>BLSH010094505.1:1672339-1682368 GCA_018402905.1 Glandirana rugosa
GGGTATGAAAAAGTTTGAAACATGAGATCATAAATTATAATATAATAAATAACTATAAATAATTATCAGAAATAATAACGTAATAGTAATAAAATTTATTCAATAATGTATTCAAACCAAAAACACTGAAATTTGCTCAGTTGCAGAATTGTCGCTGTCGTCACTTTCAGTTTCTGATGATAAATTTCCCCAAAAATCAGTATCACTCAATTCTGCAAATCATTCTTATTTACCATCGGTGCTTTCTAGCTGATAAAAAAACACTTTTGACGTAAAGGGACACTTTTTGGTTGCTATGGACATGCTCATGTTTCCAGGCAGAAAGAATGACAAATATAATATAAAAGTGCATGCAGGGCACTGGGCAAACCACTAGGGACAAAGGGGATGTGAAATTATTTCATACAGCAATGTAATATGTAAGATTACAGTGTACTGTATGTATACTGTGCGTTTCACTATTTGAATTTCCCGCCGGTCTCCGTCCCCGTGCGACGCGACGCTCGCAGGGAACGGAGCCCGGCACACAGAGGCATCGGGCGGAGGGACAGACATGCTGACACCGCGGGAGGACATCGCTGGATACAGGGGACAAGGTGAGTAACCCAGCCTGGATCCAGCAATGCAATCCCGAGTGTGGTTCGGGGTTACCGCTAATGGTACTGAAATTCCACCCCGAGCCACACTCGGAATACCGCCAGGGAGGTTAAAGGGATCCTATTGATTATTAGGTCCAATGGACTAAGACCCAGGGTATCGAGCCATGGGGCCCATTAGTCTTCAAATTTGTCAGGGCAATTCCTTTGCTGGCAAATGTATTTTTCTAATTGGAGTGAGTCTCCCACATATCTTATCCACTCCTTGTGTGTGGGTGAGTCGGGAGATTTTCAACAAACTACAATTAATCTACAGTATGTGCTTGAAACAGGGCCCTGGTAATAGCCTCTCTGTAAATGTTTGTAGTTGTAAGTTGTCTAGGGCCCCTAGAACACATTGTTTAGGATCTGTCAGAATCGTCACCTGAAAAAATGTATTCAATGTTTCAATAATCCAAGTCCAATAGGGGTGTAATTTTGGACACTGCCAAAGCAAATTAATTAAATCCCCATGCTCCCCGTGCCATTTGCTGCACAAAGGAATATCTAGCATACCCATCTTAAACAGTTTTTTTGGGGTATGATATACCCTAAGGGAGACCGTATGAGTTGCATATGATTCTCTACTCGCTTTTTGCATTGAAAAAGCTCTATGAATGGAGAAGGCAGACCTTTCATTCAACTGCCTGTCCTCCACTTAGTGGAGAAATAGTGCTTTGCACTGCGAGGGGGGGTTGGAGATCGAAAGAAGCGGGCATAGTTGAGTGTCTGTAAATGGTGCAGCACCAGAAGATCCTAGCTGTGTGGGTATCAGGGGAGCAGCGGAATGAAGATTCTTATTCACACAGCAGTCACCAGCACTTCTCATTGCAAGTACTGTCTCTGGTGCGGATTTAAAAATATATATATATATATATATATATATATATATTTCACGAAACTTGTGCTTTAATGCAGGGGTCGGCAACCCTCAGCCCGTGGGGCTTACCTGGCCCGCCACCACTTATTGTCCAGCCCGTCAGTGCTCATGATTAATTCACGGGCTTCCAGCCCACAGTCATGTTTGCCGCTGTCCTCTTATTTGGACAGCGTCGAATGGCTGGTATCACAGGGCTGGATGGGGGGAGGGGGGCGGGAACCGCTGGATTTAACTGGTTGCTGGGCGATCCTAGCAACCAATCATCCGCTTGTTAATGTAAAAAGTTAACTTCAGCAGTTCCCGCCCCATCCAGCCCTGTGATACCAGCTTTTCTCTGCTGTGCTCTATACCTGTGTAAGGTGACACAGCTCTACCTACACAGTGTGTTTGTGTGTGTTTTTGTGTCCGGGGGCAGAGGACACTACAGTCGGGGTAAACCTGTACGGTTATTACTATGTTAGGATTATTATTATCTTCATTTATTAGCATGTGAATGCGGCCCTCCATGCATTCACATACACTGAATCTGGCCCTTAAGTGGAAAAAGGTTGCGGACCCCTGCTTTAATGGGAAATATTGTGGCCGGCAGGGCCGGCCCTACCATGGGTCCCAGTGGGTCCATTGGACCCAGGCAGCACTTTGAGAGGGGCAGCAAATTGAACCACGGCCACCTTTCCTTATCTTCTATTTAGCCAGAAAATTGACGACCAAGATATTTTTTCCAGCAGTTTTGTGTGCCTACCCCTATACTTCCCTAGACCATCCCTATAATACCCTAGCCTGTCTATATACTGCCCTAGCCTGTCTATATACTACCCTAGCCTGCCCCTATACTACCTTAGTCTGCCCCTTGGAATTGAACATAATGGTATGTCATATAATTTTGCATATAGATATGGTGCTGTTCATAGGCGTGCGCAAATAGGGTGGCAGGTGGGCCCGGGCAAACCCTAAACACACTGTACTGTGCAGATCTCCCTGCTGCTTGGCTGCAGAGAAAGGGACTGGGGAATCTCTGTCCTCAGTATCTTTCTCTGTCTCCCAAGTGAGACATCAGGGGTTTGTTTAGACCCCTGATATTTCATCAAAGCCCCACAGCAGGGCTCCTAAAATAAATTGTAAAAAAATAAAATAAAATGAAGTATTGCAAAAAATAATAAAAACAAAAACATTTAAAAAACAAATAAAATAAAATAAAAATAAGCTACTGAAGCCTATCTCTGCCCTACTGACACTGTCCTCTGCCCTTCTGATATATATACACACACACACACACACACACTCATGTTTGTTTGTGATTTGTGGTGCACACCCTAATGCAATAGGCTGTGCGCACATATGGTGCTGTTGCATGTAAATCTGACTTCCTGATAAATTTAATTTTAATTATCATGATATAAAATAATGGATATGGGGGCTTTTTGGTGGGCGTGATTTTTTTTTGGGGGGGGATTGGGGGTGCAGCATTACATTCTTGGACCCAGGCAGCACAATATCTTGGGCCAGCCCTGGTGACCAGAGTCTGAGAAACAAAAATTTAGTCTGCAATTTAGGCCACATGTATTCACATCTTGATCTACTGTATACTGCAAGTATTTCATATTGTACCTATATAAAGAAAGGACACCAAAATATATGTTTTGGTAGCCAAATGTGGACTGTCATACAGTTTATCTTTATCCAAAAAAGTTCTTTGAAATGCCACAGCTTACAAAAAAGATATAGTAAACATTTCTTCTTGATGTTCTGATTAAAAAGAGTATGTAAACCTGAACTGAGTTTTCTTATTTGCTCTTTCTTGGTCTGTTAAAGAAAGAGGTTTATTGTATCAGTTTGAGGAGTTCAAACCATATCTGTTGATCATAGCAGAAAATATTGTGAGTGCCTAACTTCCTGTACCGAGCTGACAACACATATCAGCCCTTCCCAGGTTACGTCTGTGAGCTACAAAGCACAACCCCTCAATATAATGGAGAGTAGGAGGTGTTCTGTAGTCCTAATACAATTCCTTTACTAGGGTGACAATGTTGCTCCATCATAGATAATGTATAGTACAGTATAGCAAGTAAGCATTTTCACCCTAGCACCAGAAGTTGTTCACCAAAAAGCCTGAGAAAAAGGCTGAAAAAAAAAAAAAAAAATCAGCATTCACATCCAAGGACTGGTATGATGCAATATTATACACAGACATGGGCAATTAAAGTGTAAGTTTACGTGTATTGCCCAGATCTGTGACAAGTTTACTGGGATTTGCACAACTACCTTTATTTGTGAAGGTTTTCTTTCCAAACTTTATTTTTATTTTATAAAATCAGTAGGTTCCAACTACGTTGAACATTACAGTATGGCAAATACAATATCCGAATATCAAGCACACAATGAACCCTCCTGGCGGTTACAGCGTGCATGTTTTCTTTCATGCAAACTATAAAATGGCCAGGTGTATGACAGGTGGACTTTAAGATTGCCATGAACAACTTAAATGGGTCCTGTGAGTGACCATGTTTAATAACTATCACTATATTCTATGCTGCTTGCATGCAATGTGATGGAGATTTAAAGCTGAACTTGAGCTAAGACAATTAAAGTAAATAAAATAATGAATAGCCTAATAGTATAAATAATAATAATAAAAATTTACTGCAGCAGCCACAGTTTATCCAAAGCTGCCCCCCTTCTCCCAGAACTTCTTTTGTGCATGTATCTGTGTGCGTATTCAAGTGCATGTTAAAATGCATGGGAGGGCGTCAAGGAGAGTGGGGGGTAAAAGCGTCTTCGTTTTAGGCAGGCTTCCGCTTTAAATAAACAAACATATGGCAGCATGAATCTTAACAAGCAAAAATGATTTGTGCTGAGTCTCAGCCTGCTTTACAACACTATAATCTTGCTTCACATGTGACAGGTTTGCTTTCAGCCTCCTTGACATCCCTTACCAGTTTAAGTATATGAACTGAATGCGACCCTAACCTTTATAAACCATTCTCTAGCCCCAGGGTACAATTCTTTGTTCAATATCGTTAGTGGCGCAGGTATTTTCCCTAGTTGTATGTAAAACTAGAACACCTACATTCTACAGTAATCTAATACAGAAAAAACAACTGTGAAATATTTTAGTAACTTGAAGCAAAGCTTAATTTTTAAACAATTAATGAACATTAATATACAGTTTATGTTTAGAAACCAATACTTTTTTTAAAATTATTTGTACAACATTTTACAATGTAACATTTAATACTGGATCTACCCATTAAGCTTAACAAGCGGGTGACGCTGGTTTTCTAAGAGGTAAGTCAAGCACTGCTGCAATGCTTGCTGCCAACCTTTGCTACCTGAAATTCCAGATGGGTTTTTGTCTCTACAAGGATAGGATGAGGAAGGTGTAAACACAAGCTGAAGGCTCTTCACAACATAGCAGTAAATCAGGCACCAGAAAAGGGTCTATAGATTTGTTCTTAAGTTGAATTTGTATGCAAGTTGGGTGGAGGAGCTGGGCTAGCATAGAAATTAATGAGACACTCCCAGGAGAGGAGAGGGCAACTGTGCAGGCCTGCTCTATGATGATTCCATTTTGTATGTTCCTCACTGACCAGGTGGGTGAGGATTCTAAATAGTCTGCTCTTAAATGTGCCCCTTGGTAAAATGCTGATAAAAATAGAAATCGTAAAAAATTAAAAAAAAAAAAACTGTATTCACCTTTCCTCTGGTTTGTGTGATGCAGGGAGTGATATCTTGCAAACAAGATACTGGGGAATAGTAAGTACTCCAAGCCTTGTGAGAAGACATTGCAGCAGTCTACATTCACAAGGATTTCACCAAAAGAATAAAACCTTCACCCTTGCCCAGGCACCGTGGGTGGAATTCAGAGGAAAGGGGAGTATATCATGCAATATAGTTCCCCTACAGGCATTTTTTTTTTACAATTTCAATCAGTGTTTTAGCAAAGGAAGGAGCACAATTTAAAAGTGGATCTTGCATTTTAGGCACAAGGTCCCCCCCCCTTTTCTCCTTTATTGAACCAACAATTGCATTATACAAGTTAAGGTATGAGTTGAGCTAGTTACAAAGGCATGCACATTTTAGAGACACATATTGAATATCCACCACAGCTTCAGAGGCAGCTGAACAGATTCAAAACATAGTCATTGTAACAGATCTAACGCATGTAAAATATTCCTAAAGTGATTGTAAATTCTTTACAAGCACTTTAACCTACAGGTAAGCCTATAATAAGGCTTACCTGTAGGTACCGTGCACATCTCCTAAACTTGCACCGTTTAGGAGATATGCTCTGTAATAGCATGTGCCGAAGTCATCGGCACATGTGCAATGAGGAAACAGGCCAAGTGTGCCGTTTCTAAAGTGATTATGACTGTGTGCCTTATCCGGTGGCTCCCGCGTGCTTGCACGGGAGTGACGTCATCACGGCTCCAGCCAATCACAGCGCCAAAGCCCGCGAATGCGGAAACTGCATGTCGGCGGTCACAGCGGTGCACGGGGACTGCTGTAACAGCTTAGTTCTAAGGTAAGTATTTCATAATGAGCTAGTATACGATGCATACTAGCTCATTATGCCTTCATCTTGCAGGATTTTTTTTTTTATCGGGGGCTCCCTGAGTTTACAACCACTTTTACTGGGAGAGCAAAACAATAAGCATCTCCATTTGTCCAGTCCTTTGTAGAAAGTCCTAGTGCAATAATGCAACCCTGTGGGGTAAAAAATACATAAGAAATAACGGGATCAGGAGGGGATCCCGGGTGGCCAGCATAGTACAATAGAGTCCATCATATGTGGTCAACTACATAAAAACAGCGAGGAGACTACAGCGAGAGGGTCTCCATGCTGAATATGTTTACATTGAAGGGGTAGAGCGACAGGAGGGAAAACCGGATGGAAGGAAGGTACATACAGTGAAGTGAGACAAGAGACAGGAGATAAGGATTTGGAGAGCTAGAGGGAACCAGAGAGGGATTCTCACACCCGCCAGAAGATCAGCTGGGTTGCGAGGCCTCCTACAGATATGAGTCAGTGAAAACGAAGTGTTGCCATAGTCTCCATGTGTCATGAAAGTACTCCTCCCGATTGTGGAAGGTGGCTGTATGGTCCTCCATGTCCTTTAGCTCACTGATTCTAGAGAACCAAAGAGACCTCGATGATGGATTCACAGACTTCCAGCACAAGGGAATACATGCCTTAGCCACATTTAATAGCTGGTTGGTGACAGATACCTTGAATTTTTTTATGGGCCATTGCGTGAGGTGCAGCAAGCATGCCGCGGGATTGTCAGCTAGATCAACATTAGTCAAATGTTTGATGGTGCAAACCACCTCTCACCAGAACGGTTTAATTTTTGGGGAGTCCCAAAAAATGTGTAGCATAGTACCTAGCCCAGCATTACATCGCCAGCATGTGCTGGGTACTTGCGGGAAAATACAATGTAAGGTGGTGGGTACGCTATACCATCTCGTCAGGATCCTATAGCTGGTTTCTTGTACCTTTGTGGCTATGGAGGATTTCTGCGCAAAATGGAGGATTTTTTTCCTTTCCGAGTCAGTGAATTGCATATTAAGGTCGGACTCCCATCGTGATAAGAAGGTAGAGGAGAAAGCAGGTGCCGGTCGGGTCAAGGCAGCGTAGATGATAGAGAGAGGCCATGATGGAACGGTTCCCCCTTGTGATACAAACATTCCAGCTCAGTGATCTGGTGGGAGATACCTGGAGCACCAATGGAGAAAATGTCAAAGCTGGGTCGGCTGCAGAGGCAAGCACAGCCAGGGAGAGTTTACCGTCAGGCCCAAAAAAATCCCACCAGACACCACCCAGAGAAATTGTGGGTTCTGAAGACCAGGCTCAAACTCCGGATTGCCTAAGATAGAGACCACAGGGAACGGCACAGGAGGGATCGAGGTGCTACGGAACGCAGCCCTAGATACTTGTAGAGTGCTTCCCAATGTGGGGTGATAACGGAGTGATATCAGGATTGGCAAGGCAAGCCATGGCCAACTTTTGGCTGTACCGCCTGAATCCTTCAATTCCATAGCAACCCAGTGCTTAGCCTCAGCATGGCAGTGCCAGACGACTAGCCTTGTGAGATCAGTGGCCCGGTAATAGGCCCGCATTTCAGGAAGTCCCACTCCACTCCGACTTTTAGGAAGATGGAGAAGCTGGAGCTGGATATGCGGTTTCCAATGAGACCAAACTAACTCACGGAACAGGGAGGTGATTTGTTTGAAAAAAGAGGGGGGCAGAAGGATAGGGAGCACTTTCATCAAATACAGGATCCTAGGTAGTAAAGTCATCTTCAGTGCATTGCAATGACCGAACCAGGTCAAGGTAAGCGTATGTCAATGTAGTAGATCAGCCTCCACTCGGGTAAGCAGTGGATCAAAGTTAGATGAATAAAGAGCAGCCAGATCTGAAGTAATATTTACTCCCAGAGAGCAGATGCCATCAGGCGTCCATCGGAAGGAGGATGCAGACTATCAACCATGGCCTGGTGCAGCAAGATGAGAAGGGCAGAAGACTTCGATATGTTGATTAGAAAATTGGACAATGTGCCATATGTCTAACAAATGTTACAGCGTTGGCAAAGACACCAATGGGTCAGTCAAAAAGATGATCAGGTCATCTGCAAAGGCGGCCACCTTATGCACCTCAGATGGCTTCCGGTAGCCTAGGATTTTGGGGTCTGACCGTACTTTACATCGGAAGGACTCCAAGGAGAGAATAAAGATTAGAGGCTACAAAGGGACAGCCCTGACATGTTCTGTTTGTGATCATGAAGAAGTCTGAGTGGGTTTCATTGACCTTGATTGCAGCAGAGGGGCACGAATAAAGGGAGGAAATCCAGCTGATCATTGAAGACCCCAACCCAATATGTTCCAATGTGGCACGCATGAGCTGCCAGTTCACCCTGTCAAAAGCCTTCTCTGCGTCCGTGGACAGCGAGGGAAGGGGGCGACGGGTAGTCCTGAATCAGGTTACCTAATCGGATGATATTGTCTCGGGGTTCCCGCAAAAGGTGCAAATCCTGCTTGATCTCTGTGAATTAAGTGTGGAATGTGGAGAAGCAGCCTGTTAGCCAGATTTTTTGCAAATAGCTTGAGGTCTGAATTTAACAGAGCTATGGGGCGGTAGCTCCCACACTGTGTGAAGTCCTTCACCTCTTTAGCGATCACAGAGATGTAGGCTCTTTAGGTATCTATCAGCATGGATTATCCCTCTGAAAGGGAATTGAGAGCAAAAAAGCGTGGGGACCAAGCCTCATACAAGGCTTTATAATAATCCGGGATGAGCCTGTCCGGGCTGGGGGCTTTCTTCGGTTTAGAATCAGCCAAGGCCGTCCCCAGTTCCTCCACCGTAATATGTTCCTCCAATTCTTCCTGCACCTTGGCAGAGATGGCATGCCCGAGGATGCAATGTAAGGCTGGATTGCTGACAGTGCAGTCGTAGGGGGATCTGCCCCAGAAGAGTGACTAAGATTATAGAGTCCTTGATAGGAGCGGAAATATGCCGCCATGGCAGAGGAAGTGGTCAACCGCAGCCCTGTAGAGGCCATGATGTTAAATATAAAAGTTATAACTCAGGGCCCACGTAGAGCCCTAGCTAGTAACGTGCCTGGTTTGGAGTATTCATACATAGAACAAGGGTGCTTATGCTAATTTCTGCTTTGTTTTATGAAAAAGAAGAGACCGAAGTTCCTCTCCAACCTTGACGAGGTCCTGGTAGGTGGACTGTGCAAGACTTGCCTTCTGGGAGCATTCTAAGCTGCACAGCTTCGATAGAAGCTCCCCATCCGACGGGTTCATTTCCGCTTGAGTTGAGACCCAATTTTGATCAGGACCCCTCGGACAACTGGTTTATGTGCCTCCCAGAGTATCAAGGGGTTGTCAACCGAGTCCCAGTTAAGGGAGACATACTCAGTCAAGGCAGCTCGACCCTCGTATCTTCTGACTGTAACAGAGCTTCATTCAGCCCTCTAGGATGGGGGGCTAGGAGTAACTGGACCCACTTGGAGCATCAAGTGGACCGGAGCATGGTTTGAGAATGAGAGGACGTCAGTGCATGCAAACTCAACTCTATTATTATTATACAGGATTTATATAGCGCTAACAGTTTATGCAGCACTTTGCAATGTAAAAGTAAGACAATACAGTTACAATACAATGAAATACAAGAGGATCATGACGGCCCTGCTCAGAAGAGCTTACAATCTCAGATCTTTATGTGTGACCAAGATAGTCAACAAGGTCCCCTTTTACATTTTATCCAGCCTTCTTCTACTGGAGAAAGATTATGCAGCGCCAGGTGGGGGTTGTTTTTACAACCTACCTGCCCTCTGTGGGGGTTTGGAAAGTGCCCAGGGCAGATTAATAAAAAAAAAAAAAAATTAGATTTTTTTTTATTTAACCACTTGCCGACCGCCGATCGGAGATTGACGGCGGCAAAGTGGCTCTGTAACGCAAACCGCCGTAATATTACGGCGGCTGCATTACAGACATACTGTGAGCGCGCGC
>BLSH010094505.1:1682980-1693438 GCA_018402905.1 Glandirana rugosa
TAAAGTGATGATTTTATAATGACACAGGAAGTCAATAAACTATCTAGTTTTACTTTTAAGACTAGGTTTGTGGGTTTATAAATATTTACTGTTAGTACCTTTAAGTCCCCACGGATTTGAAAACGTATGTTGACATTGAATCGAGGTAAAGTACGACTTATTTGACTTAATAATTATATAAAATTTATCTTTTGATAGAAATCTAAAAATGAGGTTTTCGTAAAATAATTTAGTTTTTTTAAACTAAATTGGTGAATTCCTGGCCTTCCTAAAGGTCGAAATCCTGGCCTCGGGAAAAACGCTAAGCCGCAACGTCGCACGACCGCGCAATTGTCAGTTAAAGCGACGCAGCGCCGAATCGCAAAAAGGGCTCCGGTCCTAAAGCTGGAAATCCTTCCGGTCCTTAAGTGGTTAAATCAAATTTTTTTGATTTAATAAAATGCTTTTGGAGTAAAAATCTAAAGATAGTTTTCTATTTAAAATATATTAATAATTCAGTTTATTCAGCATGAAATGGAGCTAAGTTACAGTTGTATGCAAAAGTTTAGGCACCCCTGAATTTCCATGATTGTCATTTATAAATATTTGGGTGTTTGGATCAGAATTTTCATTTTGATCTATCAAATAACTGAAGGACACAGTAATATTTTAGTAGTGAAATGAGGCTTATTGGATTAATAGAAAATGTGCAATATGCATCAAAACGAAATTAGACAGGTGCATAAATTTGGGCACCCCAACAGAAAAATAACATCAATATTTAGTAGAGCCTCCTTTAGCAGAAATAACAGCCTCTAGACACTTCCTATAGCCTGTAATGAATATCTGGATTCTGGATGAATGTATTTTGGACCATTCCTCCTTACAAAACATCTCCAGTACAGTTAGGTTTGATGGTTGCCAAGCATGGACAGCCCGCTTCAAATCACCCCACAGATGTTCAATGATATTCAGGTCTGGGAATTGGGATGACCATTCCAGAACATTGTACTTGTTCCTCTGCATAAATGCCCAAGTAGATTTTGAGCAGTGTTTTGGGTCATTGTCTTGCTGAAATATCCAGCCCCGGCTTAACTACAACTTTGTGACTGATTCCTCAACATTATTCTCAAGAATCTGTTGAAATTGAGTGGAATCCATGTGACCCTCAACTTTAACCAGATTCCCAGTACCGGCACTGACCACACAGCCCCACAGCATGATGGAACCTCCACCAAATTTTACTGTGGGTAGCAAGTGTTTTGTTTTTCTTGGAATGCTGTTTTCTTTTTCCACCATGCATAACGCCCCTTGTTATGACCAAAATGAAGCTGGCTTGTTCAAATGTGCGTTTGCATACCTCAAGCGACTTTGTTTGTGGCGTGTGTGCAGAAAAGGCTTCTTTCGCATCACTCTCCCATACAGCTTCTCCCTGTGCAAAGTGCGCTGAATTGTTGAACGATGCACAGTGACACCATCTGCAGCAAGTTGATGTTGTAGGTCTTTGGAGGTGGTCTGTGGGCTGTGTTTTGACCTCACCATCTTTCGCCTTTGCCTCTCCAATATTTTATGTGGCCTGCCACTTCTGGCCTTAAGAAGAACTGTGCCTGTGGCCTTCCATTTCCTCACAGTGGACAGTGACAGCTTATATCTCTGCAATAACTTTTTGTAGCCTTCCCCTAAACCATAATGTAGAACAATGTTTGTTTTCAGGTCATTTGAGAGTTGTTTTGAGACCCCCATGTCGCCACTCTTGAGAGGAGAGTCAAAGAGAACAACAACTTGCTATTGGCCACCTTAAATACCTTTTCTCATGATTAGATGCACCTGTCTATGAAGTTCAAGGCTTAATGAGCTCACCAAACCAATTGTGTGTTCTAATTAATCAGTGCTAAGTAGTTACAGGTATTCAAATCAAGAAAATGACAAGGGTGCCCAAACTTATGCACGTCTAATTTCGTTTTGATGCATATTGCACATTTTCTGTTAATCCAATAAACCTCATTTCACTACCAAAATATTACGGTGTCCTTCAGTTATTGGATATATCAAAATTAAATTGCTGATCCAAACACCCAAATATTTATAAATGACAATCATGGAAATTGTCTGGGGTTCCTAAACTTTTGCATACAACTGTATGTAGCATGAGGCTGTATGTTCTGCAACATTTACATTTCTTGGTAAACTTGTTCAATTAATCCAAGCTCTGCAAGCCGAGATAACACGCACCCCGCATTGATGTAGTCACACAATTTCACAGTAACCATGATATAAAACAAAGTTCAGGAATATTGCTTTATCCCGTTGTTTTGCAAATCTATGTGCACTACAAACTGTGTGATTGAATCGGTTCTGATATCACTGTTTTACTAACCCGACGGCTTATTATTCTAAATAGGAAACCTTCATTTTGTTTGCAAATATTAAAGATTCTAACTACCAGTAAGAATAAGTCCTTGCATTTAAAGAGCACCTGTCATTTCAGACCCAACATGGCAGCGCCTGTTAGCGGGCATCCACTCACCTGCTGCCGCCACGTCCCTCACCTTGTGTCACTGCTGCATCACCAGCTGTCCCATTAAAGTGAATGGGAATGTCGGTGAGTCAACAGCGGTCAGAGAAGAAGCCGCTGCGGGATAGAGATGACAGTTTCTTTTTAAAAATTAGGATTTAAATCGAGTTAATTTAAATCAAGCCTTTTTACTAGTGATTTAAATCAAATCCACCCTGAAAGTGCCCCAAGAAATGTACCAATTCTAGTGTGTTAAAGATAATGCATGGGGCTCATCTGGCTTTACCAGGCAATGAAAAAAAAAAAAACAGGTTAGCAATGCTCCCTCATATGAGTTTAATGTTTGAATCTAACAGTCTTCTCCAGTCTTCACCTTGTTCAGGTCCCACATGGTCACTGCTTTTTTTTTTTTGATAGGCGGCTTTGATATTACAAAGAATATTTTAAAACTACAAAACTTCCTACTGAATGAGCTAACCAATTTAGAATAATGGTGCTGGGGCTCAGGCAATGTTTTAAGTTGGCCAAACAAATTAAAATGAGACAAACTGAGAGTTCATATCAACCCAAGCATAGTGAATTCTATACTTTAGTATTAACAGGCATGTCCAGCATAACTGCCATTTATTAAACAACTGCATATCCAAGCACAAAGCAGCACTCAAAAACACTTTCATGTTGCACTTTCCTTTTTATGAGTGGGCAGCGAGGTTGAGAAATCAAGGCGATAAACAGTGCTGCTTTGTTTACAGACTAAACAGCATTGTCCTCTGCAACAGTGAGCACATTCTGAAAATAGCAGACTTCAAAAGACTCACATCCATGTTCCAGCGAACATTTGTCCAGATGGTATCCTGTCAAAATCTTGTCTCCAATTTATGTGCAACAGTCTGTGCAGGGTGATTATATAAGATTGATATAGCCATCACAAAATACAGCCTATGATTAGTCTATAGAGCACAATAAACATCAACACCGGCCATCAAATTCCATCCAATCCAATCACTTATGAGTGAAATGCTGACAACTATAATGTTGGTTCATATCATTATGTTGTGCACAATTATTTGATTTGTTGGACATGCCACAGTAATACCAACTCTCAAAAAACAGAAATAAGGCAGAACAAAATGCACACTGCAAGTCTAGCGATGAAGGGATGTCAACTCAAAAATAGAGTGGACTACCCACTAACAGTCAGTTTTATACTCAACTCCTCTTATAAGTTCATCTGTTTATTATAATTACAAATAAAGGGGATTTAGGAATTTAAATGAGGTGTATACCAACCAGCAGTCATTGCAAAAAACATTTGCATTGTTGGGAGATCATACAGCATACAATTCTAAAATATGCATACACAAAATCGCATATAATGCAGAAAATGTATAGTAGACCAGGATAAGGTCTACCATGGATTGCAAAATGCAATTGCTGACTGCTTGATAGTTTGATACACCCCTCTATCCCTATTTGAATGAACTAAGAAAAAATTGGGATTTTATATGAGACGTATGCATCCATGCGACTCCATCCCTGTATGAGTTTATTATAATTATATACAGCTAACAGCAGCGGATAGTATCAAGATGTTAACATCCCTCTTGCAAATACATAAGCAAAATGTAGGTTGAGCTTGGGCCAGTAGGTTTGCAGGGACAAACCAAAGCTCCCCGAGGAAATCCATGCAAATGGGGAAAACATACAAACCCCAAGTAAATAGGGTCCCAGTGGGAACTGAACCAGAGATGTCAGTGCTGCCAGACATCAGCATTGGCAACTGAGCACTTCCGTATGAATGTATTGGACACCTATAAGTCAACAGAATTTAGTAGATGTGCCATATAAACAGTGAAGTTGTCATTCACAGCAATCAATCAGATTCGAACTAGAATATATAAAGTGGATGTAAACGTCAGAAATATGAACAAAGCAAATACCTCTATAGCGTGTACTTGTCTCAGTTAAAAGCACTAAGAGTAAATTCTGTCTCCTGCCACTTCTGACAAGTTTTCCTGACACCAAGATAAAAATGGTGACGGGGAAATACCTCCAGATGATTGAAGGCCTCAGCTCTGCTCCTGTGTGCAGGGGTGTAGGTCTCTTCCCTCCCATCAGCTCTCAGAGCTCTCCTTACTGAGCTCTGCAGAGTTTAACTTCAGCGCTACACCCACTTTTTTCTGAACTCTTAGACAAACTTATAATTTCAGCATTTTGAACAGATGTAGAGATGAGAAGACTGCAGATAAACAGGTACAACTTATGCAGGATTTGTTTCATCTCTGTGTATCAATGGGGGATCATCACTTCACTGGGTATATATAAGGGTTTACAACCACTTTAAGGCAAATGTATCTATAGCCCACACTTTTTTAGTTTTGAATAAAGAAAGTGTAAAAAACCCCTACTGCAATTTTTTTTTTTTTTGCCATTTGTGTACCACTGGGGACATTTCTTCTCACTTCCTATCCAGAAAACATAATGGGAAGTTAGGGTTTATCTACCAATATGAGGGGAATTCCCTTCTTAGATCGTCCTTGGAAAAGGCATTGCCAATGGAAGATATCCATTCACCTCTTGTTCTGGATTCCCCTTAATTTTGGGGACATAGTGCAAATAGAGGGGGCACAACCAGCAATAAAAACAATTGACAGAGGCTCTATCATTTCCCCACTCTAGGCAAAACTTTGGAAAAAGAAAAAAAAAAAAAGATTTTCCTAGTGGTGCACTTTAATTATTTTTTTGCCATAAACATATGTACGTACTATATTCATGGCAGCATAGCCCTGCAAAAATGATTCCTGGCTGCTCTAAAGACAGTTTTTCTTTGTGAGTGTAATATTTGTTTCAAAGAATATTGAGTAATGAAGCCAACACAAATTAAGGTAAAAGCTGCATGTCAATATGTAAGACTAAGATTAAATCGGTTTATCCATTTTAATTGTAAGGTGTAATAAATCTCAGCAATACCATTTGATTGGGAGATTTATGGTGCTACAAATCAATACTGTTATTCTCTGACATGCTTGTGCAGCAGAATGAGACCAATCAATAGTACCAAACACATAATTTGCTGACCTGTGCAACCCACAAAAAAAAGGAAAATAAATTCTAGGTCAGTTTAGTGTTCACAGGAAAGATCTTAAAACACAGTATATTTGTGGGGTGTAATCTACTTAAAGCGGTTGTATCCCCCCAAAACTAATTTTTACCTACAGGTAAGCCTATAATAGCCACGAACTCGGAAGGAAGCCGAGGGAATATTTCAGCTGCTTCTGCAGGGAACAAGCAGCCCGGTCGGAACTTTGTTCTGAGGTAAGTATTTCATAATGAGCTAGTATGCCATGCATACTAGCTCACTATGCCTTTGCCTTACGGGTTTTTTTTTTTTTAATGACAAATATACAACCGTTTTAAGGAAATGCTCATTCACCAAAACAGTGGAAAAAAGTGGAAATAAAGGTCAATATGATTTAGGTTAAAAAAATGCTTTCTAATTTACTTCAGTGCAGATCTGTAAACCACGGGCTTCCCTGTGCTTGACAACAGGGCTGAATTCCCAGAGCTGTGATGTCAACAACGACCTTCCCTAGGGTTGCCACCTGATCCCTTTAAAACCGAACACATTAATTACATGGGTTCTGTGGCTAATTAAGGTGGTAATTCAATTCACTTAGTAACTCATCTGCATCAAAATTACCCCAGAACCTGTGAAATTAACATGTGTTTGGGTTTAGGGTTCTTTCACACACACGGACCGTTCATCAGTTTATCAGTTCATCCGTTTTTTCATCCGTTTTTTTTCATCCATTTTTTCATCAGTGGTCATCAGTTTTTCATCAGTTTTTTTTACATTCACTACCAATGCAAAAACGGATGAAAAACTGACC
Organism: Glandirana rugosa; assembly: GCA_018402905.1. Lineage (NCBI taxonomy): Eukaryota > Metazoa > Chordata > Amphibia > Anura > Ranidae > Glandirana > Glandirana rugosa. The sequence goes on from BLSH010094505.1 coordinate 1,689,365, forward strand.
GTTCGTCAGTTTACATCCGTTTTTTGTCCGATCCGTTTTTTTGACGGATGAAAAATAGGACTTTCATCCGTTCAAAAAAAAAAGGATGCTGACGGAAACGGATGAAAACTGATGAAAATAGCTGATCATCAGTTGTCATCAGTTTTTCCATAGAGTTGCATTAATGTCCGTTTTTCATCCGTCAACGGATGGATGAAAAACGGACAAACGGTCCGTATGTGTGAAAGGGGCCTTAAAGGGATGAGGTAGCAACCCAACCTTCCCTTATGCCCCCCCCAACCCCCAATTGTCAGTGCTCCCTCCCATCCACTGCACTGACAGGGGGAGCAGAAGCTTACATGATTGCACTGAAGTGAATAAGAGGGGAAGAAAAGAAAAAAAGGGACATAAATGGCAGCCTTGATCCTGGTGAAGTTACTGTCCCTGATAGCCCATTGTCTACTGAAATAATCACTTTTACAGCACTTGGAAGGGGCCCCACCCTCTAAGTGCAAGAGGGAATTGGTGGTCTTTGTGGATGGTGGATATCACAGGGCATACTGACAAAGAAAGAAAAGGCGTTTCTGGTTCCCATAGGGCACCATGAGATATATACTATCTTCCCAAGATGCATAAAAGTGTGTCTAACCCCCCCTGGGGAGACATATTAATTCATTCTTATAGCCTTTTGTAGCAAAAACCCATCCCTTCTGAAGGATACCACACAAGTTATTAACATTCTTAATACAGTGCAATGGAAGGAGGGGTATATTTTGGCCACTGTTGATGTAGCTTTGCTATATACCATCATCTGATTCCTACTGTATTTAAGTGTATTGTATTTGTACTGTCTACCCTCAAGTTGTAAAGCGCTGTGTAAACTGTTGACGCTATATAAATCCTGTATAATAATATAACAATAATTACTCATCAGCATGGACATGAAGCAGTGGATTATTATTTAAGGTCTGATATCACATTATACCATCTTCAATGCATGTTTATTACGTCACTTTTGGATTATGCCATTGGCCATAACTATTTTTGGTTTAGTGTGTCCTTTTTCTTGCAAAATAGAGGGGTGGCCATGGGGGTCAAGCTTGCCCCCAGTATGGCCAACCTCTTTATGGCCAATCCACTTGAATTTAATATGGACTTTATATTCATCAGAATTTAACCTGTATTAATTAGCACTACACTTCTTTGTTTTTATTAAATCTTGACATGTTTGGTATCCATTAACTTAATGCAACATTATCTTTTATATTTCACCCAAAAATTTGGTATTACATTGTGTTTGTGTGCACTAAACTTCATTTAAGTTTATTTTTTAATGAAAATCTGCATTTGATCAATGTCTGCATAAATATTACGCAACATAAAAAATTGGAGCAGCCACCATTTCATTCTCCAGGGTCTCCACGTTCAGAAAATATATAGTGTTTTAGGGTTCTACGTAATTTTCTAGCAAAAAATGCTGATTAAACATGTATGTGAAAAATGTCAACATTGCCCTAGAAGGAAAGCAATTAACCTACATCCCAGGTCGGCAACCCGTGGACCACGATCTACCAATCGTGGCAAGGTGACTGGTAGATCGCCTGGGCTTGCCAACCTGCTAACACACATAGTGCCCTGGACAGCTGTGGAGGGGCTAATGCAGGCATAATGCTCCCAGCTGGTGCCAGCCATGAAGGGAGCAGCGGGAGGGAACAGCAGAGAGAACAGTGCCGCAATAAGCAGCTTCGCGGAGGCATCAGCCAGCCGCATAAGCCGATGCCTCTGCTAAAGTCCCAGCAGGAATTTCAAGCATGCAGTGTATATCACTCTGCCGACTGAGTCTGGTAGCCGTGGCCCATGGGATCCCTGCAGGTTAGCGTCACTAGGCAGGCACGGCCACAATTAGTTATGGACACAATAGCATCTATATGCTATTGTGTCCATATAGCTGCAATTGTGCCCATATAGATGCATAATAGCAGCTATATGGACAGAATAATGTCTTTATGCAGTTGTGCCCATATAGATGTTAGTATGCATCTATATGGGCAAAAGAGCACTTATAACAGGGCTAATAACCCTTAGGCAGCTTTCACACTGATGCGCTGCGGGTGCAGGACATTGTACTGGCAGCTTTAGCTGTGCCATTGCCATAGACTTCCATGATATCCTGTGGGGTTGGTGTGCTTTTAGAAAGCTCACCAAACTCCCAGGATATCATAGAAGTCTAGGGAAAAGCTCAGCTAACCCGCAGGAAGGTCGCAGGTGCATCATTGTGAAAAAGGAGCCAAACACTGGTGATTTTTGATTTCTTTCATGTTGCTCAGGTAGATCTTCAACTCTCAAAGGTTGCCGACCACGACCTACATTATAAGCCTTTATGTCCATAATAATTTCTCTAAAGTAGATTTATTGTTCACATGTGGAGTTTCTTACTATAAACCAAACTAGGCATACTGGATATTGTAATCACTTACACTGGCCAATCACATTTCCCTTCTCAACAGTTTAGTTTGACAAAAACTATTTTGGACTGGTTACTTTGCACAAGATTAATTGCCTTACTAAATAAGCTGGAAATATTTACCAATACAGTACATTTATGTGATGACAAAAACCCTTTCAAGAATGTAGGCAGTAATTTTGCACAGTATTGTTAGTATGCTTGATAGCCCACCTGCCAGCATAACAGAGTTGAATTAAACATATTTAAGCACATTAACCACAGTGAAAGTCATAGCTAAACAGGAATACAATTCAAAAATAGAAATGAAGTGCACTGAAAATAATTGTGTTAAATTGAGCATTTATTTTCAGACGTATTTCTGAACAATAAACGCACGTCACTATTCTTATATTCTGAACGCTCAAACACGCTGACAATCATGCACACAAGGTTGGCATATTTTAGGATTTATGTGTAGTGACATCATGGCGAATCATGGACAATTTGCTTCTCTGCTGGGATGGAACGTACCTGAACACATGAACAAGCTTAAAAATGTGTAATGCAGTGTAGGCAGTCTTTGCATATTAACTGTATTTCCCTGTATGTTCATGTTTGCAGATCTACACTGACCAGATATCTATTTACACACTGTTTATAGTGAAGTAAATGCAAACACGAGTTGATCACATGAAAACTAGCTTGTGAACATTTAACGCCAAACTTCCCCTATTCCACTTGTAATATTTTTCATTTTGGCGTTTTCCTCTGATTTAAAAGTTATATTTAACCACCCGTCATTTCCCCTTTTCATTCTCCGTTACTCTGCTTATTCCCTCTAGACTCTCATTCTTTTTTAGGCCCCGTTCACATCTAGTGATTTGGGATTGCGGGTATAATCGCAGCGATTCTGCCTATGATTACAAATCACACTGCAATAGTGGCAAACCGCGCCATGCATGCTTGGGTGGAATTCATTTTTATTAACACCTGCACACAAAAGTAGCATGATTTCAGGTGCTATTAACCGGTTCCCTACCGCCTTACGTACTTTTACTGCGGCAATGTGACTCTCCTGCGCAAACCGCCGTATATAATGTGCAGGCGCAACACCTGCACGTTATGGTGACTGCCGCGCGCTCCCTGAGCGTGTCCGCGGGTCAGGCGGACTCGACGTCCACCAGCATCCCGAGATCACCTGTGAGAGAGGAAGAACGGGAAACTGCCGATGTAAACATGACGGTTCCCCGTTCTGGCAGGCGGCATGACAGAGATCTAACGATCCCTGTAAATCGGGATCAGTTATATCTGTCATGCCCCTGCCAGCCCAGCTCCCACACAGGGAACACAGTTAACCCACAGATCGCCCCCTACAGTTTAACCCCCTCACTGCCAGTGACATTTATACAGTAATCAGTGCCTACTTTTAGATCTGATCGCTGTATAAACGTCAATGGTCACAAAAAAGGTCAAAAATGTCAGATCTGTCCGCTGCAATTTTGCAGTCCCGATAAAAATCCCAGATCGCTGCCACTACTAGTAAAAAAAAAAAAAAAATTAAAAAAACGCCATAAATGAATTCTCATAATTTGTAAACGTGGCAACTTTTGCACAAACGAATCAATACAAAGGGATTGTGATTTTTTTTT
>BLSH010094505.1:1708697-1731329 GCA_018402905.1 Glandirana rugosa
GTAAAAAGATACACACTTTTTGCACGTTGTTTACACCGTTTTACGCGTCATTTTTTCCACGTTTGGTGTCGAGTGGTTTTACAGGGTACTTTAGTTGCCCGACGGGATACGTACGGTGCCCTTTTTTCCTGTGGTTTTTTGCATGTTAGGGTGATGCGATCACTTTAAGGACACAAATGTGTTCTTGTTATTGTCGTTTACAGAGACGGGTGAGGGAAGGTACATGGACATATTTCGATCGGTATGCAATACGTTCAACTAACATGTTAAAGACATGTTAAAGGAAAACCTAAATGGTTTAGATACATTATCTTCCTGGGTGACTTTGTTAGATAAACTAATCATAATTTAGTCCGTTCGGGAATGTGCTGAAACGATTACCATCTAGATTTCCTCTAACATGTCTAACAAGTTACATACGGGTGGAATTCCGAGGTAAGTGTGAACACGTTGAAACCTGTAGTTTCAGGGTACCGTTCAGTGTCGGGTAAGAAAAGTTACCGTGGATAAGTTTAACCACGCTGAATTTCAGCGTCACTAAAAATTTTCCATGGACGTGATGAAACCGATCTACCATTAGCAAAGTCGTGTAAGGGCTTGCCTGATTTAATACTAATCAAATAGATTGTTTCAGTGGGTCCTTCTATTACATAGATTTGGTAAATCCAAAAGGAAATTGTACAGAAATTGTACAATCAACTTGCATAACGTATGGCTAGCTTTATACAGGTACATGGAAGGGAGTGGGCAGAGACATTTGCTGTTATTGTTCTTGTGTAAACACAGGAATTTCACTAGCGTAGTGGGATTGTACGTTTTTTGGTGTCCTTTTTTCCCGTGGCATGCATAGGGCAGCCCGTTGATTTCATGGGACATTTTGGTGAGCTGTGGTTTGCACCTTTTTTACTGCGCATTTTGCCACATTTGTTGCACGTTTTTCACACATAGAAAAATGGATGTTTGCTTCTGCGTTTTGGGTGCCATTAACAAATAAGGGCACAGAAAGCATGATTAGTTCATATTAGGTATATAAAGGTGGCAATACACTATACAATCTGATTGTACAATCTCGTTTAGATTTACCAAAACCATATAATAGGACGACACACCTATCTATCCAATCAGGCAGGACTTTGCACTACATAGTTGAATGTAGATCTAAAGGAGATTTTACAATCAGATTGTATGGTGTATGGTGAGCTTTAGAGATTTCCAGGGGCACACTTTTCCTGTTTTCAATACAATCTATGCAAGAAGGTGGGAAGGTACAAAACAATTGATCAGCAGAGGAAGACACTGGCTATGTATTCAGGGAGAACGGTCACTGCATATAACTACAGAGGTGGGTGGGAGCAATCTACTGGAGGGGGAGGAGGACAGGTGCAGGGGGCTTGTTAATGAGCTCAGCTGCTGCAGTACTTACATGTCCCACAGGACGAAACCCAGGAAATAATGGAGGAGTTTTCTATAGGAGACAATGGGGGCTGAGGTAACGCCTGCTCTAGAATATGGAGAAATCTTTTTCTTTTCAGTACATAAGGAAGCTGGAATTTAGTGAAAAAAGGTGAACTTTGCTTTTAAAGCAAATTAAAAATAGTGCATACACAAAACTATATCTAGTGGCATCTCCAGAAGGTCTTCCAGCTGTTCGAGTTTGCAAGACCTGGGGTTCTCTATGACCTCCTGACTTTAGCTATTCTGGTTGAACAGAGTAGAGGTCACAGGCTTTCCAGATCTCCCTCTCAGTAGGTCATTAAGCTCATATGTATTTGTATAATGGGCACAAATCAAAGTTGCTCCTCCCAGTTCTGTCTTGCGTCCTACATTCCTATTTGTTGACCGCTACATTTTTTTAAAACCAGAAGCAAGTGACTAAATAAAGCACAAGAGAAAGAACAAGATGGTGACAGAACTGCCCCATTACAATATCCGGTTCCTGGTAAAGAATAGAAAAAAAGTTCTTAAGAGAATTAAGTCTATGTTCACACGGGGACATAGGGGCACCCAGGGGACTGCCAGCAAGAATTGGTAGATTCCTGCAGACGGCTGTAAATGCTGCTTGCACAAACTGTTTGCGGCCAGTTGCACCTGTCAGGAGTAATTGTGAGATTTGTACTCTGTATCTAGTCTATATTTGGTACCACCGCTCTTCGCATGCAACTGTTCATTGAAGTGGTTACACGATAATACAGCCTCTGACTGACCTTGGATGTGCAAGTCCAGGATCAGCGTTTCTGCCGAGCTTTGGCTGCAGCGAATTGGCCAGATTGTATGTAGCCATAGCAAGGAGTGTTGCTGCAACTAGAGGCAGCATTTAGCCACCTATGAACATAGCAAACTATCTCCTGCTATTTGGCTGTCTGAATGTAGTCTTACACACAGCTTTTTATTGACACACATTTTTTAGAACTCTCAGCAAAAGGAGTGCTCAATCTTATCACTTCACATTAATACTTAAGCAAGTGGTGCTTAAATTGTATGTAAACTGTAAATGTAAATTGTATGGGCGGCACAGTGGTGTAACGGATAGCACTTTCACCTGCCAGCAAAAGGGTTGCTGGTTTGAATCCCAACCACGACACTACCTGCCTGGAGTTTGCATGTTCTCCCTGTGCCTGCGTGAGCTTCCTCCGGGTACTCCGGTTTCCTCTCACACTCGAAAGACATGCTGGTAAGTTAAATAGATCCTGTCAAAATTGTCCCCAGTATGTCCATGTATGAATGTGAGTTAGGGTCCTTAGATTGTAAGCTCCTTGAGGAGGGTAGGGACTGATGTGAATGTACAATATATATGTAAAGCGCTGCGTAAATGGACGGCGCTATACAAGTATCTGAAATAAATAAAATAAACTCTAACAATGGTTTATAGTCTCCAATACATCATTTGAAAAAAGGGTTATCTTGTTGGCGGACACCCTAGAGCCCCAACAGTTCAATCCCATCTCTCTCTTGAATGTCTATATTAAATTTCTTAGTAAAATGTTAAGTACCCAAATAAATAGGCACCTTCAGGCCCTAATACATAAAGATCAAGTAGGCTTCATCCCAAATAGATTATCTCCACAAAGTAGCGTGCTTTATCAATCATCTTTGATACTGCAGAATCCCAGGCTCTCTTTACTTTATTCATATTTATAAAGCATTTGATTTGCTCTTGTGGGACTATCTTTGTTATGTTCTACAATGTACCCACATTCCCTCCTACCCCCTCTCTTTCCCTACTCCCTTACCCTTTTCTCCCCTCGATCATTGGTCTAGTTATCCTATTCTTTTAGAACAGACGCCCAAGTACAATCCAGCTTGAAATGGTTGACAGTGTAGTCAAGTATTTAGTTCCTAAAGTAATCCTTGGCATATATTCAGTGAACAAGAGCATGTCTTCCGTGTTCAATGATGTACAAATCTGTCCTACTTTGTACATTTTGTGAATTGTGTACTTATGTATTTACATCATAGCCTCTGAATGGGACTGAACCAGGCTGTGTGTTTGAATAGACGCAAACAGTCCAGTTCAGGATCGAGCCAGCACCAGTGCCCCCCATGGGAAGCAGCCTCCTGTGGAGGCACTCGCAAGGGGGGGGGGGGGGTATGGGTGGAGGAGCCAGAAGCGCCTGCAGGGCAACTGGGAAGAGGAGGATCTATGCTCTATGTGAAACTAGGCCGGTAAGTGTGACATGTTTGTTGTTTTAAAAAAGCAATTTCAAGGTCAAGTAAAATGTGCATGTATTGGAGGTATAAACATACTGTACTGCATACAGTATATTTTTGTTGTTGCCTAGGGAGGAGCACAGGAAACTCCACTAAAGTAATGATGTTCATTCCTAGTCCAATCAGCAGGCTAGAAGGTTGGGTGGATATTCAGGATGCATAAATCTTAATAGTGGTGTCACCCTCCAGGATATACAACATGGCAGCTGTGGCAATACAGAATGACAAATACAGCCATTCACATAAATGTACTTCAACATATATAAAAATGGCAATTTTGATTTACCTGTAAATTCATCATCTCAGGACCAATGTTAATTTTGACATAAAAAGGGGATTTTATTAAAACTTACCGTAAAATCCCTTTCTCCGAGTTCACTGACAGACGCAGCCCTTCATTGACAAGTGGGGTTATACCTACCAGGAGTAGACTAGGCAAATAGAAAAAAAGCAAGCAGACCCCTCCCAGCGGGCCATCCTCACTCTAATGTATAACCCCCCTGCGCTGCATAGCATATCAGTTCGTAACAAGCCGTACGAACGCAACACAGAGGGGTGAGTGCTGCGTCTGTCAGTGAACTCCGAGAAAAGGATTTTACGGTAAGTTTTAATAAAATCCCTTTTTCTCTTACGCTCACTGACAGACGCAGCCCTTCATTGACAAGTGCGGATGTCCCAAAGCTGTGTCAGTCAAGAGGGGTGGGTAAACAACAACAACTGAACCCAACAGAGTCCTCTCAGGAGGTGCCAGCCGCGACTACACCGCCGCCTGCAAAACTTTGCGGCCAAAGGCAGCATCCGCGGATGCTGAAATATCAACTTTGTAAAACTTAGTAAACGTGTGCACCGTGGCCCAAGTTGCCGCCTTGCACACCTGTGACAATGAAGCCTGGTGTCTGAAAGCCCAGGAAGTGCTAACTGCCCTGGTAGAATGAGCCGTGACTGGAAAAGGGGGTACTTTGCCCTGAACAGTATACGGATGGGTCACGGTCTGTCTGATCCAACGGGAAACAGTAGCCGACGAGGTTGCCAATCCTTTGCGCGGACCATCCGTCTGCATAAACAATGCATCAGACTTCCGAAAGGAAGCTGTAGCCGTCAAGTACACCCGCAAAGCCCTCACGACATCCAAAGAATGTAAATCAAATTCCTTGGGATGCGACGGGTGCGGACATAATGAAGGAAGAACAATATCTTCATGTGAAAAGAAGAGACCACCTTCGGTAGAAACAAAGGAAAAGGGCACAAGACCGCCTTGTCCTTATGAAGGACTAGGTAAGGAGACTTGCAGGACAACGCTGCCAACTCAGACACCCTCCTAGCGGATGTAATGGCCACCAAGAATGACACTTTCTGCGACAGCAATTGTAAGGGAATATCCCTGATCTTCTCATATGGCGGTTTCTGCAGTACAGAAAGCACCAAATTCAAATCCCATGGCGCCAAAGGTGACCGTATCTGAGGAGCCACATGGCGTAAACCCTGTACAAATGTACGAATCAATGAATGTGACGCCAAAGGCCGTTTAAAGAGAATCGCCAGAGCCGAAATCTGACCCTTGAGAGTACTCAATGCCAATTTGTTATCCAGGCCCTGCTACAAAAAAGCCGGGACACCACGTAAGAGCGAGGATTCCAACCCCCCGCCTCACACCAGGCAATATAGGCCTTCCAGGTCAGATGATAAATCTTGCGCAAAGTACACTTGCGGGCCTTAAGCATGGTAGGGATCACGGAGTCAGCGACACCCCTATCCCTCAGCACCTGGGCTCAATAGCCAAGCCGTCAAAGCCAGCGAGGGTAAAGCAGGGTGCAGGATGGGTCCCTGTGACAGGAGATCTTCTTGCAGCGGAAGACGCCAGGGAACATCATTCACCATTCGCACCACGTCGGCAAACCAAGGGTGCCGAGGCCAATACGGGGGTACCAGGATTGTCGGAATCCCTTCCGCTTCTATCCTGCGCAGTAGCTGCGTTAGAAGCTTGATGGGAGGGAAGGCGTACAGGAGCCGATGCCGACCCCAAGGCGCTACCAACGCGTCCGTGGTGGCCGCCAATGGGTCCCTTGTTCTGCACACAAAGGTCTGAACCTTGTGATTGAACCTGGATGCCATGAGGTCCACATCTGGCGTGCCCACTAGTGGCAAATCTGGCGGAACACCTCTGGATGTAGGGACCATTCCCCCCGATCCAGTGTCTGGCGACTGAGAAAGTCCGCCTGCCAATTCTCTACGCCCGGAATGTAAATGGCGGAAATTGCCGGCACGTGAAGTTCTGCCTATCGCAGAATGAGAGCCGCTTCCACAGCCGCTGCCGAGCTCCTCGTTCCGCCCTGATTGTTCATGTACGCCACAACCGTAGCGTTGTCCGACTGACCCCGAACCAGGAGGCCGCGCAGCCTTACCGTCCAGTGGGGAGGCAGAGCCTGATCGCCCTCAACCCCAGCACATTGATTGGAAGGCGGGATTCCTGCGCCGACCAGCGGCCCTGAGCAGATCGCTGCCCCAGGACTCCACCCCCAGCCCGATAGGCTGGCGTCCGTCGTGACCATCGACCAATTCAGGGGAAGGAAGGACTTCCCCAACGCTAGAGCCAGGGCCCGAAGCCACCAGGCTATCGATCCTCTGGTCTGATGATCCAATCTGATCAGCTGGTCCAGGGACAGCGGAGACTTGTCCCACCGTGACAGAATCGTTTACTCTAGGAGCCGAGTGTGACTCTGGGCGTAAGGTATCGCCTCGAAGGCTGAAACCATTAGCCCCAACACCCGCGTACAGAATCGTAAGGAGGACCACTGGCGTGACAGCAGGGTTCGCAATGCTGCTAGCAGTGTCAGCAACTTGGCCGGAGGCAAGAACACCTTCGCTTGCTCCGTGTCCAGAATCAGACCCAGATATTCCAGGCGACAGGACGGGGTCAACGTCGACTTCGCAGGTTGATCAACCAGCCAAAGTCTTTCAACAAGGCCATGGTGATAGCCACGTTCTCCTCCCGAGCCGAAGCAGACTCCGCTCCCAGGAGTAAATTGTCGAGGTATGCTACCACAGCAATGCCTCTGCCTCAAAAGCGCCAGCACCGGAGCCACCAGCTGGTGAATATCTGAGGAGCCAAGGCCAGACCAAAGGGAAGTGCCACAAATTGGTAATGTAGATCTCCCACCGCAAAGCGCAGGTGCTGGAGACAAATGGGAACATGGAGGTACGCGTCCCTGATATCCAGAGACGTAATGAAGTCCCCTTGGTGCAGGGCGGCCACGACCGAACGGACAGATTCCATCCTGAATTTTCACGCCTTCACAAAGTGGTTCAGCGCTATTAGGTCCAGAACTGGCCTGACTCCACCCTTTTTGGGTACCACAAAAAGATTTGAATAGAAGCCGCGGAACATTTCCAGCGGAGGTACCGGCACAATTACCCCTTGTTTGGAGGGCGTCTGAACAGCGTCTAGGAGAGCCTGCCGACGCCCGAGGGAGTCTCAAGTTCGAAGGGAAGAACCTGTCTGGGGGTAGAGTGCTGAACTCTATCCTGTACCCGGAGGACAGCACTTCCTGCACCCACTGGTCGGAAATGCGGGCAGTCCACCTGTCTGCGAATCCCAGAAGTCGGCCCCCCACCCGAGAAGCGGGTGGGGGCAACCCATCATGCGGAGGAGGACTTATCCTTCGCCTTTTCGCTCTTGTGCTGCCAGGGTCGTTTACCGGACCCCGAGGCAGACTTGCTGGGCCTTGAGCCCTTGGCTGCTGCACCGGGTGCACAAAAAAACCTCTTCTGACCCGAAGAAGCAGGACCCTGCTTACGGTGGAACTCCCACCGCCTGGGCTCTGGAAGAAAAGTACTCTTCCCTCCAGTGAAATCCTTAATGATTTCATCCAACTGCGCCCCAAAGAGCCGACCGCCCTGAAAGGGAAGATCCGTGAGGCCCTTCTTAGACGCGTGGTCATCCGACCAACAGCGTAACCTCAGCACCCGTCTGATAATGACTGTGAAAACAGACATCTTAGACAGCATGGGAAGCAGGTCCAAAGCTGCATCACACAGGTACCGAAGACCCTGTATCAGATGGTCTGCCCGCTGAGTGATCTCCTGCAGCTCAACTCATTGTGCAACTCAGTCGCACACTCAGTAAGGGATTGCGCCGCCATGCCTGACACCAGAGCTGGTCTCATGGCCCACCCCACCAACAAGAACAGTGCCTTGGACACCGCCTCTGTCCGCCTATCGGCTGGATCCTTAAAAGAGGGAGACCCCTCCAAGGGGATGGTCGTTGCCTTATTCAGGCGAGCCACCGGAGGGTCCACTGCGGGGGATGCCCACTTCTTCACAAAACTATCCTCAAAGGGATAGCACACCGCGAAACGTTTGGGCAGGGAAAAGGAATTCTGCGGACGCTGCCATTCCTTATAGACCAGCTGATCAAAGAATTGATCAAAGGGGTAAGCCCTAGGGGACCTAGGTAGCTTAAAAGACCCACAAACGTATGCAGTCTCCTGTGACTCCCCGGCTTGGTCCAGTCGCAAAGACGCACGAATATTGGCGATCAGGGCGGCCACTAGTGCCCTCTCACACGCTACCAAGGCCTCCTGGTCTTCCTCGCCGTCCGAGGGCTCCAGTTCACCATCCGAGAGCACCACGGGGGTCCCTGTGACCATCGAGGCCACTTCCGTTTCAGACTGCTCCCCCGATGAAGGTGGAGGTGGACGATTTTTAGGGGCCCCCTTAGCATGGCCCGGCAGCTCCCGGGGAAAAAATTCCCCAAATACTGATCTTAACTGGTCCAGGGACACCAGAGTCCCCAGCGTAGGCTGCGCTTCCACTGGCTCCTCCTTGGAAGGACTCGCAGGTTCAGCCGCCATTGCGCCACCGGACACTGACAGGCAGAAAAGCCCTGACACCCCCACAATGCAGCCCCACAGATCAACCAGGAAGGACACCCAGATGGACTGCACCCACCGCTACCAGCAGCCCAGGGAGAGCCCAGCTATACTTGCTGTTTGTTGCCTCTCAAGCGCTGCGTCCCAGTAGGAGTGCTTAGTGACCGCCAGTCAGAGAGCCTGTGCCGCCTGTGCCATCCACGTTGTCCCAGAGTGAAAGAGGAAGCATCGGCTTAGCTGCACATTTTTCTTCCCAGGCACATCCAAAATGGCCGCCGAGCGGTCACAAGAGGCCAAAAGCCTGTAATACAGGCCGCGACTACAGCAAAATGGCCGCCGTTTGTCACTAGAGGCCAAAATCACCAGCAAAATGGCGGCGATCCGCTGCAAAATGGCGGCGGATCGCCACATGGCGACTCTAAGGCGTGGTGCGGGGGGGAGGGAGGGGGCGTAGGAGGGGAGCAAGGACACCCAGGGGGGACCTGAGCCCTAGAAGAAACCCTCCACCGGCCGGCCTAGGCTGCTAAAATTTGCCCAGCCCCCCCTCCGCGCCCCTAGGAGGGGAGAGAGGGGGTCAATCACCAGTCCGACGGGCGTAGCGGGTAGCCACCCAGTTGCAGACCTTCCTCCCACTGCCGGAGAGGGATGCTGCAGGCCTAAGACCCCTGGACGGGAACAGAGTCTGGTCACTGGGTGCAAGTGGGGATCACCCACTGGCCACCCGCACGGAACGGGCACGATGCGACGGACCCCGCCAAGACTAAGGGTAGCTCGCATCTGTCCGCCGTGCTGGGGAAAGTTCAGGATTCTGGATATCCTCTATGCCCCAGCCGGCTTCTTGATAGCAGTCTTCATTAGATAGCTTGAGAAAAGCAAAAAAGCACTAAAAAATGGGGAACCGCAGATCCCATAAGGGAACCAGGTCTAACTCCTTGCACTAGGCATAATAAAACTGATATGCTATGCAGAGCAGGGGGGTTATATGTTAGAGTGAGGATGGCCCCCTGGGAGGGGTCAGCTTGCTTTTTTTCTATTTACCTAGTCTACTCCTGGTAGGATGCGCATATAACCCCACTTGTCAATGAAGGGCTGCGTCTGTCAGTGAAATTTCGATTTAGTTTTAATTATAGCCATATTTTAGTAGAATATAATCTCCAGTACATTTTAGTCGTCTAAAATCGAATGGGTTTAGTTAAATTTTAATGCATTATTTAAGCATTTTTTTTTAGAATTGCCAAACACATTATATACTCCTAGAGTAAAAATCTAACAGGTTATTATTTAGGGTATTATGGTTTGAGCATGCACTACAGACACAGATTTAGCCGTTGTGATATATAACATCCTTATATATAAAACAAAGTTTCATAAACAAATATATTGCTTTTTTGACAAGCAGAAGTACAACTTGAAAATAAAAAAAAAAAAAAAAAAAAAACGGTAAACTCTATTGGCTGCAATGCCATTTCACATATAACCTGAATATATTACCAACATTAAATATTAAGAAAAAAATAAGACAAACCTTTTTCTTAATTTCTTTTAGTAGCTTAGCAGATGCCCCCTACATATTCTTATGTGGTAGTGCGGTGTTAATTTTCAAGTCAAATTTCAATTTAATTTGAATCATAATCTTATGACTAAAATTACATTTTATTTTTAGTCATATTTTAGTCATCTCAATTGTTTTAGTAATAAAATAGTATTAATTTAGTAGACGAAAATATTTTAGCTGAAGAAATTAACACTGCTCAGGACACAGTACTCGTATTCATAGACTCTGGGTTATATGCAGCTACCTTGAGGTGATTGGACAATGGCAAACAACTTACTAAGGTCACCCCAGAGCACACCATATAACCTCACCCATTCCATAAGACTTCAGGTATTTTTTTAAAAGTCATAAATGAGTGATCATGAGACAGAGGGGGAGAGGCCCGTGTCCTATATTATACTCAAGGATAATGAATTTACAGAGAAGTCAAAATTCTGATTATGTTAATTGTAAAGGACACAGGACTTTTTTAGACCATGGGAAGTACCCAAGAAATAAACTGTGGGGGGGGGGGGGGGGGTGGCAACACCACAGAAAACAAAACTGCAAACAGGCCCACAAGAGAACAGGTTATAAACCCAAACAAACACACTCAGATGATAGCCTGAATTACCTTGTGGCTGAAGCTATCTTCAGCCAAGGCTTGAACATCCACCTAGTAAAACTGTGAATGTGTGAACAGAGGACCAGGTGGTAGCTTTGCAAATCTGGGAAGCAAAAGCTTGATGCTGGAAATTCCAAGAGATGCAATCAGCCCAGGTGGAATGGACTCTGATAGGGAAAGGAGGAACCCTTTTGTTAAGGGTGTATGCCCTGGAAATGAGTTGTCTGATCCACATTGCAATGGTGGACTGGAAATCAAAACGTCCTCTGCAAGGGCCTGCAGTTAGGACAAAGAGGGACTCTTTAGAATAGAGGCTGTGGCTTTCAGGTAGACCTTCGACAGCCCTGACCATATGCAGGCAGAGTAGACCAATTTTCTGGTTCTGTTTTGGGACAAGACAGAAGGAAGAACAATGTCCTCATAAAAAGGGAAAGAAATTACCCCCATGGATGGGAAGGATTCAGCCTCAAGAGCACTTTGTCCTTTATTGTCTTTATTGTAGGGAAGGCATAAACCAGTTTGAATGAAGTCCAAGGAACCACCAAAGCATCCACTGTGAAGGCTAGAGGATTCCCAATCTTGGCTACAAATTTATTCCACTTGTTGAATCTGGAGGGCAGGATTTCCACATCTGGTTTTCACTCCCTTTTGAGCTTCTGGAAGATCTCTGGGCACAGGGACCACTCCCCCAGATGTTGGTATTAAAGGCTTAGGAATCAGTCTGACAATTGCCCATCCTAGGGATGTGGACAGCTGAGAAAATATAGAATGTGAATTTCCACCCATGGCAGTATCAGAGTTGTTTCTATTAGGGCAGCCTGGCCTCTGGTGCCCTTCTGATGGTTTATGTAGGCCACTGTTGTGGCATTGGCTGACCGCACCCTAACTGGGTGACCTTGCAGAAAGGAAGGTACAGTAGTCTCAGTTTCAGGATGATGGCAAGTTTTGATTCCGAAGGAGACCATGTCCCACAGACAGCCTGGGAGTTGTAAACTCCGCTACAGACTTTCCAAGTTTAGGGAAGGATGTCTGGCTGGATATAAGAAGTGTGCGATCAAAGGTTGGACCCAGGTACTCCAGATGATGTGAGGGTTGGAGAGCAGACTTTGGAAAATTGATTATCCAGCCAAAGATTTAAAGAAACCAAAGCATTCTTTGTACATAGGCAGAGGTGCTAAGCCTTAGTTTGGAAGCATACACCTGGGGAGAGTCAAAAATTATTTAGCAAAAAAGAATAGTAGTAGACTTGGGCTGCTTCTGGTGGGGTAAAAATCACCTTTCCACAAATGACTTCCTTGATAATTTTATGAAGAGATTCCACAAAAAGAAGGCATTATTTACAAGCAAGTCCAGCACATCAAGCTTTTGGCCACAAAATCCTGCATATATTGGGATGTTTGCTCTTATGAGGAATAAAAAGACTGTTTGTTAAAATGACTTTGCTTGTGGTCCTGGAGCACTTACCACAGTTGCGAACAGTGCTTCCAGCAGCAAACAAAGTGGTTTTGCTTCAGCAGAACAAAAAAAAATGATATTTGTCTTCAGCACAAACATCATAAAATAGTAGTTCACCAACTCAAGGCTTTACCTGCAGGAAGGATTACACACTCCCAGAAAAATTAGGCCTCTACCAACAGAGCTCAACAGTTTCCAGACTCTTGTCTCACTCAACTCCCACTACTCCACACACCTGCTCTCTGGAGCTTTTAAGAGCATCTTTCTTCAGGTAAGTTAAGCCTCTGTTGCCTCTTAAAAGGGCCACTAACCAAATATGGGTGAAGCAGGGTCCACTAAGGACGAACAAACCATAAAAAAATAATGCTGATGGCGTCAGCTGTATTTTTCTAAGACAGCAAGTTTCTCAAAGGCAGGTTCATGTTATCTATTCATATGTCCTGCCCGGTTAGCAATAGTCTGGCAAATGGACATTGCAGCAAGAGCTAGCTGCAAGGCTGGGCCCACAAGAGCAAATATATCCTTTAAGAAGGCTTTGCAATAGGAACGGTTTATTGATATACTGTATATGTTATAAAAATTTTTTTTTTTTTTTTTTGAGAACTGAAATGGCAGGATTCACTACTGGAATAGCCCATTTCTTCATAATACATGTTCTTAATCTAAGCAAAAAGCTTAAGAGGAATATATACCATCTCATGGTTAAGGCAGTGCTCAAAGTGCACAACTTTTTTGACATAGCCAGCCTCTAGTAATAGGAGACCTCTTACTGAAAATGAGCGGTTTGGTATATCACAGCGTAAAGATTGTAAATTGCATGGTGAGAGTTATTGCAACAAGAAGAGTCACTATTGTTTTGCACTTGAATGGGGACTTGAATACAATGTGTTGGAAACACAATTGTTTGGATGTGATTCTCATGAACTATCAAGATGGCTGGATTTCACATTTTGTTGTTCTGCACTTTTGTACATTTACTATTGTGTTTGTCAAATGATGCATGTTACTTAAATACTGATGTATTCCTATTTTGTCACAAGTTGATTTATTTACTAGGGGCAGCGCTGTGCTTTTTCATTATAGTGATTCTTGTAAGGTGGAGTGACATCACGTTGAGTGCTAGCTTGCAGCCATTGGGATCATTTAGCTTTCTATTTGCGTGCACTTTTATTTGTTGATTACGTGTGGGGGGCTCGCAGGTAGTAATTTTGTTATTAGTATGAAATGGCAGGGGTTGCTACACTGAAGTGAACACCACCCTAATTGGCTGGCTACAGAATTGCAAAATATCCTAAACACTGTGGACTGTATTAGCAAAAGCCAGTAACCAGTGTAAATCCACAGGGAAAACCTGTCCTGCCTTACTCGTGATGCTGGACCTATTAGATGATTGATATATATATATATAGATAGATAGATGGAGATCATGGCCCTGGACGGCACCCATCCACTAACTACACTCATTGCAGTACATACCAAGGTGGATGCCTATCACAGGATCTAGTGCCCAAAGCAAGCATTAAAGGCTGACCTCTAGGTACACTTCGAGAATAACCAATCCAAAAATCTTCTAGATGGGTAACGAAGTAAGCAGTTCGAACTTGATATAAAATGGCAGATAAAAAAAAAATGAATGTTAATATATAAATTTTCCAGAGGAGAACAGGTTCCTCGTATAAGAACACTAGCAAAAACAGTCTCATGGAGCGGGCGGGATTACATGGTGTGTTCTGGGCAGCCCTAGCAAGTTTTTTTGCCAGTGTCCAATCATCTAAAATGGTAGCTGCATGCAGCCCATGGTCTAAGAATACAAGTATTGTGCTCTATACTGTACGATTAAGAGAACAAGGTTTCATCACACATCTATTTCTACAGTATGGCTTGGGTTATCTCAAAATTTGACACTTTTTTGTCAGGGCACAGCATACTACTTACTGGTTGAGGAATGCAAACAGATATCTCATGACTATGAGCACAGTCCTGGGTAACGTCAATAAGATTTTTCTGATGTGGATGGCCCTCTCACAGAGATTCTCCACTCCTGAAAACAGAAAATATATATATAACTCAATTCTTAGTTTCTTTACACTTGAACTGCTTGTAACCAGAGGTATACTTTAAATGTAATTTTTCTTGTAATACCCATGCATATCCAAGAAGCTGTCACCGTGCGCTATATATATATATATATATATATTTTTTTTTTTTAAATGAAACACACACACACACAAACATTTCGAGATCACTTAATCTTTAGGTGAAAAACAGAACTTTAAAACTCATGTGCACAGATTTTTCTCCTTTCTTCAGCAAAGCCACAGACTTAAAGAGGAACTGAATTCTGAAAGCTGTGCCAAAAAAAAAAAAAAAAAAAAAAAAAAAAAAAAAAAAAAAAAAGCAGGCAGAGGTCCTACACTCAAATATTGTCTGTGGTCTCCCTGCAGCTGATCTTTTCTATTACTGAAATACCATGCATTGTTTATCACTGTCTCTCTCTACCTGTAGGATGACAGCTTGGTAGAGGCAAGACTTTGCCTCCTCATACCAGAGTCTCTAATAAGGAGAACAATGAGCAGCACAACAGTGAAATCCCAAAATTTCACTTCACATCTTCTATTCATGTAGACAAACTGGCTGCACAGAGGCTGAGGAAATTAGTAGCACCAAGATGCAATAAACATGTTATTGTATTTTAAATAATGGCAGAGGATTATGACACACAGCTCTTTAGCAAACACAATGTCATTCAGTTAGGATTTACATATTACTTTATGAGAGAGCATTCTAAACCCAAATGGCTACCATGTGAGTTAGGTACTTCACCATATAAGGAATATTACACTTAAGCATGAATACATGCCAGTAAAATGCATACAATTTAAATATTAGACTTTAATCCTGGATCAACCACTTTTGTAAGGGAAAAAAAGAAAGCAGCTAGAAGTCTAGCAATTGTCCCAATTGGGTCAACCAACCACCTGTTGACACCTATACTGTATCAGGTGTAGTCCACGTGACCAACTACCAAACAGCACACAAAAAAGAAATTCTTCAAGTAGTCACTATGTGGCACACTCCAGTTGAGGAAAAAATTACAGCTTTAATGAATTGTGTAAAAACCAAAATACAAAATTTGCCAACCATTAGTACCTTCACCAATCCCACTTAAAATTAGAGACAATGTTGTCTAAAGGCAGGAAAAGCAGCTGCGCATTCACCCATACATAAGGCCATTCACTCATATAGAGCCTCTTAGGACTCGTTTACACTTGCTTCGGCTTCAACGCTCATTAAAGCTCATACCGCTTAAACAAGCTGTTATGATGTGTTTTTGAGGCTTCGGCGGTGCTTTGATGAAGCTTCAGCGAGGCTTCAGTGCTGCACTTTTAAAGCCTTGTTGAAGCTTGACCGATGCCCTGTGTGTTTATTGATGTATCACACCTGCAATTTCTCGAAAACAAAGCGGAGCTAAAGCTGAATTACAGCCTCTGAAAAGCCGCAGGTGCTTCAAGCGAGCTTCCTCAGACTTCTATGGAGGCGTTGGAGAGGCTTTGAAGCCTGGCTAAAGCTACATGGGGTATCATTTTTGACGCAAAGCTGAAACGCAGCGAAGCCAACGCAAGATGTAAACGGCTGTAAGCCAACCATTTTATTAAGTGACATGGGCTTTGACTGGTGTTAAGGGAGCTTTAACAACGCCTGTCTGACGCCGTTTTAAAGCAAGTGTAAACGAGCCCTTAATGCCACACTTGAAGCAGATTAAGTTAGCAAGAAACCTCAGTTGCAGTTTCAGTTTTTAAAGCTGAATGTTCTGTAATGGGCCACGCTTCTTACACTGACTGGCTCCACTCTTGTGAGTGACACAGTTGTATTCGTTTTGGCCGTAGGTCAGGAGGGGTCAGTCTGTAAGCAGAATGTGTGTAACTCTCATGGACAGTGTTGGGAGGGATGGGCTGTTTGAGAGTAAATAAGGTCCTCTTCCATGTGGGCAGGGTACATACAGACTACCGTTTCTCACGTGAGGTGGGTATATTGCCATGGAACGTCCTTGCGACTAGGAGAAAACTCCTATAGGGTGTAAACTGGAAAACACTGTGGGCATTTCAAAAGGTCTCACCACCTATGGCTTACATCCAGTTCGTATCCCACATCAGTCCATCCCGTGGTGCCTCTCCAGTCCTCTGAGTGCCGTCAGGAGGCTTGTTTACACTTGCTTCAGAACAGGGCGTCAGACAGGCTTTGTTAAAGCTCCCTTAACGCCAGTCAAAGCCCATGTCACTAAATAAAATGGTTAGCTTACAGTCCTGTTTACACCTTGCATTGGCTTTGCTTCAGCTTCACGTCAAAAATGATACCCCATGTAGCTTTAGCCAGGCTTCAAAGCCTCTCCAACGCCTCCATAGAAGTCTATGAGGAAGCTTGTTTGAAGCTCGCTTGAAGCACCTGCGGCTTTTCAGAGGCTGTAATTGAGCTTTAGCTTTGCTTTGTTTTGGAGAAATTGCAGGTGTGAGATATCAACAAACACACAGGGTATCTGCCAAGTTTCAACAAAGCTTCAAAAGTGCATCACTGAAGACTCGTCGAAGCCTTGTTGAAGCCTCACTGAAGCCTCTTCGAAGCACCGCCAAAGCCTCAAAAACACATCATAAAAGCTTGTTGAAGCTGTATGAGCTTTAATGAGCATTGAAGCAAAAGCAAGTGTAAACTAGCCCTTGCAGAAATTCTGCTTAAAGACTGACCCCTCTAGACCTACGGTCACAACTGATACAATTGTGTAAATCACAAGAGCAGAGCCAGTCAGGTAAGAAGCGTGGCCCATCCCAGAGCATTCAGCTTTAAACAAACCGCAACTGAGATTTCTTGCTAATTTAACCTGCTTCAACTATGGCGTTAAGAGGCTCTATATAAGTGAACGGCTGTATGTATGGGTGAATGCACAGCTGCTTTCCCTGCTTTTAGATAATGTTGTCTCTAATTTTAATTGGGATTGGTGAAGGTACTACTGGTTGGCAATTTTTGTATTTGGTTTTTGCACAATTCATTAAAGTGGTACTTTTTTACTCAACCGGAGTGTGCCACTTAGTGACTACTTGAAGAATTTTCTTCTTTGTGTGCATTAAAATGCATACAGACATCCAATATTCGTCAAAGACAGAAGACAAAAAAAGTATAACAACCGTTCAGTCATTTGTTGTGTTTGCATCTGCAGTAGTGGGACTACAGCCGCCTAATTTAGGAATCCATGTAGTACCTAAAATTCACACTGATGCCTGAACAGAAGTATAAGGCATCTCATAGATGATTCCATTCTCTCTCTTTCCACCATGAGTGGAAGCTAAGAAAATTGCTTGATTCCCCCAGTGTTGATGGGGGAATGCCTCCTGCAGTGCTATTGTGTTTTGCTGGCAGGGGGGTGGAGAAGGAGCCTTAGCAGCTGGCAGAATACAGCGATTACTGCAAGCGGAAGTAAATGGATGTAAAAAATCCAACAAGTTGGTTGTACCTAAGTGGTGCCCATAGATGGACTGAATCTCGGCTGGTTCCTGCTGGATCGGTTCAGTTTCAATCCATGTATGGCAAGTGTAAGCTAGGTTTAAGTACACCAGTAGTTATAGTTTATTAAAAGTACTCCAATGCATTAAATGACATTACATTTATAATAAAATCAAATTATATATGGCTTGTTTATCAAAATTTATATGCAGTTTTTCTTTCTATTTGCTATACTTTTTCTGTGAAAGTGATGTAATCCTTTAAATACTTTGAGCAAACCAGGTAAACTTTAAAGTGAGAAAATCAATTTATACAGGTAAATATTTAAAATCCATCTCCAGTGCTAACGCATGAAAATAAAATTTTCAGGCCAAATGTATAAATTGCAAGGGTGCTCATGAACATTATGCCTATTTTTAACCTGCTTCTGTTCATCAGTAAAAAAGAACACAGGCATTCCAGTACATGTACTGCTTAATAAGTGTAAGTGGGAGGTTCTGCCTACTATAACAACATGATCAGTCCCAGCATTATATTAAAGTATTTGTGAAGCAACTAACAAAAGCACAACATAGTATATGAAAAAAAAAAGAAGAAAAATCTACATATAATACATTATATAAGAGGAGAACAGCTAAAGACAGGAGAGCGCCAGATTGTGATAGGCGACAGTTTTGGGGGGGAAGGAAATCGGACAATACAAGTGATTAAATTTTTTTTATCTTAATGCAGGGAATGCATTTAACCACTTAACTGGGACACTTTTTTACATTTGGTGGTCACAAGCTAAAAACATTTTTTTTTTTGCTAGAAAATTACTTAGAACCCCCAAACATTATATATATATTTTTTTCAAACACCCTAGAGAATAAAATGGCGATTGTTGCAATACTTTTTGTCACACGGTATTTGCGCAGTGGTCTTTCAAGCGCGATTTTTTTGGAATAATTTTAGTTTTTTGAGTTAAAAAATAAAACAATAAAGTTAGCCCAATTTTTTTGTACATTGTGAAAGCGGATGTTACGCTGAGTAAACAGATACTATACATGACACGGTTGAAAATTGCGCGCACTCGCGGAATGGCGACAAAGTACGGTATTTAAAAAGTTCCTTAGGCGACGCTTTAAAATTTTTATCGGTTACCAGGTTAGAGGTGCAGAGGAGGTCTTTTACTAGAATTATTGCTCACACTCTGGCGATACCTCACATGTGTGGTTTGAACACCGTTTTCATATGTGGGCGCGACTTACGCATGCGCTTTAAATTTTTTTTTTTTTTAATTGTATTTATTTATTTTTAGCACTGTTCCTTTAAAAGAAAAAAAATCTGATCACTGAATGTAAACATCCCTTGTGATAGTAATATATGGTGACAGGTACACTTTTTGGAGGGCCGGGGGGGGTCTAAAAGACCCCCTATCCTTCCTTTGCACTTCACAGTATTCAGATTGCCAAAAACGGCGATTCTGAATACTGTCAGTTTTTTAAAATTGGCGTGTTAGCCGCCGAGTAAACCAGAAATGACGTTGTGACGTCGATTCCGGAATTTGCTGAAGGAGACCAGATCGGAGCCGATTACGGCTTCTATCAGGTCTCCTTCCAGCCGGCGGACGCGCCGGATCGTCGCTCCAGTCTCCCGGTGGGACAGGAGGCCAGAGAAGAGCGGCGGAAGGCGGATGTCCCCTCCCGCCCCCTGGGATAACGACCGAGCGGCTCCCGAGCCGGATCGGTCGTTACCCCTGGATAGCCGACCGCCAGCTCTAAAAAATGATACCAGGATATAGCCTGCAGGTCCAGGCTATGTCCCGGTAGAGCCGCTCAAACCCGACCGCCGCCTTTTTACGGCGCTGGTCGGGAAGTGGTTAAGCAAAAAACGTTTTAACTTTGGAAACACTTTAAAGACAGAATCTGATTAGTGTGTGCGGACAAGAAATTCTCTTCATCTAGAGCAGGGGTGTCCCACTCGCAGACCAAGAGAGTTAAGAATGCGGACAGGGCATGTTTGGCCATGGGCTGCGCCCCCCCACCACCACCACCTCCAAGGCCACTCACCCTCTCTATGTGCTGTGTGGGGAGGGAGTGGGCAGGGGGCTGTGGGGGGGAGCAACTGAAATCTGGAGGGGGGTGCAGCCCACCCCTGTAGATACAGCCATGCGGCTGTATGTTACCCTCTTTTACTTTTATAATAAAAAATACAATACAAATCAACTTTTATTACTCAGATAGGTAGTGATCTAGATCAGTGAACGTCAACTTGTGATCTGCCTGACTTTCTGCTCATACCCGATTCTTATTGTTAGTGTATTTTATCTGCAGCCCAAGGCAATAATTCTTCTTCCAATGTGGCCAGGAAAGGCCAAAAGTTTGGACACCCCTGGTCTAGAGTTTTAAAAAGTTTAACCTGCTGCTGTTAGGGTCTCCTCTGTGTAATAACATATGCGCTACCACTCCTACCAAATAGCAGCAGGATGAGGGCTCTCCATGTTACTAAATGGAGGGGGGTTTCATTCAAATGGGATTAACATTTTTCTTGGAAATCACATTTAATACATAAGGGCCATTATCTACTATATTTGGATTCACTTCAAGAGTTTTGTTTTGAACATTCTGACCTGTCTGCATCCTGCAGTGAAACCCAGTGGCTAAGCCTATACAATGATGTTGGTAACAAGACTGCTTTCTCTGTCCAAAGGGAAATGTATGAACCTTTAATAAAATTATCACTGCTGAAACAGAAAGCAGGCATGAGAAAGCTAAGCATACAGTGCCTTGAAAAAGTATTCATACCCCTTGAAATTGTCCACATTTTGTCATGTTAAAACTAAAAACATAAAAGTATTGTATTGAGATTTTATGTGATAGACCAACACAAAGTGGCACATAATTGTGAAGTGGAAAGAAAATGATAAATGGTTTTCAAGATTTTTTACAAATAAATATATGAAAAGTGTGGTGTGCATTTGTATTCAGCACCCTTTACTCTGATAGCCCTAACTAAAATATAGTGGAACCAATTGCCTTCAGAAGTCACCTAATTAGTAAATCGAGTCCACCAGTGTGTAACTGAATCTGTTCTGTGAAGCCCTCAGAGGTTTGTTAGAGAACCTTAGTGAACAAACAGTGCCATGAAGGCCAAGGAACACACCAGATAGGTCAGGGATAAAGTCGTGGAGAAGTTTAAAGCAGGGTTAGGTTATGAAAAAAAAAATCTCAAGCGTTGAACATCTCATGGAGCACTGTTCAATCCATCATCTGAAAATGGGAAGAGTATGGCACAACTGCAAACCAAACAAGACATGGCCATCCACCTAAACTGACAGACTGGGCAAGGAGAGCATTAATCAAAGAAGCAGCAAAGAGGCCCATGGTAACTCTGGAGGAGCTGCAGAGATCCACAGCTCAGGTGGGAGAATCTGTGCACAGGAAAACTATTATCCGTGCACTCCACAAATCTGGCCTTTATGGAAGAGTGGCAAGAATAAAGCCATTGTTGAAAGAAAGCCATAAGAAGTTTGTGAGAAGCCATATGAAGGACACAGCAAACGTGGAAGAAGATGCTTGGGTCAGGTGAGGCCAAAATGTAACTTTTTGGCCTAAAGGCAAAACACTATATGTGGCAGAAAACTAACACTGCACATCACTCTGAACACACCATTCCCACCATGAAACATGGTGGTGGCAGCATCAGATTGTGGGGATGCTTTTCTTCAGCAGCAACAGGGAAGCTGGTCAGAGTTGATGGGAAGATGGTTTAAGACAAATACAGGGCAATCTTAGAAGAAAACCTATTAGAGTCTGTAAAAGACTTGAGACTGGGACGGAGATTCACCTTCCAGCAGGACAACCCTAAACATACAGCCAGAGCTACAATGGAATGGTTTGGATCAAAGCATATACAAGTGTTAGAATGGCCCAGTCAAAGTTCAGACCTAAATCCAATTGAGAATCTGTGGCAAGACTTGAAAATTGCTGTTCACTGATCCTCTCCATCCAATCTGACAGAGCTTGAGCTATTTTGAAGAGAGGAATGGGCAAAAATGTCACTCTCTAGGTGTACAAAGCTGGTAGAGACATACCCCAAAAGACTTGCAGCTGTAATTGCAGCAAAAGGCGGTTCTACAATGTATTGACTCAGGGGGGCTGAAGACAAATGCATGCCACACTTTACATATATTGATTTGTAAAAAAATTTGAAAACCATTTATCATTTTCCTTCCACTTCTCAATTATGTGCCACTTTCTGTTGGTCTACCACATAAAATTCCAATAAAATACATTTACGTTTTTAGTTGTAACATGACAAAATATGGAAAATTTCTAGGGGTATGAATACTTTAAGGCACTGTAGGAGTCAACAGACAGCTTAAAAAAATAGCTTGTACTGGGCAGAAATTCATGACGCGGTATTCTGTGAATATGTGAGCACTTCGGAAATACGCTTTTCAGTTACTTAATCCTTCACTAGGGGCAGATGGAAAGTTGCTGCACTGTTGGGCTTGCCAGCAGCAAGACAGCTTATATGTGCTCTAAGATTTCACTTCCCTGTAACTTTCATTACCATTTTTCTTCATTTATCGCTGCAGTGCATGTACAAACACACTCTAAAATTCCCAGGTGTTGGTGATGGTAGTAAACTTGTGCGACACTGCATAAAGAAATGGTGTCATTTCAAGCCTTAAGACGTGCAAAAGAAATTCTATATGCCGGTATTTATACAATGGTTTTTTTTTCATGAATTCCTGTTTTTTACACGTTTTGGCTGAAATTGATATTCTATGGAGTGAGAATATTGTCATTTGTCAACGTTTTATAAAGTGTGCTAGAATGTTTTAGATAAGGTACCTTCCTCCCAAATTACTATATAAACAAAAATGTAGAATTGAGGCACTATGGACTTTTATGGTGCCACCATAGACCTAACACGATATGTAGATAAAACCAATATTTTAT
>BLSH010094505.1:1734755-1772517 GCA_018402905.1 Glandirana rugosa
TCTACAACAAGGAGGATACTCGATTGTCATAGATGGGAACATCGAAAAAATGGACGGTGAAGAGACGCATCGTGTAGTACTTACAAACAGACTTTTGCATAATTCACTAACATTTCGGTGAAACAAGAGAAGTATGTTAGGGGACACAAGGTAATGTAATACACATGGTCACATACACGAAAAAAAAAAAAAAAAAAGCAGTTTTATACCTTATTTCAAAGCGCCACTCGGCACTCACATGACCGCCTGCCGCTCTCCTCCCCTCCTCCTGGCTGACGTCAGCGGTGGATTCTCAGCCCCTCCCGCTGTAACGGTCAGATCAGGGAGGAGAGCGGCGGGCAGCCACGTGAGTGCCGAGAGGTGCTATGAAATAAGGTATAAAATGCCATTTTTTAAATAAAGCACATACACTGGTACACATAATGTAATGGAACACAGGGGATTGTATGAAGAGAACAAAGTGGCTTTACAATCACTTAATACGTTTTCAGACAAACATTCATGATGTGCTACGCAGAGAAGTGGCAGGTAAAAAAGCTACAAGGGTAGATACTGTTAGCTCATAGGAGGAACAACATCTATAATAACTGCAAACAGTCCCAAGTTCACAATGTAATGGTTAACTAAAATGCCAAGGACAAACGCAGTTTGTAACCATGCTGTGCTACAGCTAAAATAGCTTTGCTTTTCTGTGGCATTACATGCAAAACTGATCTTCATTTCTCCTCCTTTGTATTATAATGAGGATTAGAAAACAATGTGAAAGGAAATCATAATATAAAAGCATGCACTTTCCCTTTAAATGGTAACCCTATCCATACTTGTCTCTTTCATTAATTAACAGTTGGTGTCAGCATTCCATAAATACATGCTGCCAGCAGCCTGTTCACATTCCCTCTGTAATTCTATACAACCTGGTTAATGGCCAAGCATTCCTCATTAATTGTGCTCAAAACACATCCTCAGCGCTCTAATACGAAATGAGCAGGTTAGAAAGCACACTCACTAAAAAAGTGACATTGTGTCCAAGCCAGACTAATTGAATTCCATAACAGCTTTCTCGTCATTTGAGTAGTGCACCTTGAACATGCGCCCTTTTGTTTGTATTTGTTGCTGAGCTGGTCGATGCTAAACTTAGATCAGCACTTCCTCAGGATTTCCACTCTATAGCACAGTGTGTGTTTAGTCAACCCGTGACTCATGGGCCACTAACGGTATGCCAAGCAATGAACAGGATCAGATTACTCAGTAGGTTCAGTGATGTGTAAGATGGAAACTGTACTGCACTAATGGATGAAACCTTTGTAGAGAGAAATACAGAAGCTGCCATTCTTGAGCCCACCTTTCTGAAAATGCTAGTTGCTTTGCCGTCATGGTGATCCAATGGCTTCAATACTTTCCAGGCAGGGCTGTCCCAAGACAATGTGCTGCCTGGGTCCAAGAGTGAAATTCTGCACCCCCTCACCCCCCCAGAAAAAAAAAACACCCACCAAAGGACCCCCACATCCGTTATTTTATATCATGAGAATTAAAACTAAAATTAAATTTATTAGGAAGTCATACTTACATGCAACAGCACCTTGTCTATATGCAAAATTATATGACATACCATTATGTTCAATTCCAAGGGGCAGGCTAGGGTAGTATGTTATTATTATTATACAGGATTTATATAGCGCAGACAGTTTGCACAGAGCTTTACAACATTAGGGCAGACAGTACAATTACAATACAATTCAATTGAATACAGGAGGAATAAGAGGGCCCTGCTCATTAGAGCTTACAATCTAGGTGGGAGGGTCAAATGATAAGAGAGGGTAATAACTGTGGGGGATGAGCTGATGGAGAAAATAAAAAGTGTAGTTGTTAGGTGGAGGCAGGACAGGCTTCTCTGATGAGAAAAGTTTTCAGCGATCGCATAAAAGTGGATAGATATGGAGACAGTCTGACAGATTGGGGTAGGGAATTCTAGAGGATGGGAGAGGCTCGGGAGAAGCCCTGGAGGCGAATATGGGAGGAGGTGATGAGAACTAGAGAGCAGGAGATCTTGGGAGGAATGAAGAGGACGATTAGGTTGGTATTTTGAGACTAGGTTAGTGATGTAGCTGGGGGCAGAGTTGTGGATGGCTTTGTAACTTGTTAGTATTTTGAATTAATTCGTTGGGCGAGTGGCAGCCAGTGGAGGGGTAGCAGACGCTGAGCGGTTTTGTAAGATGGATGACTCTGGCAGTGGCATTCATGATGGACTGAAGGATGGATAGTCTGTTTAAAGGTAAGCCAATGAGGAGAGAGTTGCAATAGTCAAGGCCAGAGATAACCAGGGAGTGAATCTGGAGCTTTGTGGTGTCATTGGTTAGAAAGGGACACAGTTTAAAGATGTTACGGAGCTTGAGGCAGCAAACTTTGGAAAGTGATTGGATGTGGGGCCAAAAGGAGAGTTCAGAGTCCAGGATAACACCAAGCACCCTGACATGTGGGGACGGGTGGATGGTTGTGCCATTGCTCTTGACAGAGAAATCAGGGGAAGAGGCACGTGGGGGAGGAAATAATATGAGCTCTGTTTTGGACAAGTTGAGTTTGAGGAAGTGGTGTGACATCCAGACAGATACAGTAAGTCTGTTAGTAAGTTAGTGATGCGTGAGGAAACTGATGGAGTGAGCTGAGAGATGGAGAGGTAGATTTGAGTGTCCTCATGTCGAGGCAAAACACGAAGGCTGCTGTAGCTTTTGCTAATAAAAACGCTGAAAATGCTACTGCAGAACTCATTCTACAGCTACAGCTTTCTACAGCCAACGCTACTGCCATTTGATTGTAAGCTCCAACGAGCAGGGCCCTCTGATTCCTCTTGTACCAAATTGTGATGTAACTGTACTGTCTGCCTTCATTTTGTAAAGTGCTGCGCAAACTGTTGGCGCTATATAAATTCTGTATAATAATAATTTTTATAATGTCCAGTGTCCATGAGGCCTTATAGTGCTGCCGTCGTTCCCTGGCTCTCCCATTCCACCTGGACTGCAGTAAGCAGCCTGATCAGCTGCCCACGAAGGAGATGAAAGAACATTTATTCCCCCATCGTTTCCAATGAATGAAGCCGGAAGTGACGAGCGTTTAGTCACTACCGGTTTCAGAGCTTTTCGCAGCTGATCAAACAGATCTGTGCAGGGGAAGCATCAGGGTTCTATTAAACCCCTGATGTCTCCATAAAGAGTAGTCGTCACTACCCAAAGTAATCACAAGGGTTCTTGTTCACCCCTTGAGACAGCAATAAAGTTAAATGAAAAAAAAGTGTAAAAAAAAATTTAAATAAAAGAAAAAATTTTAAAAACAACCCCATCCCTCACGCAAATGCACACTTAGGTCCGGCACGCCTATGAAAACGGTGATTGCACAACACATGTGAGTTATCACTGCAAACTTTGGAGTGAGAGTAATAATTCTAGTGACATAACTCATGTTTAATGCTAAACTGACTAAGCTTTTAAAAAACGTCACCTATGGACAATTTTGAGTACCGTAATTTGTTGCCATTTCACAGGCATGTGCAATTTTAAATCTTGACATGTTTAGTATCTATGTACTAGATACAGCATCATCTTTTATATTTTTTTTTAAAAAAAATTGGGAATTATATTGTGTTTGTGTGCACTAAAAATTATTTAAGTGCATCTTTTCCTGAATATTAGCATCTGATAAATGGCTTTTCAAATATCACGCAACATACAAAATTGCAACAGCCACCATTTTATTCTCCAAGGCCTCTGCTTTCAGAAAATATATGTTTGGGGGTTCTAACTAATTTTCTAGCAAAGAAAAAGGGATTTTTTGTATAACTTACCGTAAAAATCCTTTTCTCTGAGTTCACTGACAGACGCAGCCTTCTTATCACACATGGAGTTATGCTCATCCTACTAGGAGTAGCCTAGGCAAAACAAACAAAAGTGTAGGTTGGCCCCTCCCAGGGGGCTGTCCTCACCTTAGCATATAATCCCCCTGCTCTGTACAGCACATCAGTTCGTAACAAGCCGTACAAAACCAATGCAGAGGGGTGGGTGCTGCGTCTGTCAGTGAACTCAGAGAAAAGGATTGTACGCTAAGTTATACAAAAAATCCCTTTTTCTCTTCCGTTCACTGACAGACGCAGCCTTCTTATGACACATGGGGACGTCCCAAAGCTGTGCCAATCAAGAGGGGTGGGCAAAATCATAACAACTGTACCCAACAGAAAAACGCCCTCTCAGGCGGCGCTAACTGCACCTATACTGCCGCTTGTAATACTTTGCGTCCAAAAGCAGCATCCGAGGATGCCGCAACATCAATTCTGTAAAACTTAGTAAACATGTGCACTGAGGCCCAAGTAGCTGCCTTGCACACCTGAGACACCGAGGCTTGGTGTCTAAACACCCAGGAAGTACTAACTGCCCTGGTGGAATGAGTCGTGACTGGAAACGGTGGAACCTTGCCCCGAATCTCATATGCATGAGTCACGGTCTTCCGTATCAAACGAGATACGGTAGCTGACGAGGCCGCCATACCTTTGCGCGACCCTTCCGTCAGCAAAAATAAAGAATCAGACTTCCAAAAGGAAGCTGTAGAACTTAAATACACCCGCAAGGCCCTCACCACATCCAAAGAATGCAGCTCAACTTGTGACGGGTGCGGGCACAATGAGGGGAGAACAATATCCTCATTTAAATGAAAGGAAGAAACCACCTTCGGAAGAATAGAAGGGGAAGGCCGCAGAACTGCCTTGTCCTTATGCAGGACCAAGTAAGGTGACCTGCAGGATAATGCAGCCAACTCCGACACCCACCTGGCGGATGTGATAGCCACCAGAAAGGCCACTTTCTGCGACAACAACTGTAAGGGAATGTCCCTAATCCTTTCATATGGTGGCTTCTGCAACACAGAAAGCACCAGATTCAAATCCCACGGTGCCAAAGACGACCGTATCCGGGGAGCCACATGACGTACCCCCTGTAAAAATGTACGGATCAATGAATGAGACGCCAAGGGCCGTTGAAAAAGAACCGCCAGGGCCGAAATCTGCCCCTTAAGCGTACTTAACGCCAGGTTCTTGTCCAGTCCTTGCTGCAAAAATGACAGTACTCTGGACACTCTATAAGAGCGGGGGTTCCAACCCCCTGCCTCGCACCAGGTAATATAGGCCTTCCAGGTCCTATGATAAATCTTACGTGAGGAACTCTTACGTGCTTTTATCATAGTAGGGATTACAGAGTCAGAGACACCCCTATCCCTCAATACCTGGGACTCAATAGCCAAGCCGTCAAAGCCAGCGAGAGTAAAGCAGGGCGCCGGATGGGCCCCTGAGCCAGTAGGTCCCCGTGGAGCGGAAGATGCCACGGAGCCTCTGCCACCCTCTGTACTACATCGGCGTACCAAGGATGCCGGAACCAATCCGGAGCTACCAGAATTGTCGGGATTCCCCCGCCTCTACCCCACGTATAACCCGAGGTAGAGCCCCTAGAGGAGGAGGAAAAATGTACAGCAACCGATACTGACCCCGAGGCCTGTGAAGCACTGCCCCCTGAAGGATCAGAGCCGCGTCCGCGGCTGTTGCTGTGCTTCTTGTTCCGCCCTAATGGTTTACCTACGCCACCTCCGTGGCATTGACCGACTGAACCAGAACCGGGCGGCGCAGCCTCTCTGTCCAACGGGACAGGTAAAGCCTGCACACTCTCAGTTCCGGTACCTACATCGACCAATTGAGGGGAGGACAACGTCTCCCCCCCTTTAGGGCCGGAACCTGAATCCCCCAAACCAAGGGTTCCTGGGACTGACACTCCGACCTCATCGGCCTGTCCAGGGATAGAGGAGATTTGTCCCACCGCAACAACATTGCCTCTCGCAGGAGCCGAGTGTTCTGGGCGTAAGGTATCGCTTCGCAAGTCGACACCCTGAGCCCCAACACCCGTATTCAGAACCGTAAAGAGAACCACTGGCGCGATCACAGGGTTCGCCCAGCCTGAAGCGTTAGACGCTTGCTCGGTGTTAGGAACACCCCTGTCTGTACCGTGTCCGGAAACAGACTTAGGTACTCCAGCCGGCAAGCCAGGGTTAATGATGACTTCTGACTGCTGAGCGCCTGACCGGCGCCTAGAAGCGCCCCCCCGACGCTCCTGCGGGAGCCTCAAGTTTGAGGGGGGGAAGGACTTTTCTGGGGGCAGAGAGCTGCTTGCAACCCCCAGAAACCGGCCCCCCACCCGTGAGGCGGGTGGGGGCAACCCATCATGCGGAGGCAGACTTGTCCTCGCTTTTTCGGACTTACGCTGCCAGGGCCTCTTGCTGTGGCCCGTGAATGCCTTCCCGGCCTTGCCCGCTGGGCCGGGCGCCCGAAAAAACTTCTTCTGACCAGAAGAGACAGGACCCTGCCTATGACGACGATCTCGTCGCTTCGGCTCTGGAAGGAAAGTACTCTTCCCTCCCATGAAATCCTTAATAATTTTATCCAACTGTGGACCAAACAGACGCCCTCCCTGAAAGGGCAGGTCTGCCAGAGCTTTCTTTGAAGCCTGGTCGCCCGACCAAGAACGGAGCCACAGCACCCGCCTGAAAACAATTGAACAAACAGACATTTTTGACAATATGGGGAGAAGATCCAAAGCAGCATGGCATATGTAGCGGAGACCCTCTTCCAAATGTTGCACTCGCTGTACTTCAGCCTGTGCACATTCACCAGACAAACTAGTGCGCAGCGCGGCAGCGTGCTCACGAAGAGACTGTGCCGCCATAGCAGTTGCTAGCGCTGGCCGCATGGCTGACCCAGCCAACAATAATAGTGCTTTAGACACTGTCTCTGTGCGGCGATCGGCCGCCTCTTTAAAGGATGGCGACCCCTCCAAGGGGATGGTGGTTGCCTTATTCACACGAGTCACGGCAGGGTCCACCACCGGGGAAGCCCATCTCTTAGTAAAGCTTTCCTCAAAGGGGTAGCGAACAGCAAAGCTTTTAGGCAAAGCCAAGGAACTTGGTGGCTTACGCCATTCCTTGAACACTGCCTGTTCAAACACCTGATCATAAGGGTAGGCCCTAGGGGACCTAGGGAGTCTAAGCGGTCCACAAACATATGCGGACTCATGCGACTCCCGTTTGGTCCAGTCGCATAGAGTCGCGAATATCAGTGATCAGTGCTTCCACTGTCGCTTTATCCCGCGAACTAGGAGCCTCCTGATCCGCTTCGCCCTCTGAGGGCGGCTCACCCTCTGAAAGATCCACAGGTGTGACCACTGAAGCGCTTTCTAGATCTGAATCCTTCCCTGAGGAAAGAGGGGGGTGGGCGCTTCTGGGGGCCCCTAGGAAGGGACACCCCTGCCCGGGGGAGGAATTCCCCAAACACCGCCCTCAGCTGTTCCAAGGACACAAATGCTCCTGGGGTGGACTGTAGATCTGCAGGTACCCCTGCCATAAAATTGCTGGCCTCTGACATCTCAGCCCGGCACCCCCGCTGTGTAACCACCACCTCTACCCCACTAATCAGCCAGGGAGACCCGGGCGGATTACACCCACCGCTACCAGCACCCAGGAAGCGCCAGTTATACTTGCTGTTTGATGCCTCAGCACTCCAACCGAAGAGCAATGCCCACGAACTGCTGCACGCCAGGAGCTTGTTACTGTGTGTCAGCCATGCTGTCCAAGCAAAAACCGGAAGCCCACACCCGTTTTTAAGGACTTCCTGCACAAGGACTGCAGTTCTCCCAATCGACCACTGGAGGCCGCCAGAGAGCAGGCTGGAAACCACATGGTTCTCAAACAATGGACGCTGCCATTACACACGTGCGGTCGGCCACGAACGAGCGGTGCTCCAAAATCCAATGGCGACAACCCACCTAACACATTGCTCCGGACGGTCGGTGCAGATTCGAACGGTTAGTGCAAAGGTGCCTGCGGGGGATTAAGGGGGGAGGGGGAAGGCCTCTAACAGACCCCCACCGGCTGACCACCACAGAGCTGCTCAGGTGCCCACTCTCCATGCCTCTAGGGCGGAAGAGGGGTTCACTCACCAATCCGACGGGCGCAGCGGGTAGCCACCCGGAGCAGACCTACCACCCCGCAAGAAGGCATGCTGCTGGCCAGGCCACTGGACAGCTGAACCAGTCACTGGGCTCTAGTGGGTTTTAGCCACTGGCCGCCTGCACGGAACGGACGCTATGCGGTCGGCCGCCCTAAGGGGGTTCACATAGTGTTGGCCGGACTGGGGAAAGATTAGGATTCGAGATATCCTCTATACCACCAGCCAGCTTCTTGATAGCAGTCTTCCTTAGATGAATCTTCAGGAGACTGCTGCTCCCATAGGGAACCAGGTCTACTTGCACTAGGCAAATAAAAACTGATGTGCTGTACAGAGCAGGGGGATTATATGCTAAGGTGAGGAAGGCCCCCTGGGAGGGGCCAACCTACACTTTTGTTTGTTTTGCCTAGGCTACTCCTAGTAGGATGAGCATAACCCCATGTGTCATAAGAAGGCTGCGTCTGTCAGTGAACGGAAGAGAAATGCGGATTTTAACATGTACATGAAAATGTTGAAAACTGCATCAGGCGGTAAGTGGTTTATTTCTTCTCTTACTATCACCACATACATACCATCATTTCCTTCCCCATTAGGCCTTCAGGAGCAAAGAGAAATACTTGAAACTTCTGGTTACAGGGAAATATCTGACTCATTCACATGCCCCCCACATGACAGTGCTGATATCTGGTGACTGCCTGCTCAGTCACCCAACTTTGACATTTTGAGAAGAGAGAATTCTCAGTTCTGTGCAAACTCCAAGTCAATTACATAGAGCGTCATCTTTTTGCTCCCAATGGCTGAACTGAGCAGAAAGGGATCAAAGGGATGGTGAGTATATGCTACTAGGGATGGGGAAGTTAAAAAGGTAGTAAAACTGCTTTTTAATTTGTACCTACAGGTAAGCCTATAATAAGGCTTACCTGTAGGTACAGTGAATATCTCCTAAACTTGCACGCTTTTTGAGATATTCACACTGCATGGCTCTGAAGGGACTGCGTACCTGTCCCGTCCCTTCAGAGGTCTGTGCCACGGTCTGGGACTCCCGCGTGCATGTGTGGGAGTGATGTCCTCGTGGCTCGGCCAATCAGACAGTCCGAGCACACGAACCCTGAAGAAAGACAAGGTTAAGAAGGAAGCCCTGTCAGCAATGACAGCATGCCACTAGAGGGCTTCGTTCAAAGTGTTTCATAATGTGCTAGCATGTGATGAAGGGGATTTAAAAAAAAAATGTGGTTTACTTTTTACCACTTTAAGTGAACCTGTTATTTTCCTTGCACAGGGAGATTACAGGTTTGCGTTAAACATAAAGCACAACTTGCAGTGGGGCCCCCTTGCACTGCAAGTATTAAATGCTTGCTTAGTTTAGAGATGCATTGATAAGGTGTTCATAACCTCCAGGGGGCCTCTCTGCAGTATCATGTACCCTGCCAGGCAGTGCTATTAACCACTTGCCGACCAGCCGCCGCCATTGTACTGCGACAGGTTGGCTCGTTCCCGCGAATCACTATCATTGTACGTCGGTCACGGGAATGGGTGGTGTGGGCGCGCGCACCCACTGGCCAGCGGGGAAGCCAATCAGAGGGTCGGGCGGACTCTATGTCCGCTGGCCACCCACAATCGCTCCAGAGACACAGAATGGGGATCTGCCAGTGTAAACAAAGCAGATCACCGTTCTGTCAGGGGAGTAGAGAGAGATTGCCTGTTCCTAGTGATTAGGAACAGCTATCTTTCTCCTTCTCCAGTGAGCCCAGCCCCCATACAGTTAGAAACACCTCCCAGGGAACACATTTAACTCCTTGATCACCACCAGTGTTAACCCCTTCCCTGCCAGTGTCATTTATACAGTAATCAGTGCATTTCATAGCACTGATCGCTGTATAAATGGCACTGGTCTCAAAAAAAATGTCAAAGTGTCTGATCTGGCCGCCGCAATGTCGCAGTCCCACTAAAATTTGCAGATCACTGCCATTACTAGAAAAAAAATAAAAATTAAAATACCATAAATCTATCCCCTATTGTCTAGACATGATAACTTTTGCGCAAACCAATCAATACACGCTTATTGTGATTTTTTTTACCAAAAATATGTAGAATGCATATCGGACTAAACTGAGGAAGAAATTTGTGCTTTTTTGTTTATAGCGCAAAAAATAAAACCCGCGGAGGTGATCAAATACCACCAAAAGAAAGCGCTATTTGTGGGGAAAAAAAGGACGTCAATTTTGTTTGGGTACAACGCCGCATTACCGTGCAATTGTCAGTTAAAATTGGTCTTACTGGTGATGTGCTTAGCCTAATACCACTATTTTGACAGTTAGAAAGTGTTAAAGGTTCACGGATCTCATGTGCAATCTAGTGTATCCTAGATCCATGATTGGTTGGATGTCTGGCATGCGCTGTTGCATATTGAAGATCAGTTGGCTTGAGTTTCTTTGATTTTATACGGTCATTGGTAAACTAGGTTGTTGTTTACTTGCCTTCAACTACATACAGCTAGATTCATGCCTGTGATCCTTGTTCCTTTGATTTTGGGTACCACCAGAAAGCATTTAGAATTTAAAATTTGATTTTTAAATTGTCTTTTGATTTTTCTTTTACTTTATTATATCAGATCTCATTGTACACAGATTTGGGTAAAAATTGTTGAATGTATTGGTACCTTTAAACAATATATACACTGTCAGTCACTCCTCACCTGTAGACAATCATTGGTTGATTGGTTAATTAATTGATTGCAAACACATGTATCACTTTTTTGTTTGGTTTATGTATTTATACTTGGCATTCGCCTTGTAAAGTCATGCTATGAGTAAGCACCAGCCCACGGTGCGAAACGCGTAAGATGGGACTTTTGGTTAACCCCTATTTTGTATCTGCACCTTTACCTGTACCTTGCTACAAATAAACAACACATTGGATTCAGAGTGCAGCTGTCCAGCCTTTTCTTCATGTTCCACGAGCACTTATCAGCCTGCACCTGTTTAGCGATGCACACAGCTGATCCTTTGATCTTGTCCAAGGACATCCGGAGCGGTGAGTGATCTTTAAAATGATGCAGTGCCGTATCACAAAAAATGGCCTGGTCATTAAGGAGGAAAATCTTCCGGTCCTTAAGTGGTTAATCTTCCATTGAATGTGAGAAGGTGGCACACCAAGAACAGGAAGCAGGACACAGCAGGCGAGTGATTGCATGGATTGAGGAAGACTGCTGGACCCAGGAATATAAGTATTACACCTCATCCCTGTACCCCTACACTAAACAAGCATTTAACCCATGCAGTGGGGCCCCAGAGCTCAGTTTTAATTTTTCCTTAGAAGACAAGTAAACATCAGACTGTAACTATATCAAAGCGTTCAAAATCAAAGTTGGGGTGTGACCAGTATACAGCCACTTTTTCAGATGCTAGGACGCCAATAGGTTATGGTCACACTGTCCTTGATTATTTGTACCTAGCAGATCCTAGTAAATTGAGTCTAGCTGTTTTTTCACAGATGTCTGTCTTTACTATGAAATATTACATATTGGTGGTTGCATTTATTTGAACAACATACACAATAAATATTGAATATACCCGTTCTTAAACATGAAACCCATTGTATTCAAAGTTACTGGAACACCTAGAAAACAATGTTTTTTGCATGCGGAATATAAAAAATATGTCCTAAATGTCAAATAGGAAGTAAAACATCTTCAGCTCTCTGTTAGCAGGGATATTGTTAATAAAGTTGCAGGAATCTCTTGGTAAAGTTGACCATGGACTTTCAAGCCTGCTTTTTAAGTGGGCCCTTCCCCCCTTGCTAAAAGACAACACCATTTTTAAAAAGAAAACACCTATAGGCTCCATGCACACTGGCTTTTTTTAAGCTCCTAAAAGTGGTTATTAGCATTTAGCTATTCTACTCGAAGCTAAATAGTGTTTTCCTATGTGTCCATGCACACTAATTTAGGCTATTCGCATTTTTGAGCATCAGCGTCTAAAAGCAGAAAAAAAAGGATTTTATTAAAACTTACCGTAAAATCCTTTTCTCTGAGTTCACTGACAGACACAGCTCTTCCTTGACACGTGGGGTTTATGCTCATCCTACTAGGAGTTGACTAGGCAAAAAAGCAAAAGGATAGGCTGACCCCTCCCAGGGGGCCGTCCTCACTTCAGCATATAACCCCCCTGCATTGCATAGCATATCAGTTCGTAACAAGCCGTACAAATGCAACACAGAGGGGTGGGTGCTGCGTCTGTCAGTGAACTCAGAGAAAAGGATTTTACGGTAAGTTTTAATAAAATCCCTTTTTCTCTTACGTTCACTGACAGACGCAGCTCTTACTTGACATGTAGGGATGTCCCAAAGTTGTGTCAGTAAAGAGGGATGGGTAAACGACAACAACTGTACCCAACAGAAACCCTCAGAAGGCGCCAGCCGCGCCTACACTGCCGCCTGTAAAACATTACGGCTAAAAGCAGCATCCGAAGATGCGGATACATCAACTTTATAAAACTTTGTAAACGTGTGCACCGAGGCCCAAGTAGCCGCCTGCACACCTGTGACACTGAGGCCTGGTGTCTGAAAACCCAGGAAGTGCTAACAGCCCTGGTAGAATGAGCCGTGACTGGAAAAGGGGGTACCTTGCCCCGAACAGAATGCGCATGAGTCACGGTCTATCTAATCTAATGGGAAACAGTGGCCGATGAGGCCGCCAATCCTTTGCCAATCCGTCAGTACAAACAACGCATCAGACTTCCGAAAGGAGTCTGTAGCCGCTGAATACACCCGCAAAGCCCTCACGACATCCACTGAATGTAACTCAAATTCCTTAGGATGTGAAGGATGCGGACACAATGAAGGAAGAACAATATCTTCATTAATGTGAAAAGAGACCACCTTTGGTAGAAACAAACAAGGCATCAGCCTTCCGAAAAGGAACTGTAGCCGTCAAATACACCCGTAATGCCCTTACGACCTCCAAGGAATGCAAAGCAATCTCTGTGCCGAGTGATGGGAGTGGGCACAATGAAGGTAGAACAATGTCCTCATGAGAAAAAGAGGAAACCACTCTTTTTGCAGAAAAGGAGGAGAATGGAGCAGCACCGCCTTATCCTATAAAGAACCAAGTAGGGAGACCTACAAAACAACGCTGCCATCTCAGACACGCGCCCAGCGGATGCAATGGCCACTAAAAGGACCGCCGTTCATGAAAGCAATTGTAAGGAAATATCCCTGATCTGCCCATATGGCGATTATGCAGTACGGATAGTACTAACTTAAAACCCACCGTGCCAATGGCAACCGAACCTGAGGAGCCACATGACGTACACCGTGTACATGTACAGATCAATACAACGTCGCTAACGGACGCTGAAAAGAATCGCCAGAGCCGAAATCTGGCCTTTGAGCATCTCAAAGCCAACTTGTTATCCAGGCCTTGCTGAAAGAAAACCAACACCCGAGCCATGGAAAAAAAAGAGCGGGGGTTCAGACCGCCCGCCTCACACCAGGCAAAGTGCGAAATGCACTTACGCGCTCTAAGCATGGTAGGGATCGCGGAGTCAGAGACCCCCCTATCCCTCAACACCTGTGACTCAATAGCCAAGCCGCCAAAGCCAGCGGCGGCAAAGCAGGGTGCAGGATGGGTCCCCGAGAGAGCAGATTGTCGCGAAGCGGAAGTTGCCCGGGAACGTCCGTCAACATCCGCACCACGTCGGCGCACCAAGGACGCAGAGGCCAATCCGAAGCCACCAGGATCGTCAGGATTCCCTCCACTTCTATCCTGCGCAGGAGCTGCAGTAGAAGCTTGAAAAGGGGAAAAAAACTTAAAGCAGCCTGTATTGAAAACAAGGTGCTACCAGAATGTCCATGGCGCCGCCAAAGGAAACCTGTCCTGCACACGAAGGTCTGCACCTTGTGATTGAACCTGGGCGCCAGCAGGACCACATCTGGCGTGCTCCACCTGTGGCAGATCTGGCAGAACACCTCTGGATGTAGGTACCATTCCCCCTGATCCAGAGTCTGGCAACTGAAAAAGTCCGCTTGCCAGTTTTCTACGCCCGGAATGTAGATGGCGGAGATTGCCGGTACGTGAGATTCTGCCCACCCTAGAGTGTGGGCCGCCCTGGCGGCTGCTGCCGAGCTTCATGTTCTGCCCTGATCGGACACGTACGCCACTACTGTGGCGATGTCCGACTGAACCCGAACCGGGAGGCCACGCAGCCTTGTCGCCCAGTGGGAGAAGCAGAGCCTGATTGCCCTCAGCTTCAACACATTTATAGGAAGGCAAAATTCCTGCGCCGACCAACGACCCTGAGCAGACAGCTGTGCCAGGACTCCTACCCAGCCCGATAGGCTGGCGTCCCTCGTGACTATCAATCAAGGCAGGGGGAGAAAGACTTCCCCAACGTCAAGGCCGGGACCCGAAACCACCAGGACAACGACCCCCTGGTCTGGTGTCCAATTTGATCAGTTTGCCGAGACCATGAGCCCCGCATACAAAAATGTATGGAGGACCACCGACGTGACAGCAGGACTCGCGCTGCTGCTTGTAGCGTCAGTAACTTGGCCGGAGGAAGGAACACCTTCGCCTGCTCCGTGTCCATATTTAGACCCAGATATTCCAGTCGACAAGACCGAATCAATGCCGACTTCTGCAGGCTGATCAGCCAGCCGAAATCTCTAATTGAGGCCATGGTGATAACAACATTGTCTTCCAGAGCCGAAGCGGACTCCGATCGCAGGAGCCGATCGTTGGGGTATGCCCCCACGGTAATGCCTCACAGCCTCAACAGAGCCAGCACCGGAGCCAATAGCTTGG
This sequence comes from Glandirana rugosa, assembly GCA_018402905.1. Lineage (NCBI taxonomy): Eukaryota > Metazoa > Chordata > Amphibia > Anura > Ranidae > Glandirana > Glandirana rugosa. The sequence goes on from BLSH010094505.1 coordinate 1,749,584, forward strand.
CGAAGATCCGAGTGACCGAGGCCAGGCCGAAGAGAAGCGCCACAAATTGATAATGTAGATCCCCTACCGCAAAGCGCAGGAAGCGCTGGTGCCGAAGACCAATGAGACATGCAGATAAGCATCCCCGATGTCCAGAGACGCCAGGAAGTACCCTAGGTGAAGGACGGCCACGGCTGAGCGTACAGACTCCATCCTGAATTTTTGCGCTTTCACCAAGTGATTGAGCGCCTTCAGGTCCAGAACTGGCCTGACCCCACCTTAGTTGTTGGGTTCCACAAAAAGGGTTTGAATAAAAACCGTGGAAAACCTCTCCAATGGAGGGACCGGCACAAGTACCCCCTGTTCGGACAGCGTCTGAACCGCCCCTAAAAGGAACTTCCCGACGCCCCGGAGGGGCCTCAAGTTCGATAGGAAGAACCTGTCTGGGGGTAGAGTGTTGAACTCTAACCTGTACCAGGGGGACACCACTTCTCAACCCACCAGTCTGAAATGTGATAGGTCCACCAGTCTGCTAACTCAGCAGTCGGCCCCCCACCCGAAAGTCAGGCGCAGGAGAACTTGTCCTCCATCTGTTCGGGCATGCAGTGCCAGGGCTGCTTACCGACCCCCAAGGCAGCCTTGCCGGGGCCTGAGCCCTTGCCCATTGTACCGGGCGTACGAAAAACCGCCTCTGGCCCGAAGAGGAAGGACCATGCTTACGGCGGTAATCCCACCGTTGTGGCGCTGGAAGAAAAACGTACTCTTCCCCCCGGGTGAAATCCTTACGGATTTCATCCAGTTGCGGCCCAAGAGCCGACCTCCCCAAAAGAGTAGGTCCAAGAACCCCTTATGGACGCATGGTCACCCAACCAACAGCGTAACAGCAGCGACCGTCTCACAATGGCTGTAAAAAATCAGACCTCTTCGACAGCAGGTCTAAGTCTACGCCACACAGGTACCTTAGACCCTGTATCAGGTGTACAACCCGCTGCAAAGCCTCTGGGGAGTACCTGAAGTTCAGTCGAGAGTACCACTCAATCGCACGATCCGTAAGTGACTGCGCCACCATGGCCGACGCCAAAGCCGGTCTCATGGCCATCCCCGCTAACAAGAACATGTCTTGAGCATCGCCTCCGTCCGCCCCTATCGGTCGGATCCTTCCGAAGAAAAGGTCGTCACCCTATTTAGGCGAGCCCCGGAGAGTCCACTGCGGGGAACGCCCCTTCTGTAAAAAACTATCCACCAAGGGATAACCGTACAGAACCGCTTAGGCAATGATAGGATTTCTGCGGCTAACCCCATTCCTTATACACAAACGGTGTCAAAAAAGTGGACATAAGGACAAACCTTAAGTGTCCAGGATGGCTTAACGGACCCACAAACGTAGGTAATCCGAAGGCTCCAGCTCACCACTTGAGAGCTCCACGGGGGTCCCTGTGACCACCGAGCCCCTTTCCGGTTCAGATTCCTCCCCAGAAGAGGGAGGGGGAGGGGTGGACGCTTTTTAGTCACCCCCTTGGCACGGCTCGTTACCCCCCGGCAAAGAATTCCCCCAAAATGAAGTCAATTGGACTAGGGGAACCACCGGCATTGTGCCATCCGAGTCCTTGCTAGGCCCAAAGGCCAAGACACCCCCACAGTGCAGCCTCATCAACACCCCACAGAGTGACCAGGCAATGCCCAGAAGGACTGTGTCCACCGCCACCGACACCCCAGGGATAATCAGCTATACTTGCTGTTTGCCCTTCTGCGCTGTGTCCCAGTAGGAGCGCAGCCCGCCACTTATATTGCGCTGTAATGCCACTGTGCTGTCCAAATTCATGGATCACCAAAAAAAAAAATGTGGCCGCCCAACGAATCGCTGGAGGCCCAAGCCGAAGCAAACCAGGCCGCGACTACAGCAGATGGCCGCCAAAGCGGTCACTAGAGGCCAAACAGCACACCTGCGGCTATGGCAACGAACGATCGTGGCTACTGCAACGAACGATCGTGGCTACTGCAACGAATGATAGAAAACGATCGCTAGCAAAAATGGCGGCGATCCGCCGCAAAATGGCGGCGGATCGCCACATGGCGGCTGCGAGCGTGGGGATGCGGTGCGGGGGACGGGGGAGGGAGGAGGAGCCCAGGCAGGATCTATTAAAAAAAAGTGGCCCTGAATCCCTCCACCGGACCTGGTACCGCAATTTGCCCCCCCACCCTCCGCACCCCTGGAAGGGGGGAGGGTCAGACCAATCCGACGGGCGCAGCGGGGGTAACCACCCGGTAGCAGACTTTTCTGCCCTCAGAGGGGAGGGATGCTGCAGGCCAAAAAGACGTCTCTGGACGCGAGAGCAGCCCGGTCTCTTAAACGCAAGTGGTGTTTAACCACTGGCCCACCCGCACGGAACGGGTACGATGCGGCGGACCCTGCCTAAGCTAAGGGTTAGCTCGCATCGGTCAGCCGCGCTGGGGAAAGTACAGAATTCTAGATATCCTCTATGCCCCAGCTGGCTTCTTGATAACAGTCTTCATCAGAAGTCTTGAAAAAAATAAAAAAGCGGTAGCAAAAAAGATGAACCGCAGGTCCCATCAGGGAGCCAGGTCTAACTGCTTGCACTAGGCATTAAAAACTGATATGCTATGCACTGCAGGGGGATTATATTGCTGAAGTGAGGACGGTCCCCTGAGAGGGGCCAGCCTATCCTTTTGCCTTTTTGCCTATTCAACTCCCAGTAGGATGAGCATAAACCCCACATGTCAAGGAAGAGCTGCGCCTGTCAGTGAACGTAAGAGAAAAAAATGTTTTTGTAGAGTTTCTTGAAGCATTTTTCCAGCAGAAATTCTAAATGCTACGAATAGCGTTTTTTAAAAAACGTATCCCTTTTCTGAAAAACCACTGCTACAACGTTAACGTTCCTAAAACGCTACTACAAAAAGCTATTACCAGCCGTTTTTATCCAGCATTTTTTTAGCCATAGGGAGGAAAAAAAATAAAAATCTTTACTCACTTTTCCGTTGTACAAGGGGCGATCGTAATCCTGCTGATAAGATTATGCCAGGTAATGGTGAGCACTCCAAATCGCACGAGTAGATGCTGCAGCACAGTGCTGGTTGTGTCCACTCAGCAAGATCTGGAGTACTCTATATTCCCCAGATCTCGCCAGAAGGAAGACATCATCCAGCACCACGGCTGAATGTTGAGAAAAAGGTAAGAGTTCTATGTAACTATACCCCCTTGCATGGTTTTTATTAAGGCTGGGTTCACATCTATGCGAATTGGATGCGGGTTTCCCTACATTCAATTCGCATTGCAGGAGATTGTGACTGGCTCTCTATGGAGCTGGTTCACATATCTCCGTTGCGGCTACGGTGTGAATTGCACAGTCTTTTGGTCCGTTTCAGGTCCAAATAAAGCCCAAAATTCGGGTTGAAATTGGACCTGGAATGGTGAATGGAGACACACCGGACCCCTTCTGGGAGCCACTTGTGGCAATAGTGTGAACCCAGCCTAAAAGTTGCTTGCTTTCCTGCAATGGGGGGGGGGAAGTGATAGGAGGGGGCGCTTAAACAGTGGAGATTGCTTTTTACACTTTAAACCTTGCTTCCACTTGTAGTTTATAAACTAACACATGCATAAGACAGCCCTATTAGCTTAAAAAGAATAAGCAGGCTCTACAAATACTAGTCTCGTACACACAATAAGAATATTGGACGAATGATTGTTTTTTTTTTTTTTTTTTTTTGCATGCTCGTCTCATATCGAAAACCAATAGGTTACTAAAGTTATGAAAATTCTCGTACAGAATACAAATTGCATGCGTGCTCTTGGTCTTCCAATTTGTTTTTCGGACAAATCCTGTGCGGATTATACGAAATTCATGTGTTACGTTATCACACGAGAAAGAATTTTATGCCCATAGACGATCGCTTCAAAAGCGGTATTTTTCGGATGATTTTCTCATAGTGTGTACTAGACATTAGTAGTACTGCACAGTGATTGAGCTCGCCTCTCAAAACAAATCTATCAGCCTGACTGACAATAACAGATTGTGTATGTGGCTGATACATGTTATCTCATCTGTTATTAAATAGGCTTGCTGTGCACGCTGCTTGACATTCAGATAGCCAATAAAGAAGAATCTGCAAATCTATATAGGAGACAAAACAATATATATGTATACAGGCCAGCAAGTATTGAGAAAAAAAAATACATAAAAATAGAAAAGTCACATAAAAAATGACTTTGAAGTAAATGAGACAATAAGTACCTAGAATGTCTGCTCATTGAAAATTCACCCGTTTCCTTTTAAATGATAGGTTTACAAGGCCATTTACCTTTCGTTAACCTGGTTATAGTTTGTTGTATATGAGTTCTCAGATCACAGAGATGTGCACTCTCTGCCTGTGCTTGCAAAGCCCTAGAGTTGATGCTGCCTGTCTGAACCTGACCTCCACATGAAAGAAAACACAATAACTGAAGTGTATAAAAGCCACGATTATGCCTGCAGGAATGTTTTCCTGCTGTGTTGGACACAAAGAGTTATACATAATCTTGGTGAAAAAAAGGGAGCGGTCCCAGCTGCAAGTATGACTAAACTCTCTGAGAGTGGCGCAGATGTGGGACAAACTGCCTTGAAGACATCTATAGCTATTTTCCTCTTCCAGGAAAAAGGGGATAGAATAGAGCATTGGGAAAAGGAGAAAAGAGGGTGGAGGGCTCAGTAAGGTGAACAAGGAAATGGAGCTTTTTTGAGAACAAAAAGGGAGGGGGGTATAGAGAACAGTGACTTACGGATGCATGATATCAAATCATTAAATCTTTCCTTGGGAAAGAGTGGGTTTTCCAAGCCTCGAAAATACAGCTTGAGGACGCCAGCTACAGAGTTGATGTCGTGATTATTTTGGTCATCTGTCAAAGGGTCTTCACCTAGAGTAATGTGCAAAATTACCAAAATTACAGAGTGAAAGCGGTACTGTCAAAAATACTACATTACTAATTATATCTTTTTGCGCCAATTCAACATTATAAATAGCAAGAGCAAAAATACATCTCTTTAGCTAGCAAACATAGAATTAAAGTTAACAATAGTATAGCATGCATGCAAATTATATAGTCGCATCAAAACAAGAAAGACCTCCATGAAGGTAACTAGAAGCCATTGCTACCACATAGGAATGTTTAGTTTCAAGAATGCTCCCTAGTAAGCCACATGTAACATGCTGGACCTAGGAGATTGTGTCTTTTCATGCCATGATAATTATTTCAACAGCATGGCTACTTGAGGACTGGCAGGAATGCTCATTATATTTGAAAGCTCAGAAATAAATTGCTAGCTGTCATTCAGATATTAAACAGTGTATCTTTATTTTTTGCCAATGTCAAGATGTTGATTGAAAGAATAGGTATTTTAAAGTAAATATGGAGGTGGTGTCTCTCAAAAGGAAACCTGTCATGGAGATAGCTGGAGGTCATTCATGCCCTCCTCTTGAAAATGTCTGTTGCCTGGCTGTCATTTTCTGAACCACCAACATAAAAAAAGTAATTATACCTGCAATCTGATTTTAATGCATGCATATTTGTTCTAGATCGGTGACTGAAGGCTTTGCAGACAGAGGATCAGCATGATAACTAGCATTTCCAGAAGGCCAGCAATTACAGTCCAGGAGGTTTTTCTCTTATAACAGATTTCCTTTAAAGTGGAAACATACATTCCACATTAATAATTATGATACCAAAATTAGTATGTGTGCGTTAAATTGCCTCCAGCATTGTTTGTTTCTTCTTGCTGGAGGCTGCCATTTTGCTCAAGCCCAAAGCCCTTGAGCAATAGTAAATTTTTAGGCCGTCATCAGATTGGACTCTACATTTTTGGCACAGTGCCGAAAAATCGAGAGCAGCTATGCTACACCTGCAAAAGGGACCAGCATGAAGTGATCTAGCATGAAGTGATCTAGCATGAAGTGATCTAGCATGAAGTGATTGTAAAGGTTTTTTTTGTAAAATAACAAACATGTTATACTTACCTGCTCTGTGCAAGGGTTTTGCACAGAGCGGCCCATTCCTCCTTTTCTGGGGTGTCCCAACAGCGCTCCTGGCTCCTCCTCTTCATCGGGTGCCCCCACAGAAAAAAAGCTTTCCATGGGGGCACCCGCACGGGCACGCTCCCGAGTCCTGCTGCTGCGTCCATTGGCACAGTCAGCAGGACTCAGCCCCCTCTCCCATGTCACTGGATTTGGTTGACAGCAGCAGAAGCCGATGGCTCCTGCTGCTATCAATCTATCCAATGAGGACCCGAGACAGCGGCTGGAGCTGCTGGGCTCATGCACGTCATTAGAATGATCAGCTTCAGGTAAGAAAAAGGGGAGCTCTGGGGGGCATTAAGGTGAAAAACCTTGAGGGTTTAGAGCCCTTTCAAACTAAGGCGCTTGAAAACTGCCCATAAAAACGGTGAGCACTTTTGCATTGCTTTTGAGGCGTTAGCGATGCACATTTTTGAAGGTTACATGACTCAAAGAACCATTTTGAGGCGCTTCCCATTCATTTTAATGGAAAGGGGCACTTTTGAAATGCTTTTTTAGAGCTTCAAACATGCCCCAAAGATGCTGCTTGCAGGAGTTTTTTGACCGCTCCGCCAGCGCACCGCCCCAGTGTGAAAGCATGAATTGATCTTAATGGAAATTCGTTTTCATGAGCTTTTCGGGTGCTTTGTTTTTGCATCAAAGAACCTGAAAAGCGCCTCAGTATGAAAGGGGCCTTACAACTCCTTTAAATTCCATTTCAAAGTGCCTGTACATGGGCAGATAATGGGAGCAAACTAAGTCAATTTAAAGCAGAAATGGCAATAAAAAATGCTAGCAGGCAATACTTGTTGACAGAAAAGACTGCATGTCTTGTCTTTTGAAAAAACCTTTTCCCTTACTCCTAGCAATTTTTTGTTTTGTGTACATGGTCTGTAGCGCGTACCCATTGCAGTGTACACTTCTGGCCATTCTCTGTAAGATGCAAAGAATGAAATGAGGTGCTTGGTTTATGAAACTCCAGTGCTCTCAGCTCAACAGCCGAAAAAAGAAGAACCTGGACCTGAAAGGAATGCTAGAAGAGATGGCAGAGTCAGCTGAACAGCAAGAGCCGACTCAGAAAAAAGGCAGCCATAATGTGCAAGCTGCACATTATGGCAAGACCCTCTAACCACTTACACCCCCAACCCAGTTGGTAGTTTAGGGCTGCTTTAAAACTAGTTTGACAGAAAATCATCAAAAAATTCAACTGGGGATAAACCGAGGTCAACAGTCATGCAAACACACACATGCAAAGCTGAATCTGGTCTTATTAAAAAATAAATAAACCCCCATCAATAGGAAAATACCAGAAATGCCCTTAGACAAACAACACATTAGAAGTGTAAATATACGTCAGACTATGTATCCTGTAAAACAATCCTTCAAAAGCCAATTGGTACAACAAATAGCCTTGATATATTTTTTCTGATTTACCAAAGATAGAATGAATGTCTTACCTCTCTCAAATGCATTTTTAATATCATTAACTTCAACCTGGGAACCAGACACTCGAAATATACCTTGATGCTGAAGCCCTGATGGAGAAACAGAAACACACCAATATATAAGAATTGCGTTTCTAACCCAATGCAAGATCAGAGTCAGGAAATGAGTGAAATTATACCTTACCATACAAGTTAATAAATCGGATGCAGCTTTCCACAATGAGAGGAATGATTTGTCCAGATTCCTAGATTGATACAATGCACAATGATTATGGTGTTATTCTTTTAAAATTTAAATATTGAAAGATGATAAACGCTTACTGCATAATGCTCAATGGTTTAAAAAAAATATCCAAGAAAAGCATCAATTATATATCCCCACAAAGCACCTTTCAGGTTTATCCTTTACCTCCCTGTCCCTTTCCTCTATTGAATTCCACTGTATGCGTGTTCTCCAGTTTCTTTGAGGATTGCTGTGATCTGACAGCTTCCCCGATTACATTTCTGCCTGGCTGGCTATTCTACCTTCTTTCCTCTGATATTCCCACAATCATTCTTGGTGACTTTAACATCCCTATTAATGTTAATGCTGCAGATACTACTTCTAATATTCCTAGTCTAACCTCCTCTTTTGACTTCGCACAAAGGACACACATTTCTACTCACTCTTATGGCAACTCCCTTGACTTTGCATTCTCCCACATCTGCACTCATTTCAACCTCTAAGTCATTTACCTCTCTCTGATCACATCTTATTAGCTTCACACTTTCCATCTTCAATCTCATATCCCTCCAACCAAAAAAACCCATAGAAACCTTTGCCACTTTAGAAACCCACATAGAAACCCTTCTCTATTCTGCAACAGACTACCTCTTGAACAAAATATCACCCATGTCCTTCTCGGACATGGCCACTGCCGCCTACAACATTTCGCTCTCATCCTCCATGGACACTCGCTACCTGCACTACAAAATCAACACAATCAGACCACAACCGCTACAACCTTGGTAAACAGATGATAGTAAAAGTTTCAAAACACATAGTTGCACTTTAGGGCATCTGTAGTGTAAAACTAACCCCCCAGCAAGACTGCACCCAGTTTAAATCTACTCAAACTACAATTCCTGCTCCACACTGCCAAACAGACCTATTTTATCACTCATTAACACCCTCTCATGCAGTCACCGTCAACTTATTTCTACCTTAAGCAAACTACTTCATTCTCCACTGTCTCCAGCCACTAACTGATTCACTGTTCAGTTTAAAAAATAAGACTGATGCAATTTGTGATGAGCTCTCCACTGTACAAATATTTTCCTCCTTTAACATGCCATTTCCACCTGCACATTCAATACTTCCCCCTTTTATACAATATAATGCTCACCTGACCACCTGCCCCCCGAACTCTGTTCCCTTGCAACTACTATGGTCACCCTTCTTGCTCTAGCCTAGACTCTCTAACTTACATCTTCAATATTTCCCTCTCAACTGGCATCTTTCACAACCCTCTATAACAGGGGTGGCGAACAAGTTAGACACAAAGAGCCAAAATTTTAAACTGTGAGAGTCAGAGAGCCACACCACACAGTGACCTGCCAAAACAGACAAACACTCACACAGAAGCGGCGCGAATTGGCGCGAAGCGGCGCGATGCGGCGCTTGAGGCGATCTCAAGGCGGCTTGCGAGGAGACTTCTATCATAGAAGTCAATGCAAGCTGCCTGAGATCGCCCTGAGAGAAACATGAAACTTGGCAATGAGCCACAGTATATACAAAATATAATAAGAGGCAAAGAGCCGCATTCATTATGGCCGGGAGCCGCATGCGGCTCGAGAGCCGCGTGTTCGCCACCCCTGCTCTATAACATGCACTTATCACACGATACTTAAAAAGCCCTCACTGGACCCCATCTATATATATATCTAATACCCATCTCCATGATCCCATTTACCTTCAAACTCCTAGAACGCCTAGTCTACAACCACTTTAGCTACCACCTCACTGATAATCTTCTTGACCACTTTTAGTCTAAATTTTGCCTAAAACATACCACAGAAACTGCTCTCCTAAAACTCAACTTACTAAAACCAATGGTAGATATTCCTACACTTGGACCTCATGCTGCCTTTGATATGAGTGGCCACCCACTGCTCCTCAAAAACCGAAATTTTCCTGGCCTCTGTGACTTTGCACTTTGCTGGTTCTCCTCTTACCTATTTTCACTGTACCTTCAGTGTCGGCTAGAACTCTACCTCCCCCTCTCCTCTTCCTGTTCCCATAGGAGGTCCCTAAATATTCCTTCCTCAGACCTCTATTCACAATCAACACCTCCTCCCTGGGTCAGCTAAGGGCCGGTTCACACTGTAGCGAGGCGGAGCGGCGCTCCAGGCGATCTCAAAGCGGCTTGCTAGGAAACTTCTATCATAGAAGTCAATGCAAGCCGCCTGAGATCGCCCTAAAAATAGCGCAGGGACCATTTTTCTAATGCGGAGCAAAGCGATTCGCTCCTATTAGAACGGTCCCATTTGCACAGCATTGAGGCGAATTGTCAGGCGACTCAAGTCGCCTGACAATTCGCCTAGATGTGAACGGGGCGCGAAGTTGCGCCGCTCCGCCCCGCTGCAGTGTGAACCGGCCCTAATAGCTTCCCACAGTTTCCAATAACTTTTCTATACGGAAAACATCCAAATGTATCTTTGTACCCCTCTGCTTACCCCATCATTCTCCTTGCACATCACTAATTTACTGACATCAGTGTAGATGTCACACCACTTCCTCAAAATCATTCTTTCCAGAACCAAGCTCATGTTTTACTCCCTGGTCATCTCTTGCCTTGACTACTGCAACTATCTCATTGTTGGGCTATCTTTACATAGGCTAGACCCCCCCCCCCCTTCAGTCTATTATGAATGCTACTACCAAACTCATCCACCTTACCAACCATTCAGTGCCCTGTCACCCCTCTCTGCCACATTTCTCCATTGGCTTCCACTCACTCAGCGAACAAAACAGAAAATACTAACGCTCTACAAAGCCATCCACATTTCGGTCCCAAGCTACATCAGCGACCTTGTCTCAAATTACCAAGCAAACCGCTCTCTCCTCTACTTCCAAGACCTTCTATTCTCTAGCTGCCTTGTCACCTCCTGCCGTGCTCGCCTCCCGGACTTCTCCCATGCTCTGGAAAATCCTTACCCCAATCTGTTCAACTACCTCATACTCTGTCCACCTGAAAATCCATGTCTTTAGGGAGGCCTATCTTGCCTCTATCTAATAAAATTGTACTTTTAGTTTCTCCATCAGCTTATCCCTAAAAGGTACTACCTTTTGTATCAGTGGCACCTCCTTTCTAGATTGTAAGCTCTAACAAGCAAGGCACTTTGATCCCTCCTACATCAAATTGTATTGTGACTGTACTGTCTGCCTATGTTTTGTAAAGCGCTGTGCAAACTGTTGGTGCTATATACTGTATAATATTAATGTAATAAAAAAGGGTCTGTGGTACATAGACATCATAAAACCTCTTTTTCTTTTCTTTACATAGTTTTATTTTGTTCTGAAATTATAATGTGGTTATTTTAGCAATTTAGACACAAACAGTGTTTGCTGGAGAGCTTGCTTAAGTGTTATCAGTAAACAATTACACACAAACAAAAAAGTTATGTTCCTTTAATTAAAAAACAAAACAAAGCTCAAGCATATGATAGATCAACATTAGAATCTAGATAGGTCAGCAAATTTTGGTTAGATGTTACTGGCATGCTTATTATGGAAATTCCTCAAGGGTATGTTTGCACAAAACCAAACCAAGTGGACACAGTTTTTAAAAACAAAAGTTTTTATTTCACTCAAAACAAGAAAAAAAGACAGCAAAAAGCACTGGCATAGTGTAGAGACCTACTTCAATCTTGAAATAAAAAAAATATATATAATGCACTCATAATTTTAAAGCCTTGTGTGTCAGATATAAGCAGTATAGGCTGGCAATCGATTTTGTTGCACATGGCCACTGGCATCAGGGTGAGCCGAGTGGTAACAGCATTTGGAATGCAGCCATCTTATCAGAATCTGTCTTCCTTGCTCTTGGTGTCCTTCAACAGTCCCTGCCTACACCAGCATACAACTGGATTTCAGTTACTAGAAAGTGTTGCAAGGAAGCTTTCCCCTATGCTAGCCTGGTAGCAGAGCACACCTCGTGGACTTTTAAAGCAATCATGTTGTGCTTGGTGGCTAACCTGTGCATGATCAATAGCAACTCCTTCTGGATTTGGACAGGTTCTGTACTGCAGGCCCTCAATCTATACATATTTTATGTACTAGATTATATGCAAACAATATGCTTGCTTTAAAAGTCAAATGTGTTCGCTTACCAGGCTGAAAAGGGGGAAAGCTTTCCCAAAACACGTTCTAGTAATGGAAAACCGACACCGTTTGCTGGTGTAGTCAGGGATGGTTGACGAGCACCAGGAGCAAGGATGACAGGGACTCAGACAAGGGATGCATCCTGAAAGCTTTTACAACTGATGCTCATTCAGTTCATTCCTAATCTTGGAGGCCATTCGCACCATATCAGCCAGCCAGTTGGTACTAGCTACATGTGATCTACAAGAGGTTTCAAATTTGAGAATGCATCAAGTATTTTTTTTAATTCCAGATTAAAGGTCTCTGTGCTATGCCAGTGCACTCTGCTGTCTGTTTTGAATTATAAGAGCGCTCAACTTCTTTATGCAGAGCTGGTTTGGACCTCTTTTATGGATGGACTTTTCAGGTGCATGTAGACTTGAATGGCGCTGATAACTTGTGATTTACTGCTGAAATTGTAACTTCTATGGAGTCTAGTCACATTTGAATGTAATAGTGTTCACTAGAGCATTTTTCTGATACACAGTTAAAAGCAGATCTTCATGCTAAAATAAAATTTCCTCCTCAGCTACATGAGAACCCCCCACCCTTTTTTTTTTTTTCCTTTACCTTCCTCGCTTATTCTATTCTCACCAGGCAGGAATGACATGCTGTGCCCCTCGCTGCTTCCTGGGATATGAATATCACATATTCCAGGAAGCCTCAGCTTCCATTCATGGAAGTTGGAGGGGACGAACCTGGCGGCATGTCATCAGGAGGCGGTTACCTGAGCCCAGAAGAAACAGCACCCTTCCAATGATGTCAAGAAGGCAGATGGTGGCATGGTACCTGAGTGGAGGCAGCGGAGAAGCAGGTTTCAGTAAAACAATGACTGAGCTACTGGGTGGGTAAGTATCTGAACTGAGGACAACCCAGCATAAGGTAACCACGGTTTTAAAAACATTTCATATTGGAGGGGTAATGTTTAAGTTCCTCTTTAAGATCTTTTTGTTCCGACTAGGGACACAGAATAGAACAATCTTTTTTTAATGTTGTATAAAATAGATCTGCATGTGAATATTCCTCCCACTACTATAACAGAGGCTAGGTACAAGTTACGCAAACAAAGTGACTGATTGAAGAGTCCTGGGTCAACAGCACCAAGTTTACATTTAAGTAGCACATTGCATAATTGCTAATTTAATAATAATTCTTCTATCTTTGTACTCATTAACAGGAAATGCTATTTGTAAGCCGATAGGTCAATAGAAAAGCTGACCTAGTTGTAAGATGCCACTAATAAAATGTTATGGCCTTGATCACTACTTTGATAGGACATCTATATCAGAATGGTGCATCCCATGGTTACTATTTGACTGAAGCTAGCATACAAAATGATTCAGTTATTTGCACCAGAAGAATTGGCTGAATCCACAATTATGGATCATCCAGGGACATTCCAAATGTGGTCTTAAGCCGGCCATAAATTTATTGAATCTTGGCAGGTTCAGTAGGGACCGGCTGGGATTCAATCTATCTATGGGCAGAGTGATTGTACCCAAGTGGACCCATCGATCAACTTGGGTACAACCAGCAGGTCAGATTTTTAGCATACGATTATTTCCAGAGGCTATAGCCACTAGCAATATGCACTGTGTTCTCCCGGCAGGGACAGCTCCCCATGAGCTCTTTCAATCAAATCCTGTGAGGAGGGAGCGGAGCAGAGGTGCACTATGTGTGATTAAGGATGCACACAGTCTGAATCAGGAGTGAGCCTGCACATTTGCCCCCATAGCAAGTGGAGGAGCAGCAGACAACGCTGGCAGGGAACCCCAGAAAGCTAAGTTTGGCGCTGCTCTGTGCAATACTATTACACAGAGCAGGTAAGTATACCATGGTTATTATATTAAATAGGTTCTTCACTCAAAAAATAAAATTAAAGTCAGCAGCTACAAATTCTGTAGCAGATAACTTTTAATAAAAGGACACCTACCTGGCCAGGGATCCAGAACCATCCTCACCCGGACTGGTTCTTTACTAGCCTTTGGGTTCCCGGTGTTAGCATCTTAACTATGGGTAGACGGCTGTGCTGCTTGCGGCTTCACAGCAGGCTGCCTACTGCGCATGGGAGAGCCAAGCTTTGTGAATGATCCCGCATTCTACTGGGAACTGTGACATGCATGTTGCGGAAAACTGCGGGGGAGGGAGAGTGAGAGGAGAACTTCTGCTTGGATCGCCTAGGCATGCCAAATGTGGCAGAGGAGGGGGGAGGACATAAAGCAGAACTTCCTCTTTAGGGTGAAATTTTGTTTTAAAATGAGCAGGAAAAAATATTACCCTTTACATCCGCTTTAACCAATGTCTAATATAATTTCAGCTATAAGATATGAAGGCAATTTTGCCACTGCAGTGGATTTAAATGCATTAAATGTAGATGGCATGTGTTACATGAAACTTTACAGCTCTTGGTACACAGTTCATGTGTGAAGGAATGCCAATGATGCAGTTTTTCAAATAAAAACACCAAGATTCATTAACTTTTATCTTTTACAATGTGATGAACTTAAATATAAATAGTGAAAACTAAAAAAAAAATGTCCATGTGTTCCTTAAATTGAAGGCCATATGCTCCTTAAGGTTAAAGACATGGGAGAAGGTTGACATTTTCAGTAAACAGCTAGAATGTTATACACTGGCATATTATATAATAGTACCAGGCTGCAGGCTGCAGTAATCTATTAATGAACATGGATTGCCATTTTGTAATTTCTCTTAAAGCTATCTACACACCCAGGATAGACCGGAAATTTAAAAAATGACCAAGACTTCCACTAAGAAAAGGTCCTAAAATGTGGGTAGAAAGTCCAGAAACTAAACAGGACATCTGGTGTTACTGAATAAAAGAATAAATCTGAATTTCATGTGGCTATATTGAGAATTGAGGGATTTCTCAATATGTACTCATTCACAACACCAATACATGCCAAAAAAGGCAATCTAGAATTTGTTCTCATGTGCAAACATCCCCTTGATCAGATGTCACCTGCAAAAGCAAGATGTGGATAAATATGATGGCTATTGCCAGGAGTACAGTACCTGATGTCTTGTGTGTGAATTCCTTCTTCCCCGACTAGAAGCATTATTAGAAATACAGGACAGAAAAAGAGGTAGAGAATAACTGCAGTGAAGATACAAGATGGAATTTTGGAGTTTTACTAATTTCATAGTATAGCATTCCTTAGGAAACAGAGAAGGTGGAGCAACATCCTTGATCAGTGAATTGCATCACATCAGCTGGCAAACATCCAGCTTAAATCAATCTTTCCACTGCAGTGAACTCTGTAGCAACAGGCAATGGTCTCTACAAAGTCAATAAGATAGGCTCAAGGGACTTTGTGCACTGACTGCGTGCAGATTTTCAAACATCGATACGAATATGTTATTTTTAACCTAAAAGTCCTCTATTTACGGTTTTATAAATAAATATTTTCATAGGGTATCAATTTTAATGTGCCTATTCATAAAAGATTTACAATTTCTTTTAAGGGTTTCCGGTTTTCAGCTGTTATTACTCTCTATGTACAACTGACACTTATACTGTCTGACATCACCTAAGAAAAATAGGTTTTTGCAATTTTGGGAGCGCGAGACATCCTACTGGATTTAAAGGAAACATGCTGAGAAAAACAAGGGGGTTCACTTGCTGACCTCAGTGACTCTTAAAAGTACGGAAATTACTAGAGCAGATGATGAACACCCCCCACACATACTTCCCTTCAACAGCAAAGCTAGTATATAATCTTAATGCCAAACTAGCACTAGATTTTTACTAGCCAAGCTGTAGGCAATGAAGGCACAAGTATACACTTGAGCTGGCCATAGATGGATCGAAATTTGGCAAGTTCAGCAGGGACCAGCTGAATTTCAAATTGATGGCAGTTCCTGCTAGTCAGAAATAGATCTAATGATCAACTTCTGTTTAACGGGTATGTTAAAACGTTTTAATTCAATCAGTGCCTGCAGCCAATCCGCTAATGCATTGCACAGAGCAGGCAAGTATAACATGTTTGTTATTTTTGAATGAAAAACCTGAGACTTCGTATCACTTTAACCTAGTTAAAGTGATTGTAAAGTCTTCGTTTTTTTCTCTAAAAATAACAAACATGTTCTACTTACCTGCTCTGTGCAGTGAATTTGCACAGAGCAGCCCAGATCCTCCTCTTCTCGGGTCCCTCTTCTGAGCTCCTGGCCCCGTCCTCCTGTTGAGTGCCCCCACAGCAAACAGCTTGTTATGGGGGCACCAGAGCCAAGTCACAGCTGTGTGTGTCAATTCAGACATGGAGCCCCGACCTGGGCCTGCGCCCTCACCCCCTAATACTTACCTAAGCCCCATCTCTCTCTCCAACAATGTCCACGAGTGCTTTGGCCATCCGAGACACCATTGGCTCCCTCTGCTGTACCTTAGCCAATCAGGAGGAGCGTGTTGGATGGCCAAGGCACTCGTCGACATCGTTGGAGAGAGAGATGGGGCTTAAGTATTAAGGGGTGCTGGAGGGTAGCTGATGCACACAGAAGGCTTTTTATCTTAATGCATAGAATGCATTAGGATAAAAAACCTTCTGCCTTTAGCTAAGGGGGCTAAAGAGGGGGCTGAGGGGCTTTTACTACAATAGTGCACTAATCCTTTACACAAAGAGCAAGGTACAGCCTTTCAATGCTGGTCAGTGTTTTATTTAAAAAAGTATAAATAAATACAGACACCATTCAAATATCTAAGATAATGTATGCATGCGTTTTATTACAAGTTTGAAGGAACAGACATTGTTTATTTGGTGTCACTTGACCTGAGAATATGGACTTCACAGATGCAGTTCAATGAAACCAGTGTCATGGCTGTGTTTTCTCTAAAAATGAATAACAGGAAGACTCTTGAGGAAATGTTTCCTGCGCTAAACATTAACTGTAGCAGAGTTCACTGCAGAAATGTCACTGTCTGCACCGCACAAGAATAATGCATAGATCACTGAGGAAGGGGTTACACTTCCAACTCTCTCTGTAGACTCAGGAAGGATATTGATCAGAAGGGAAACAACAGCCCACCACATTGTAGAATGTAATGACGTTCCCCAGCTGCGCTGAGGTCCTGTCATTACATAGGAAGCAAAAGGTGCAGCATTACAAGTGCCAATACCTGGATGAACGTCTCCAGATCCCCTTTAAACAACTTAGTAATATACTGAGATCGGGGTCTGGGTTTCCTTTGTTTCTGGGGCTTAGGGGGTACATTTGGAGGCCTGAGAAAGGGAACATCAGTATTAAGCGACAATATAATTTTATTAAGAATATTGAATAGATTATACATGTTGGACAACAAAGGAACAGCTTTGAGTATACTGCGCCAAATTGTACCTCAAAATGGCAAAACAATACATGGTGAACAAACCATCATATTTTATAAATGCCTTAAAGCAAAGATAATTGTTGTGTATCACACAACAAAATTAAACTCATTAAGGTTTTTTTTTTTTTTTTTATTGCAGCCTCTGCTCTAAATTATGGTAAACCTTAAGAATATTTGAAATCACGAAAACCAATGTGATTTAAGGATTTGTGATTTACATTCTGCTATATCACCAGTAAGTAATGATTCATTTTACAAGTATGATTTACATACATTAATCATTGATTGCACACCATCCGCTAGCTTTCACACCTCATGCTCCAACCCAGCCCTTAAAGGAAACCAGTGCCCAGATAATGATAACAAAAGGATTTCCATATTCTGAACAAGCAGTAAAAGTACTTTACAACAAGCCCTTGTTCATCTTTGTTTCTATAAGCATTGTGAAGAAATTCATTTTCAAATTCTGAGCACATGCAAGGCTGCCAAACTTCTAACGTAAAACAACTAGCAGGTACTTGATGCCTAAAAACAGAAATGTGACTTCACAGTATTTGCGGTGGCCTTTGAGAATAAGGCCCGGTTCACACTGCTGCATTACGGGAACCCTGCGAATCCACTGTTCCCGCATTGCAAGTCTCCCGGCGGCA
Organism: Glandirana rugosa; assembly: GCA_018402905.1. NCBI lineage: Eukaryota > Metazoa > Chordata > Amphibia > Anura > Ranidae > Glandirana > Glandirana rugosa. The sequence continues at coordinate 1,767,443 of BLSH010094505.1, forward strand.
GTTCACACTGCCATATGCTTACTGCGGGGAGTGTCACTACAAAGCTAATGACACCCCCAAATCAGTTTGCATATCGCACTGCGTACTGTAAACTCACACAGGAATCTGATCGCATGGTGTGAACACCCATGCAATCCGATTCTGCTGTGGACAACAAAAAGGGTCCTGTGCGTATTTGGTCTGATTTCGATGCAAATTCAGCCATACTATCTCTATGGCTGAATTTGCATCGCACAGAGATCGCATGCGATTCACACGGCAGTGCGGTGCAAATTACATCTGATCTCCGGGATTGCAACAGTGTGAACCGGCCCTTAATAAGTTCACATTAAGGCTCCTGTTCACATTTATGCGGTGCGGCACATTGCATGTATTTGCACAAAGAAGATGCAGGACCCTTTTTTCCCCCCCGCACTGGAATCGGATTGCATGGGCGCTCACACCTATGCGATCCAATTCTGTCAATCGCACTGCGTTATGCTAACCATTTCAGGGTGTCGTTGACTTAACATTGACACCATGCGATTTCAATTCAGTGCAGAAAACATTTTCTCTTAAAGCTCTTGTACTGCTCGTTAAAGATTTGTAAACACTTCAGCCCTTTTTCACACTTGTGTGATGCTGGAACCAGCGCGATTCCAAAGCCGGTTCCTGCATTGCACCTCTCCCACAGGCAGTTCACGCTGCCTTCTGCGAACCACTGCGGGTGTCATTAAAAAGTTAATGACACCCCCAGATTTGTTCATAGATTGCAGTGTGAACTGTGAACTCGCACAGGAATCAGATTGCATAGGTGGGAGCACCTTTTTCTGTGCGAATCGAATGCTAGTTCAGCCATACAACTGTATGGCTGAACTCGCATTGCTCAGAGATCGCATGTGATCGGCACCTGCAGTGCGGGTGTGAATCACATGCAATGTCTGAGATCACAGTATTGTGAACCCAGGCTTCGTGTTCATAATCTCAGCATGGGTGCTGTATAGGGCACATCCAACGTATTCCTAAAGGAGGATCAGCACAGCGGACTTTACTATTAGTGCCCATTATAACATTGCTCCTTACAACCTGGTGATCCTTCAGGTAAGAAAAAAAATTCCCTTTCTCAAGCCAGAGCTGTGATTAGAAGTCTTATAGCATCCTGCACATATACAGCATATACTAGAATGCCATCATCTGTCATCCAATCACTGATAAGGGGTGTGGTGAAACCAGACAATTAAAGTGCTGGGAAGACAGATCTGATGGGGCATTCTCTGCATTACCATCTACGTGATGGAATCAGATAATGCCTTCACTATGCAAAAACACAAACCCTGTTCCCCTTCAAAACAAGTTACCAATCATCCAGCATTTCTAATAATAATAGTTATTTTATGTAAAGTATAACTACATGCAAAACTTTTTTCTTTACATTTTGGATAGAGCAAGGGAGGGTTATAACTCCGTCAGATTTTTTTTTTTCCTCCATTTGTGTCCCATTGCAAAGATTTCCCTTCACTGCCTGTCCCATACCCAATCAGGAAGTGAGAGGTAATCCCTGCAAATTATGGGAATTCCTTGGGGACCCCCCAGGTGACCAGAACCAGTGTCCCCATTGGAAGATTTCCCCTCTATTACTTTTCTGGGGATAACCCAAAATTTGAGATTTCATTTACTTTTACTTTCAATGATAATGATAAACAGGACAAATAGAGAGGCTGAATCTCCCTAATGGGGGCACAGACAGCAATAAAAACTGACAGGGGTTCTAATCCCTCTCCACTCTATCCAAATCTTAAAAAAAAAAAAAAAATAAAGTGTTGCCTTTAGTTATATCTTAACATGTTATTTATTGAAATACACTTTCTTTTATGGTTTACATGGTGGACAGATGAAATTTGCCTTTAATTAGAGATGAGGGATGAAGGTGTAGTATATAAATGAGGGGAATGCCATAGGCAGTCAATCACAACTCTGGCTTCAGGAATGGACATTTTGGACTAGAAATGTTGCTAGTATGTAAGCTGCAATGTTACTTTGGGCGCTACTCATGTAAAATGATGTTGGTTCAGAAGGAATAAAAGATTATTAAGTCCCTGTGTATTATTTAAAGAAATGTATGTAAATCATCATTAAAAAGGGCATTCTCAGACTAAAATGCCTTACAAACTGTCATACAAAACCAAATTTAAAAAAAATAAATAAGTGAATGTGATCATATTCTAAAATCCATCCTTGTTTTTGAAGGATAAGCTCACCTTTCAGAACATGATACACCCCTCTCCGCCCCCCCCGATCTACGGATCTTCTCCCCGTACTCGCTGCCACAATTGAGAGAGCATGGCGGTGCGGGGCTCTGCACACACTGCCATGTCACTGTTTCCAGATCCCTGTGAATCCACCAAGAGCAGGGCTTGAAAAATTTGCTTTGAATCTAGGAGCCAGCTAAAAAAGTTAGGAGCCAGGTTTTTTTTAGCATAGTGTGGGGTTGTCACGGTAAGGCATGTAATTTGTGCCCCCTAACCCTAACTTACTCACAGCAGAGCAGCTAGTCAATAACTCCAACGTAACACCGTTAAAATCAGAGTTATAAGTTGGCCAGAAAGAGTGACACTAAATACCTGTTATAGGGGGGGAAACTCCTTCTTATGCCTAATGGATCGTGACTGTGGCATGTAAAAACGCCCTCATTTGCTGCCTAATGCAGCTTAAGGGTGGCCATTGGTGGGTGGCAAAAACATGTCTACTGCACATTTTTACCACCCAACTGCACATCTAAATGAAGCCTTAGTGACACTTTAGATAAAATACAAAAAAATACAGAAAAAAGCTGAAAAGAATTATTCCAGTGCTCTTTGCAGCCACTTCCTGCCTACATGTGTGTCCCCCACGGTGACTATTCATGGCTCTGGTGGGTTTCCGGTCACCATGAAAATATTGGAGTCCAGCTGCACATAAAGTGGTAAAGGTTGATGGTAGAGCTGCATAATTAATTGTAATAAAATCGCGATCTCGATTCACCCCCCCTGCGATCTCCATCAGGCATTACCGTGATTTTCAGTGCAGTTAATGGAGTCCGACTTGCGGGGCGACTCAGTGCGACTTGACTGTAATAAAAGTCAATGCAAGTCGCCTGAAGTCTTTTCTAAGTCGGAGCGACTTGAGTCTTTGGGCAGACTGCCAAGTCTGGGCAGAGAGCCAAGGTCTGAAGGCACAGCTGATAAAAGAAGCTAAAAGAGATACAGTGTAATTACTTTAAGGAATTAACTCCCGTGTATAGAAGAGGTTTGGTTTTAACCTTTTAAAGACTAAATCTTTTCTGATTTGTTGCTTACAAATAAAAATACAGTATTTTTTGCCAGAAAATGACTTCGAACCCCCAAACATTATATATTGTTTTTTAGCAGAGACCCTAGAGAATAAGATTGCGGTTGTTGCAATATTTTATGTCACACGATATTTGACAGCGGTCTTTCAAGCGCAATTTCTTTGGAAAAATGACCGTTTCAAAAAAATAAATAAATAAAGTGTTGTTAGCCCAATTTTTTTGTATATATAAGATGTTGTGCCGCAAGAATCGTGATCTTTATTCTAAGCAAAAAAATTGTGATTCTCATTTTGGCCAGAATCGTGCAGCTCTAGTTGATGGTACACAAATTTGTTGCTTAGAATAAAGATCACGATTCTCACAGTGCAACATAATTTTTCACATCATACAAAAAAAAAAAAAAAAATGCCCTAACTTTTACGGTTTAGTTTTTTGTTTTGTTTTTATTCATTAAAGTGTATTTTTTCAAAAAAATTGCGTTTGAAAGACCGCTGTGCAAATACCGTGTGAAATATTGCAACAACCACAATTTTTATTCTCTAGGGTCTCTGCTAAAATATATATACTGTTTGGGGGTTCTAAGTCATTTTCTATAATACTGAATTTTTACTTGTAAGCCACAAATGTCAGAAAAGGTTTAATCCAAGTGGTTAAACTGACCTCATCTACACTCCGGAGTAAATTCCTTTGATAAAAGAACCAAAAAGATACTGTTTCTGCTTGGAAAGAAAAAAAAAAAAAAGAAAAACAAAACCAGGCAACCTGCCAAGTTTAACAGCTGTTAGATTAAGCAGAGAACGGTGCTCACTGAATCGGAGATGCTGTTTTAAGATAGTGAGGGGAGAGAAGGAACAGCTGCCACTTGCCAGGACGCAGTTTCTAGTCACCATGACGACCTGGCGCCCGGGGATTGTCGAGCCCTGACCAACAGCCTTTGGGGCAGTCGGCTTGTAGTTCTCAATGAACTACCATGGCAGCTCATTGATTCTTCGTGTCAGTGTAAAACTGCCTACCTGTACAATCAGACAGCTTACACTGACAGTCTGCAGGAGACCTGCATAGTATCAGCGATCTGCTAATCACGGGTGTAATGCTTTCCAGGCCCCCAAAACAAAAAAATAGCAAATGCATATTTTTTTTTACCTGAAAACAAATGTGCATTTATTATTTTATGTTAAAAGGTGAACATATCCTTTAAACATAACCAATCACATAGTTGCACCAGGTATATACAGTAGCTCAGTTTTTATTTATTATGATGGACGGAGGTGCTCACTATCATCACATTCTACTACTGTAGCTATAACAACGTATCCTAATTCTAGAAAGTGGATTGTGGCTTCTGCCTCAATCAGCATAGGAAAGAGCTTACCTTGTAGTCATGTATTCTGCTCGATGACCTGAAAAAAATCCAAGGAAGCATGTTTATATATAGCTCAACCATATACTAGATTTTTAGCCAAGTGGATATCCCATTAAATAAACAATCAATACTCCCATTTACATTGACGTACTAGTGCTGGCCATACACGGTTACCGTATATACTCGAGTATAAGCCGACCCGAGTATAAGCCGAGACTCCTAATTTTACCACAAAAAACTGGGAAAAAGTATTGACTCGAGTATAAGCCTAGGGTGGGAAATGCGAAATGCAGCAGCTACTGGTAAATTTCAAAAATACAGCACATTACAGCACATTACTTACACGACATTACATGACACATTACACGACATTACACGACATAAAAACTTTAAATGGTCATCGAC
>BLSH010094505.1:1793418-1828764 GCA_018402905.1 Glandirana rugosa
AAATGTCCTTTTTCTTTTATTAAACGTGTCCATAAGTGGTACTTAATGGGTCCGTTGGGGGAGGGAGGACAGAGACTAACCGGTGTCCTTTTCAGTGGACCGTACCTCAGCACAACATTCAGTGCGACTTCAACGCAAATTTTAGCGGATCGTTTCAACGCGGTTTCAGACTAGCGGGGACACACTTACGCCCGAATCTTTCATAAAAAAAATGATTTTCACATCAATTACGTTTGTTTGTTTATGTTTTTATACTTAATTAAATTTTTTTTCTTTTTTTTTTCCGTCTGAACTACCTGGTGAGTCAGAAAAAATAGACGGTAGTGAAAAAATACAAATAGATACCGACGGGGTTGTGTAAGCTTTGATATTAATGTGTTTTTGGAATCATTGAGAACATGGTTGTTGTTCAATAATAAAATTATTCCTCAAAAATACAACTTGCCTAATAATTCTGCACTCCCTGTATGTGTTGGGGCAGCCATAGATAAACATAAAAAAGTGATGGCAGATAAAAAAGACTGAGTGGTCCATCAAGTCTGCCTTTTTTTTTTCTTTTTTTTAAATTAATTCATATTTTTGTATTTGTTTGTTTGCATTAACTACACTTTTAGTAAAAAAAATACTTTCTAAGCCCGCATTCACACAGGGGCGATCAGACTTTGGCGCAACTTTGCTAGGCGATTTTAAACGCAACTTCAGCGTGACTTACAACACGACTCCATGCCAGGTGACTTTTCCTGTGGCCAATCAGAGACAGGAGGGAGGGGGTTGCCTGGGTAATTCATGGTGAATACCTGTGCAAATTATTTTCTTTTTCCTGTAAAGTCACTTCAATATAGATGGGGATCCGACTTGGAGGTGACTTCCATTGAATTCTATGGGCACAAGTCGGATAGAAGTCACCTTGAAGTAGTACAGGAAACTTTTATGAAGTCGGAGCGACCTCAGTAGGGTACAGTAAGATGGCTCCCATTCATTTCAATGGGATTTCAGATGTCAAGCGACTTGGGAGCAACACAAGTCAGAGCGCAAGTCGCCCCTGTGTGAACCGGCCCCAAGGTTAATATTACTATCATACAAAGATTTGTTTTGAACTTTCCTCCTGTTCGTTTGAGGTCATGTCTCAATGTTCTTGGTTTCATATTGAAAGTCCTGCCCTCTTAAACTTTACTCACCCCCTTTATGTATTTAAAGGTTTCAATCATGTTTTCCCTTTCCCTTCTTTCCTCGGGACCAGGGATCTTCAAAATATCTAAACAAAGTTTATAGTCCTTCAGACTTTAGGGGGGCTGGGACTGTAGCTAGTAGGAGTGAAAATTTTCCTGGCATCAGTGGGAGTAAATATCGCCACATTTGGTATCAGGGGGAGGAATAGTACCCCACTGTTAGTATCATTGGGAGGAATAGCGCCCCCTTTGTTGGTGTCAGTGGGGGAACTGTTGCCCCATTGTTGATGTCCATAGGTAGAATATCAATGGGAGGAATATGCCCCAAGGGCTGGATAAAGGAAAGCAAAGGGCCACATCTGGCCCCCATGCAACAGTTTGGAGACCGCTGCGCTAGACTGTGCATATTGGGTTCCTGAAGTCTCTCCTGATATGTTTTATCCCCCAAACCTTTCACCATTTTTGTTACCTGTCTCTGGACTTGTTCTATTTTATTAATATCTTTGTGTAAGTGAGGTCTCCAGAACTGGACACAGTATTCTAAATGAGGTCTCACTAAAGATATATAGGGCAGGGGTGTCAAACTCAATTTTGTCACAGGCCTCATTGGCATTATAGTTGCTCTCAAAGGGCCGGTTGTATCTGTAAAACTAGAAGTCCAAAGCACCACCACCATCAGAAATCAAGAGTCCCCCCCACCCTCCCATACATCACAGTGCAACTGCTGAGAAGAAGCTGGGGGCAGAGTTGGGAGGCAGAAAGTGCAGGATCTGGAGGAGGACCAGAGGAGGCCTGGAGTCAGCTGAATGCTGAGACCAAGGGAGGCGAAGATGAATGGGGGGCTGAGGTTGTACAGTGAGGCACAGAATCTGTAGGAGTTCTGTACTCCTCTCTGCTGCTGACTGTTGAGATGGGGAAGGGGAGGGGGCAGAGATAAGCCTCTCTGCGGCTGCAAAGAGAAGTGCAGGATCTGGTGGAAGAGCTCTGTCCTCCTCTCTGCGGTTGACTGCTGAGACAAGGTGTGGGCAGTGACGAGGGGGTTGCTGCAGCTGCAGGAAAGGTGCGAGGACCACATGAAATGGACTGGAGGGCCGGATTTGGACCACAGGTCTTGTGTTTGACACCTGTGATAAAGGGGATTCAGAACCTCCTTCCTCCTGCTGGCGATTCCTCTTAGGGATGCATCCTAGAATTCTATTCGCTTTTCCCACTGCCTGGTCACGCTGTTTGCTCATTCTGCAATCATCTTAGATAAGTACCCCAAATCTTTTTCCTCTGTAGTGCTGGCCAGCACTGTGCCAGCACTGTGCCCGCAGTGTTCTCAGAATTAAAGGTTCTACTGCTTGCTTTAGAGTGCCTTACAATGGCTATCTTTCATTTTGCCAGTTCTCACAAGGCAAGTCTATTAGCCGACCAACTCATTGAAAAAAAATGTACTCCCCATACTTCCACCTTGTAAACCTGCAATGAACCTTCATCCTGTCCTAGGGCAGCAATGTTTACTTGCTCCTCAGTAAGGATGGGCTTGAGCATGTTCGCAAGTGCACGTGTCTGAGCCCGCCGGGAAGTGAAACCTGCAGTGCGCCAATCACAGGCAGTGAGATATTTTGCCGATGCGCGGCTGCAGCGATGGGGAAATGTCTCTCTGCCTCTTATTAGCGCAGTGCAGGGGTCACTTCCCGGCGGGGTCGGGCACGTGCACTTGCGAACATGCCCGAGCCCATCCTTACTCCACAGTATCTATGGAGCAGAGGCGTTGTTCCATTTAGCTACAAACACATTCCTCTCTTCATTCCATTATATAGGGGAGGGGGAATTTGTAGTTTATAGAAGATAGCTTGGCAGGAAAATAAACATGTTTGAGATTTCAGTGAAATTCACAGAAAGTTACAAGAACACTACATGTTTGGCAAGATTAACAGGTAATTTTCTGTACTTGATGAAAATCATTTTAGCCTGAAAAAGGGAAAGGGAATGTTGCAACCACATCTCATGTGGGATGCAATATATTACATTTTTGTTCTTGGCTTTAGATATACTGTAAACAACCCTTTTCATTGCCAATTCATAATCCAATGTTTACAGAAACCGCAGCCAAATATAAACTACCAAGTACATAAACGCCTCACTAGTCCATAATCAGTGAGCAAAAACTTTGGCCAAGATTGCCCCAGGAGACTCAGCTATTCTGACAAAGAGAACCTAAGTTGTTAAATTACAGCTTACATGTCAAAGACATCTCTGTCCTTACTGGTACAGTCAAGTCATTACTTTGTGTATATGTAGATGTCAGAGGGCACTGGCATTGATTAGAAATGCCGAGGAGGGTTTTGCTACAGACTTGACAAAAAGTCAAACTTTGCATAACAATAACAGTGCTAATTTATCTGCTTAGCTTGAACTTTGAGTAGTAGTATTGTTGAATCAGCCAATAAGAATGGTTTATGAAAGTACCACTGTATTGACATATATTTTTCCCACCTTTCCTTTATTTTTTTTATATTATTTCTCAGTATACTTTGAAGGATTCTGCACTATGGTATTTTATGTGCTTGATGTTTTTGCAAATGTTTTAGCTCTCCATTATTTGAAGACAGGGGTGTAACTACATGTGAAGGGACCCCAATATCATTTATTTGACTTTGTTTTAGAGTAACCCTGGTCTCAATTACAGGAATTATATAGAATACAATGAACTCTGCAACTGGATAATTACTTCCATAATATTCTATTATGCACTATAAAACCATAGACTAAAGCTTTGGTACCTTGTAGGTGTGGTGCATTAACAAACATTTCTGTGCTGGATGCAATGGCAAGCATCAGGCTTCTATTTTGGGGGTACTCTCCCAGCAGAAGGGTCCAACTGTGAAATCAATGTAAGTTGAAGGGTTGAAGTGGTCCAAATGTTGCATGGACTGTTTGGGTTGGCACAAAGAGGCACTACTTAGCGCCATTAGTGCCATTTTCTTCATGGACTGAAAGCTTGGGGGAGTGCTAAGAAGGTGCTCTAATTGCCTGCAAATACCCTATTCTGAGGTCTGTGGTGACAATCATCTCTGGAAGACACTAGAAGCCATATGGTATGGAAGAGGACACATGTATATTTTTGTTATTCTTCAACAACTGTATAATTCAAAGACCTCATGCACACCAGGCATTTATCCAGCTCTCTTGAACACCTTTCTCCTGGAAGGAGGAAAGCAGTGTCAAAAATGTGCCTAAAACCGTTTTTGTAAATGTGTTTGGACGGGTCAAGCGCTTGGGCGTTAATTCATTTAATTGGCCAGAATAGAAATGTATTTCTGGCTATTCAAATTAAATTAAAGCTCAAGTGCCATAGAAGCTCAACGTTAACGCGTACTGAGATGCGTTCAAGCGTTTTTTCTGCCGAGACGTTTCTGCTCTTGAATGCGCTGGCAGTGTTTTTTTTTTTTTTTGTTTTTTTTTACATGTAAACACCTGTGTGCATGGAAACATAGGCTAACATTGAGGGGCATTTAGAAAAAAAAGAAAAAGTCAAACGCTACTAACAGTGGTGGTTTGAACACCCAGTGTGCATGAGGCCTTAGGGACACGAGGATCTCACAAATAAAAGGGTTTTTGTTTTTTTACAGAAGCTTATTTTTATGCAGTGGTGTTGAGAGTTGTCCTTTAACCACTTCCCGTCCGGCCTATTGACAAATGACGGCCGGGCAGTGGCTTCGTTATCCTAACTGGGCGTCTATTGACATCCTCAGGATAACTTGCGATCGCACGCCCGCATCGCAGCGATCGGTGGTGCCGTGGGTCAGTCTGACCCACCGCATCACCGATCGAGGTAAAAAGCTTCCATCGGAAGCTTTTTACCATGTGATCAGCCTTGACCAATCAAGGCTGATCACAGTGTAAACAGGAAGAGATGTTTATCGGCTTTTCCTCTACTCAGGTCTGCAGACCACCAGTGAGTCACCCCCCCCCCCCCGCCCAGGGACACCATAAGGAGGCCACCCATGGACCACCATGGAGACAATCTGGAAGCCACCCAGGGACCCCACTCTAGACCACCAGGTAAGGGCATACAGTGCACTGTAGTAATGGCACTGTGCCCATATGTGATGCCTGCCAGTGCCATCCCTAACAGTTCTATATACAGTGACATCTATCAGTGCCCCCCAGTGCCACCCATCAGTGCCCACCAGTGCCACCCATCAGTGCCACCTACTACCAGTGCCCAGAGCCGCCTATGAGTGCCCATCAGTGCCGGTAAGTGCTGCTTATCAGTGCTGCATATATGTGCCTCATCAGTGCCACCTCTTCAGTGCCCACCAATGTAGCCTCATCAGTGCCCATCAGTGAAGGGGAAAACGTACTTATATACAACATTTTGTGACCGAAACAAAGAAAACATTTTTTTTTCAAAATTTTCGGTCTTTTTTTATTTGAAGTGCAAAAAATAGAAACCGCAGAGGTGATAAAACACCACCAAAAGAAAGCTCTATTTGTGGGAACAAAATGATAAAAACGTTGTTTGGGTACAGTGTTACATGACCGCGCAATTGTCATTCAAAATGCAACATCGCTGAAAGCTGAAAATTGGTTTGGGCAGGAAGGGTGGCAAGTGCCTGGTATTGAAGTGGTTAATGTCAGGTGTATTCCCTTGATGAAATGTTTAAAATGTATGTATTCACTTAGATGTCACATTCCATAATTTTAATTGAGCACTGTCCTCTTTTTATCCACTTTGATCACTTCTGAGAATAAATAAGATTGGGAAATGACTTTGTTGGAATGCTACCAAATGCCTCTTTTCTCTTCATGTGACAGTCAGTCTGCAGGCAGCACAAGGATTGAAAAGGAATGTGATTTACAAATGCAGGGACACCAGCTGGTGCACTGTCAGAAATAGCTGCACAAATACATGGATTAAAAATATTAGCATGGCTTTATATGCTGCTGGCTAGCATACATTTCCAGCATAAGTAACTAATGCATTAAATAAGGATATACTGAATCAATATTAATAACTGGTTATATAATCATTCCTAAAAAGTTTTGCTTGCAGAAGGCTAGATTTAAACCGGAGATTTAGGCTGGTGAGAATTGTAGCGGAAGGAATCAGATTTCTGAGTGGCTGCCGGTGGTCGCAGGTATTCGCAGATCTCTGCACAGCACATAACAGCAGGAAGGGGCTCTTCACATGGTACGGCTGTGGCATTTTTAACTTGGTTTGGGTTTTCAGTGTGCAGGAGCTAAAAGAGAAAGGACCTAGCCAAGTGGCAGAGTGGAGGGAGAGCATCGGGACATCTCCTAGTCAATGCTCTTCTACCAGAAGAGTCTACCTTGTACTGATCAGCTCCTCAGGCCCTCTCGTTTTAGTTCTTGTGGCTCCCCACGTGGACATCTGTCAGCATGCCACTCTGAGCCTGTCCGTTTCCTCACTGAGGAAGACAACAGGTTCAAAGAGGCATGCCGACTCCCAACTGGGGTGGATGGGTGGACTGGAGGCACATTTGGCTTATCCAGCAGAATCCAACTAAACATCTTACGCCCGACATCTTATCTCCGGAGTTGCCAAATGATGATGGTCTTCTAAAAAGTTAATGTTGCCTGAATTTAATTGCATGTTGCCACCTCCACCACCTTATTATTTGTGAAATACATGTACTTATTCTGAAAAGTATGTAAAATCCTTGTCTTTGTAAAATCTCAATAAAAACATTGAAACAACAAAAAAAAAAAAAAAAAAAAAAAAAAAAAGAGGCATGCCGACAGTGGAGGCATTGAGGGCTGGATAGGGAGAGCCGTTCACATACATTTTACTACTAAATGAAGCCCAATATACAGATCCATTGAGACTCACTTCGCAGCATGCCTCTTATTAGCATGCATTTTCAAGAAAAAGCATGGAAATGGACACAGTGCAATTAAGCCCCAAGAAACAACTTTTTATTTGGTGGATTTTCCCAGGAAGTGTTGGAAATATCTCCAAAAGCATCACAGACACACAAAATTTTAGGAGAGTGAGGGAGTACAATTTCTGACAATGTTTTTATTGGTTGTCTGTGCCTGTCATGGTTCCTGTATGGATGTCACAGGAAGTAAGGGGAGATGTCCCCAATGTGATCAGACCGACAAAAAAAACTGACAGAAATATTACTTCCCTACTCTATGCAAAAATAAAATATATGCTGCAGCTTCCAAACTACCAACCCAGCAGCACGTATTTAAAGTGGTTGTAAAGCCTAAACATTTTTCACCTTAATGCATTCCCTGCATTAAAGTAAAAAATGTTTCAGTAGGTGTATCACTCCTCATCCCTCTTATCTCATCTAGCGCTGTGCCCATCTACGGCTACTCACTCTTCTCCCTGTTCTCACAGGCTTTGCTGAGGCAGCGGGAGCCACTGACTTCCGCTGCTGTCAGTCAAATCCTTTGACGAGGGAGTGTGGGTTGGGGCTAAGCATAGCTGTCTGTGTGTATAGATGCAGGCAGCCTGCTTGGGAGCAAGCAGCTTCCTATGGTGGAACACAGAGGAGGAGGAGAAGCCAAGAGCACCGGCGTAGGACCCACGAGAAGGGCACAGAGCAGGTTAGTAAAACATGTTAGACCCCTTTCCTGGTTGTTTTTGCGGCGCTTTTCGGGCGCTAGCGGGCCACTTTTTTTCTTTTTAAGGTCTGGTGTCGTGATCTTCAACAAAAAAACAAAAAAACAAGACCGGATTTGGAAGCGCTGCCCATTCATTTCAATGGGCATGTAGCGCTTCAAACATGCCTCAAAGATGCTGCTTGCAGGACTTTTTCTACCGTCCCGCAAGCGTACCACCTGAGTGTGAAAGCACTCATTCAAATGAATGGGAGGCAGTTTTCAGGCGCTATTTTTAGTGCTAAAGCGCCTGAAACTGTCTCAGTGTGAAAGGGGTCTTAGTTAGTTCAAAAGAAAAAAGACTTTATAAACACTTTAGTTCATCTTCAGAGAATGGTACAATTATTACTCTAGGTTAAACAAGAAGTGCAGCGCTAATGGAAAAAATATGATGATAATAAAAGTCAGATGAAGAAGATCACAAGTGCAGATATTGGTATCCTAACTTCAATGCACTCAAGGACTACCACCGTGCCAGCACCCAGTGAGGTAGGGAAGGATGAATCCTTACCAGATGGAGTTGACCGCCAAATGATAGGCTGGTTGCACGAGCCTCTGGAGAAGTATGGTCTCTCCACTACCCTTTTTGCAGATCCTCCCCGTATGATCAGGATTGTGGACTGGGATCTTCTTCATGTCACCACATGTGAAGTGTGATGTGTGGAAAAAAGATCAGTGATATTGCTAGGAAAACAGCTCCTCCCTCCCAGCAATATCACACTATGATCTTTTTTCCACATAGTCCTTGAGTGCATTGTTAGGATACCAATATCTGCACTTACTCCCATGTGATCTTCACCTGACTTTCCTGCACGGGTTCTGGACTGCTCGTCTTATTGCTTGCTATTATTCTTTTGGGATTGAATCTTCATGTTTTATTATCATCATATTTTATCCATTAGCACTGCACTTGTTGTTTAACATTGTTTAGAAGTCCGTATCTTGACTTTTGTGCTGGCTGCTTTATACATACTGTGTATTGCCTGAGCGCGGGGTATACCCTGTTTTTTTTAATTATTACTCTAGCACCAGCTGTCAACTTAGTATCACCATGTCACATAAAGAGAAATTCAGCTAAGGAGCCCACAGAAGAGACCATCATCCCCACCAATAACCTCAGACGTGCCAGCTCTTCTGGCAAAGGCTAGAGTTGCCAATCTAGCTTGGTTCAATGTATATTCTGCACAGAATTATTGTAGAAAACAGCACGGTTCAGTTAAACTGTTTTCAAAATTACATTTGCAACTGTTTTTTTTTTTTTTTCCCCTTTTTAATCCATGTAACTACACCAGCCTTTCTCAACCTTTTCAACACAGAGGAACCCTTAAAATTATCTTTCCGGCCTCAAGGAACCCCTGCTAAAAGTTACTATATCTACAATTCATGATATATTAGTGTGATTGTCAGTGTGAAAAATGCGCTTTATTTTTATGGTCATTGGGAAGACCCACCATCTTACAGATAGCTAAAAAGATCAAATGGTTCTGAGAGGCAGAAATTGCTCAAGGAACCCCAAGCAACATCTGGAGGTACCCTAGGGTTCCACAGAACCCTGGTTGAGAAACACTGAACTACACAAAAGACTCATGGGATCTAGCTATTATCTCTACTGTACAAATGGGTCGGTAAGGATGCCAAAACATAAAAGCACATACATGGTAGTAATCACACACTAACATCAAATCTCTACCATGTTCAGTGAATCACTTGTAGCCTCTTTTAAACATAACTATTATAGTGACCTTTAAGAGGCTATTCAAAAATCAATATATTCTCACATTAAAGAACTATTGAAACTCCCACATGTAGCCCTATCCTTATAATTCCCAACCAAGGGTTATGCATTTAAGTAACAAAATGGGAACAGGCAGCAGGTCACTGACCCAATAGGTAGAAGATTTTAGATTGACATTTTCAGTGTGTGGATTACTTAGAGAGTAGGAGTTTTTCTTCAGCTGTCTCCTGACCCAGTTAGAAGGGGGTGATGTTGCAATGCAGAAAATATAATAACACTGCAGATGTGGTGCTTACCGTGTACAGCTCATTAAGTACTTTCATTAGATCCTCATGAAGCTGAAAAGCAATTTCTTTGCTCTGTAATGAAATAAAAGAAAGCAGTGTAAATTGAATGCAAATACAGTTATCTCATCGTGCAGGCTTTTAAAAAATTGCTTAAACGAAACTATCAAAAACGCAGATCATTTAGCCAATTGTGCTGTGGTTTTAAATAAAGGCCTTTTTAAAATCATTTGTATGAAAGATTCCTAAATTTACAGAGCGACTGAATTACACTGATCTGAATTGTAAACCTTTTTAAAAAGCCATGCTATCGCATGAATATATGAGAGTAGATTCTTTACAACATGATGTAAACAACTCGAGATAAGGAAATGGTACAACAAAGCTGTACAAAATGAATTCCAAAACAAATTTTTGTTTATTAAAAAGGGTTAAAACAGGAAGGGGAAAATCTTCCCACTGGAGCCACAGAAAGCACCTGAAAGAGTTAAAAGACGTTTGGGGTTAAGAAAAAAAAAAAAAAAAATTCATACTCACCTCCTTGCTGCAGCATCTGATGCTGCAGCTGTTCCCAGCCACCTCTAAGCCCAAGAACTGAGTGATCACATGACCACTCTCCCTGGAGGGGCCAGGCATAGTGGGGCATCCCTGCCTGGTGGCTTTCTGGTGACACACAGCTGCAAAGTACACTTTCCCTTTGGATTTTATATGATGCGGTTCGGGATTTAACTCTTTTGTACCCTCACGGGTTAGCGTTAATACAAATTGTGATTGGAATGTATTATATCTATGGAGAAACTTTCTAACATTATCCTTTTTGTTTGTAGATAACCATTTATGGTAACTATTTAACTAGTTACCCCTGAAGAAGAAAGCTATAACATGTTTATTTTAAAACGCGTTGGGTAATTTCAGCTCACATCAATATACGGTCTGGCAGACATTTAGGCCTCATACACACGGACGTTTTTTTGATGCCAATGTTTTTTGCAGCTCTCCATGCTAGTCAATGGCCCCATAAAAAGCCAAAGTTTTTTAGCTGTAGAGGGCGTTGGCATTAGTGAGCTGAAACTAGAACCCACGGCCAGCGCATTCTGAGGCTGTAACGTTTTGACGCCGATGCCGCAAAACGCTCACTAGCGCCCACTAACGCCGTATCAGCATTTTTGATGCCGTTTTTAGATTGAAAAATAACAGGGGATTTTTTTTGACAAAAAAAAAAAAAACGCCTATTGACGCCGACGCTCACTAACACCGATGCAAAACGCCTAAAAAAAAACGCTGATTTTCCCCTGACGTCGGACCAAACGTTTTGCTTATTTTTAAAACATACGCCCGTGTGTATGAGGCCTTATGGTTATATTTGCGTGTTTTCCAATCCAAATGCTGTAACCGCGTCACTGTTTTAATATTGGATTACAATTTTAACTTGTACCAATAAAGTTTATTACCAGTTGTTGATGCCCTGTAAAATCCCACTAAGAGGTTTTCGGTTTTCTAGTGTTCTGTATTCAGGTATGCGGGCATTCTGGTTCCCCCCATAGACAACAATTTACCCCCCATGCTCTGCCAAGCCGGAGCCAGCTGTCAATAAGGCAGCTGGATGGATCCTGTCAATATGGTTGGGATCCTTCCAGAGCCCAGAGCGATAGCCTGCTGTTGGATGATTCTGGGTCATAGGAGAGCAAAAGTAAGTGTGCGGCTGTGACCCACAAGAGAAGCATGGCCAAAAAAGCTTTGGCCATACTTAATTTAAAACCTTTGAAGATTCGTGATTATGTTTGTGCCTCCATTGGAGAGATTTCTGTTCACCTTCTATCTTACCTTTATGTGAAATATGACCTCTTATAATTTTGAATAGAGATGCACCAAAATCTCAGTGGCCAAAACATATCGGCCGAAAATGGTGTTATCGGCATTTTACGATGAGAAATAGGTGCTGATAATGGTGCCGAAAACGCACGTGATTTTGCCACAATTTTACTGTGCTTATGGAGTATTTTTCATAGATCACGCGACTCAAAAAATGCGTGTGTGAAGACGTACAGAATTTAAAGGGATACATTTTTTAAGCTTTTTTTGTGCTAAAAGTGCCAATAATGACATGATATGAATTAAAAAAGTCAAATACAATTACATATAAAAATATATATATTATTTTTTTAAAACTGTAATTTTCGGCCAAGTGCATCCTGCATTTTTGGTTTCGGTACCAAAATTTCCATTCGGGGCACCTCTAATTTTGGGGTCTTAATATTTGGTAAGAATCCTGAACTCTTGGTGATGGGCTAGTGCTTCCCCAGGGGAGTTTTCTAATTAAGTATTGAGAGTGGACTGTTTGGCATTACCTTTTACTCTAAAGCGGTATCGGGCAGTTCAATAGAAACCAGCTGACATGCGACACCTCTCGAAGGGGCATGACCAAAAAAGGTCTGCCAATCAGCATCCGATCAACGCTCTCAGCCAATGGCTGAGAACACTGACCGGTGTGTTCTGGCGGGGGAACACAATAGCTCAGCGGGGGGAGATCACTGTACTAACATCAGATTGTTTAGTACAGCGGCTCCTCTGGTTAAAGTGGCGTTACAGCCTGTATTAAAAAAAAATTTAAAGTCAGTAGGTACAAATACTGTAGCTACTGACTTAATATAAGGATACTTACCTGTCCAGGAATCCCGCAATGTCGGCAACCCTAGCCAATCCATCCATTGGCTCAGGGGTGCAGGTGCTGGCATCCTTACTAAGATAAACAGGAAGTGAAGCCTTGCAGCTTCACAGCTTATTTCCCGCTGAGCATGTGCGAGTCGCGCAGCACTTTCTGAATGGTCCCGCTGTCTTCTGGGACCTGTGCTTCTCCCAGACAGCAGTTGGGGGGGTGAAGTGCAAACAAACGGAGCTTCCACTTTTGGGTGGAGCTTCACTTTAAGGAAGCTCTTTGGAATTTTTTGGTTACACTAGAACAATTATTTCATGTCTCGGCAGGAAAGGAAATGGGGAATATATAGGGTAAAAAGACAGCAGCAGCAAACAGTAGTCCTATTCTTCCCAATTTTGATACAATATTCAGTTTTAAATCAATTCTAAAAATAGTTAAAAGGTAAAGCAGAATAGAAGGCAAGTGTAGTGCATGTAACCCGATGAAACATTACAACACAAACGACACATTGAAGTCCATCATGCACAGGTATTTCCTATAATTTAGAATTTTTTTTTCAACATAATAAAATGGTGACAATCACCAGAACCAACCAGACAGATTGACCTACAAAATTAAAACTAGAAAGTTACGGTTTACTACTGGAGACTTGGACCCCTTTCACACTGGGGCGGTTTTCAGACTCTTTAGTGCTAAAAATAACACCTATAAAGCACCTGAAAACTGCCTCTCATGCCACCCCAGTGTGAAAGCCCAAGTGCTTTCACAGTCGGGAGGTGTGCTTGTGGGACGGGAAAAAAAGTCCTGCAAGCAGCATCTTTGGGGCGAGTTTGAATGAATGGGCAGGGCTTCGGATGTGCTGCAACATGGGTGTTTTTAACCCCTTCCTGGGGGTTAAAGACGCCCCTGCTAGTGGCCAAAAAGTGCCGCTTAAAAAGCCGCTAACGGACCCACTGCCCCAGTGTGAAAGGGGACTTACCCCATTACATTTTTTCCCCTTTTCCACTGGAGCGGGGGGGTCTGTTAGCGGTAAAGCGCCGCTAGCTTTAGCGGTACTTTACCGTTGTTTAAGCAGCGCTTTTAGGCCGCTATCAGGGCGTCTTTAACCCCCAAGAAGGGGTTAAAAACACCCGTGTTGCGGCGCTTCCGAAGTGCTGCCCATTCATTCCAATGGGCAAAAGTGGTGGAGGAGCAGTGTATACAGCGCTCCCAACCCGCTCCAAAGATGCTGCTCGCAGGACTTTCTTCCCCTTCCCGCAAACGCACCGCCCAAATGTGAAAGCACTCTGGCAGCATGAGAGGCAGTTTTCAGGCTCTTTATAGGCGCTATTTTTAGCACTAAAGCGCCTGAAAATAGCCCCAGTATGGAAGGGGTCTTTCTCACACAAGTACCACTGTAGACCACAGAAATCCACGGGAAACCTGACCCCACAAAACTTCTCTGCTGGATTTAAAAGGATCCAAATTGTGTTGGTAACCAAAGCCTTCAGTCATACTTCAGTACTATCATACTACGAAGTTCACGGGAAAAAACAAATATTTCTCATTATACCGACTCAGCAGACTGACTGGCTCAGGTGTGAATACAAAAGCAGGAAACTGTCAATTTTATACTCGCGGTTACAATCCTGGATTCTGAAACATTCTGAGCAACAATGAACGACAAAAACATTAGAACAATGGAAAACTCAGTGGGGGGATAACAAATTAGAAATAAACCCTCTACTACACAGGTCCTGTTCATCTTTAAGGCTTCATGCACACAGGACTTTAAAAAAAACAGCCAAAAACCGTCAGTGGCTTATTAGGGATGTTTTCAGCTTTTACCAGCGTTATATTACCGCCATTTTTTTCAAGTTTTTTGCGTTTTTAAAGGGCCAGCGTTTTTTTTTCTTCAATTGGTCTAAAAATGTCCAAAAATGTTGGGGATTGACGTTTTTGGACATTTTTAAGTATTTGAACGTTTTTACAGCTAAAAACAGTCAAGAAAAACCTCAGCTCTTGGTTTTTTTTTTACAGCTCAAAAACATCACTGCTAAAAACAGTTGATAACCGCCTATGTGTGCATGAAGACATAGGATAACATGATGGGGGGTTTATTGACTGTAGAAAAAAACGTCTGCAGCTGCAAACAGCTGCTAAAAAATAGTCAAAAAACGTCCTGTGTGCATGAGGCCTAAATCACAGTCCTCTTACAATGGTAGAGATTTGGAGTTCTGCAAAGTAAATCCTGAAAATATTACAATATGCAAATGCATGCACATAATTTACAAAAGCCATGCAACTGCTATTGTTAATTTGGTACACCCAATGCAAATCATCCATACCATAGGAAATAAGCATATTTTATATATGTCCTCAAGCAAGCATGAAAATCAATTCTATGATGTTGTAAATGACATGCAAACAGGAGACAAACCTTGACAATTAAAAAGACACCAAAGCAAAGCAAAGCGAATGGGATATCGTTTGAAACTACGAGAAAACATGCACAAACCATAAAGTACTTTTAATTGCTAAACTGATTTTAAAACCAGAAGGGAAACTGAATTCACACAGCTCAACTGTTTGGGGACCTCCCCCCAATCTGTGTTGCCTGAAGTTCTGTGCCTTAATGTATTTGTAGTACAGCTAGTGTGAAGTACAGCGGTAAGGATCCAGAACAAAATGAATTAGCAACATTTAAGATCCACATTCCAAGATGATCACATTTTGTTCATCATGTCTAAAGTGATGTATTCCTGTAAACTGCACCCACACAGCTTAAGTAATACTTTCCAAGGGCTGCCAATTTATTATCACAGCGGTGGAATCATATGCCTTTCAGGGTACTCGTTATTGTTTACATTGCATTATTATTTGGTGGAAGCATAGGGCAATATTAAAGCTGAACTCCAGCTTTTGTTACACTTTACATAGCTTCCTCAGGTTGGCCAAGTCCGAGGGTGTGAAATCATCAGCCCGCCTCTCTGACTCGGCCAATCAAAGAAAGCTTTGTATTCATTGCTAGAATACATCGCTTTCTATGAATGGCTGAGCGCCACTCAGATATTGTGTTCCGGTATGAGACAGGAAGTCTCGGCTCAAACCCAGAACACAGTGCTGTATGGAGCCTCCGCTACATACAGTTTATACAGCACATCCAGCAGCCTCACAAGTTAGTGTAAAGTGCAACAAAAGCTGGGAGTTCAGCTTTAAGGCTGGCCATAGACGGAGCGAGTTTCTTTCCTGCAACCAGACAGTATTGACGGGAGAATCCCTCACCAAGCTATTGTGTTCTCACGTCCCTGTTGGGAGAAGGCAGTGATTATTGCTGCCTTCTCCCTTCTAAAATAGCCACTTGCAATAATCGCCTGTAAAATCCAGCAGGCTGGTTGTACCCAAGTTGATCGATCAGTTAACTTGGGTACATTCAGCCTACCCATACATGGTTTGCATCTCGGCTGGTCCCTGCTGAACTAAACCTATGGCTGGCTTAAAGCAGAGTTCCACCCAAAAGCTTCCTCCCCCTCTCCAGTGCCACATTGGCACCTTACAGGGGGAAGGAGGGAAAGGGGACCTGTTTACAGGTCCCCCTTCCCCACTTCCGGAGACGGGAGTGCGGCGCAGTCTCTCAGAAGTTTGTCCTCCCTTCTTCTTCCTCTGGTGCTGGGCCAATTAGAAAACGCAGCGCACTTCGCACATGCGTAGTAGGGAGCCGTCCATGAATCTCAAAGGCTTCACTGTCAGTTTCCCTTAGCAGCGATGGCGGCGGCAGCACCTGACAGCAGATCAGATCGGCTGGGGTGCTGACATCGCGGGCTCCCTGGACAGGCAAATGTCCATATATTAAAAAGTCAGCAGCTACAGTATTTGTAGCTGCTGACTTAATTTTTTTTTCCCCTGGCGGAACTCCGCTTTAGGGCTACACATGGCCGCACAACGCCCAAATCAGCATATTTTTGCTGTGGGTACAGCCTGGTGTTTGTGATCAGACAGGAAGCCTGTGCAAATTATTGACAGGGTGACACTGTTTGTGGCTGTGCACATACAACCATACAAGGAATGAGTACAAGCTGCTAGGGACCAATAAACTGCCCTGTATGCAGACAATTTGTGTCCAGGGTCGCTCATCTGTCCGTAACTATTGGTAATCGCTCCAGTGTGAACTGCTATGGAACCAGTCATTTTTGTACAGGCTGAGCAGGCATAGTTGACTGCAAACACCTGGCGGTACCAGCCACAGAAATATGCTAATCTTAGTGGTGCAAGGGTCTAGATACCCATGTGAATGAGGCCTTAGGGCTCGCTCACACCAGATGTGTTGGGGCTACACTGGCTGCAATTACAATGTCCTTAGGGTGGCCCTTACTGCTTATGTAGTCAGAGAAATAACAAATGACCCAAAAAGAGTGTGTGTAATAATATTCATGGAAAGAAGAGACAGGATTGTAAGGCTAAGTTTAGACATGCAGCATGAAGCAAAGCACTGCAACCGTGGCATGTGAACACCCCCATCTGCTGCCTTTGCAACTTAAGGGGGGATTGGGGGGACATGCTTTTAACACCCTCAACCATAAGTCTCACCAAAATGAGCCCATAGAGTCAACATGCCCTAGACCAGTTACATTTTATTACAAAGGAAGGTACGTTTATTCTGTAAATCGATCGTATGATTTTTTTTTTCCAGTATGTAGTTCTCCATGTTCACATTAGTGAGACCTAAAAAATATTCTTTAAAAAAAAAAACTTTTTAGTACCAACGCACACACAGACTTAGCAGTTTGCAGAATACAGCTTTCAGTAGACTGCCCAGTAAAGGGCTGAAAGCTTAATTGTGGATTGCTTGCCATGTGTTTACTACTGCTTTACTAAAAATGTGTTTGTACTTAATTACAGGTGAAAAGTAGCTTATGGACTGTTAGACAACATTGGTCCCTGAAGACCATTATTAGCAACTTTAAAATACCTCTGCAGCACCCCAAGAAGCCCAAGCAATTCAATGCAAGTTTGGATTGCAGAACGTTGATGACTGGAACGCTCCATTGTATCCAACAAAAAAACGTAGAAGTCTCTCAACTGGTTGCCGAGATACTAACATTGCAATGTGTGATGCAGCGTCTCTTGGAAACCTCAAAGCTAATAATGGGTTATCCCAAAATCTAGCAGAGTTACACTGAAGTTAGTATATGCATTTTGCAGGCACATAATAATGCCTTCTATCATTAATACCAGTTTCCTTAAAACTAGAGAAATAAGCACTATAGCTCTTTAGGGCCTATTCCTGTTGTTGTGGATAGATAGCCTTAATAGCTACAAAATAGGTTCAAGCACGATTTCTGGGAGCACAATACATATTAATGTTGATGTGCTGCTAGACTTGCCCATCAGCAAAGTGGGTTGAGGTACCATTCAACTATTAAAATGCAATACATTTTTTAATTAGTGAATTTTTCAATGCACCTGTCCATATTTCCAATGTGCCAGCCAGAAGAAAACACATGCAAAATGCACCCACAATTCACATAAAACCCACCTTGCATTATTTTTTTCCCAAAAATGCATTTTGCACTTTGGAGAAAATGCTTATGAGATAGTATATATTGATCCCTAAGGGACCATTTACACCAAGAGTGGGCAAACTGAGGCCCTCCAGCTGTTGCATAACTACATGTCCCATGATGCAATGCAAGACTGACAGCCACAAGCATAACTCCCAGAAGCAGAGGCATGATGGGACTTTTAGTTTTGTAGAAGCTGGAGGGATGCAATTTGCCCACTCCTGATTTACATTCTTGCATTATGGTAATGAATATGCTACATGCATCGCTGTGTTGCAATGCCATTAATTTTGAATGGCAACACAACCACTAAAGCACAGTACACGTTACGTTTATTTTCGTTCAACCAAGCGGGCTGAAAAAAAAAACGAAAAACTGAGCATTCACAGTACATACTATGTGATGTTAGTGTGGCAATCTTCCACCCTGAGCTATTGTGTTCTGATAGGGGGACTGCCCCCTCGCCAGAACACAGTGATCAGTGCTTGCAGCATTTGCTGCCGATTTCCAGCATGCTTGTTTGACAGAAGCCGGTTGTGAGACCCACTTCTGTCAGACAAAGAGCTGCACACAAGGGCAGAAAGTCATCCAGTTCCTGCCGAACTAACCGTTTTCAGGCAACTTTTGGCCAGTGTGTACCCGGCATAGGGCAACGCACATGTGTTGCAGCTAGCTGCAGCACACAATAGTGCATGAAATGTATTGCGTTACAAATGTTGTGACATGGCAAATTTTCGATGGGTTGGCAGCCCATTGATTTCGAAGGCCAGCTGCATCATATGTTGACGTGCAACACAATGCATGCTAACGCTCAACACAAATGCAAATGGGCCCTTAACCAATACTTACAATTAGTCCAATGAAAGATTACAAACCCTAGTTACTAACAGCTAATATAACCTGTCAAAGTCCCAGTATGTTTACACAAAAGCTATGATATAGTTAATTTCTTTACAGAATTACTAAAGTTTTTCATACTAAGGCAGGCAATGCACGGTTCGAATATCACGATTCGAACCGTGTATGGGCAGGCTGAATGTACCAAGTTGATCGATCAACTTGGGTACAACCAGCATTCTGCTTGTTACCTGCGATTATCGCTAACGGCTGCTATAATAATCAGCCGTCTCTGCAGGGAGAAGAAAAAAGCCTGGCAGGAGGGATTCCCACATCAACACTGTCTGTCCTTGGTTGCAGGAAAGAAATTTGCTCAATGTATAGCCAGCCTAAGACTAAATTGCTGGAGGAAAAGAAAAAACACAAAAAGGGCATTCTTTGTTAATATTTGGTCCAGTTAAAAGCCATCTCTACTTTGATTTCCAGGAGAAAAGGTCAAAACAAGCCATGCACAAAGCTGACAAGGGGGAATTAAACACGGCTAACTGCAACAGTTACCAAATTATTCAGACTAAATTCACAATGAATAATTTAGGTTTAAGATAAAAGGTCAAACACAACAAAGAACAGTAAACCTGAAAATAATGAAGTCATTATATATTTTACTCATCACTGCAAGAACAGACTTTGCAGTAATGTACATAAAGTAATGTGAGCATTTACTATATTCCTGATATTCTCTCTAAATAGTGCAAGTGCAACCCTAATTCCAAACAATTTATTTCTTTCTTAAAAAAGGTACATTTTCTGAGTTTAAACCTTTGTTTTCTATTCTCTGCAGTAAATAAAATATGGGTTTGGAAGATTTGGAAGTCATTGCATTCAGCTTTTGTGTGCATTTTAAACAGTGTTTTTTGGAATTGGGGCTGTATATTACATAGGTGTCCATTTATGAAGCAGTGAAAATACCCACTGCTCAGCTCTCCGGCACTCACAGAGGAGATTGTTCTCCACTGGATACCTGCTTATGAAGCAGTGTAGATCGCTTAACCTTTTGAGAAGTGAAGGATCTACAAACACTTCAAACAGTGGAGAACACCCCTGGTTCCGTAATCTTGCAAGACCTAATGAGATTACGGCACCAGAAATTCACTGAAACGCTGAGATTTCGGTTTATTAAGCAGTGATAAATTATCACCACTCAGTACATGGACATTCTCCAAGGAGACCGCCCACCCCATGTTAATAAAATCATTAGTCAAAGTCGCTTCAATATAGATGGGGGATCCAACTTGGAGACGACTTCCATTGAATTCTATGGGCACAAGTGGGATAGAAGTCACCTTGAAGTAGCACAGGAGCCTTTTCTGAAGTTGCCTTGGAGTCGGATCGATTTCAGTAGTGTACATCAACACCGCTCCCATTCATTTCAATGGGATTTCTTATGTCAAGCAACCTGGGGCGACTTGAGGCGACTCAAGTCGGATCGCAAGTCGCCGTGTGAACCGGCCCTAAGTGCCAAGTGTACTACATTTATTCCCTCTGTATATTACATTTCAATTAAGCCTCAACACACCAGCTGCAATTTCAAATCAAAGTAACAGAGTTTAACCACTTGACCCCCAAGCCTTTTCTGGAACTTTTTGTTTACTTGCAACAATCAGTATATTTTGCTAGAAAATTTCTTAGAACCCGCAAACATAATTTTTTTTAAAACAGAGGCCCTAGAGAATAAATTGGTGGGTGTTGCAATTTTTTATGCTACATAGTATTTGCAAAGCGCTTTCTCAAAAAGGCAATTTTTTTGGGAAAAAATACACTTTTTTAAATTTTAATGCAAAAAAAAAAAAAAATACATAACCCAATTTTTGGGTAAAATATAAATGATGTTACATCAAGCAAATAGATACCAAACATGTCACGCTTTAAAATTGCACACTACATACATTTTACTATCCATAGGTGACACTTTAAAAGTTTTTACAGGTTACCACTTTAGATTTACAAAGGAAATCTAGTGGTAGAATTGCTGCCTAATATCATGGTACCTCACAGGTGTGGGAAGACTCGGGGGGTGGGGGTTTGTCTCTATGATCAGCAGGCAGATGCACCGGCTGGTCGATTGGTGGGCCCGTTGGGATGGGATAGCCTGATGAAGCCGCAGAAGGCAGCGGGACAATGTCCCTCCCGCTGCTTGTAAGAGCAATACAGCAGCTAGTTAGCCACTAGGATTGCTTTTACAAGAGAGCCGACCACCGGCTCTAAAAAAAAAAAAAAATGGTACCAGCATGATGCCTGCAGCTGCAGGTATCATCCTGGTATAACCAGTTGAAGTCCAGTGATGTACCAGTAGCTGGTCATCAAGTGGTTAAGTAGATCTGAAGCAGGACTGGAAAATCCCCAGTAGCCTTGGCGACTAGCCTCTCAGGCTACTGCTGGTGGGGAGGTGGTCACTGAAATGCTGGGACTATTTTAGGTAAAACCAGTAGTTTGTGCCAAGTCCCGCAAATGTGTGAGAAAGGCGAACTTGGTCTGTCTTGCGCAACACCAGCTGTCACATGAGCTGCTATGTTCTCACACAGAGGCAGCTTTACCTAAAGAGAACTCTGGTACCCACCTCCGAACCATCAATAGCTATACCAGCATGTTGGGGAAATCCCTAGACCAAAATACCACCACCCTCTTCCCAAGACAGCATTTGTCAGGACCATAAGGGTGGTCAATGGTGCTGACTCTTGCAGTTCATTGTGGGAAACCCTTCTGGGGTTCTACTGCAATTGGAATGCCTGTGAATCAGGGTGGGTTTGAGTTAAATCAAGTCGATTTAAATCACTAGTAAAAAAGCTTGATTTAACCACTTCAGCCCCGGAAGGTTTTGCAGTTTTAGGACCAGAGCACTTTTTGCGATTCGGCGCTGCGTCGCTTTAACTGACAATTACGCGGTCGTGCGACGTTGTACCCAAACGAAATTTGCGTCCTTTTTTTCCCACAAATAGAACTTTCTTTTGGTGGTATTTGATTGCCTCTGCGTCATTTCTGATCGCCGCTATAAACAAAAGAAGAGCGACCATTTTGCAAAAAAACCCAAAATTTCTTACTTTTTGCTAAAATTCAAATCCAAAAAAAAAATATAAAAAAACATTTTTTTTTCACCGTTTTTGGCCGATTTATATAATTCCTCATATTTGCGATAAAAAAAATTGCAATCGGCGTTTATTGATTGGTTTGCGCAAAAGTGGTCGCGTTTAGGGATGGTGAGAATTCATTTCTGGGATTTTTTTTTTTATTTTTTACTAGTAATGGCGGCGATCTGCGATTTTTAGCGGTAATGCGATATTGGGGCGGACATGTCGGAACATTTTGACACTTTTTTGGGACCAATGACATTTATTCAGCGATCAGAAATTTAAATGTCCACCGATTACTGTATAAATGTCATTGGCAGTGAAGGGGTTAACCTGCAGGGGGAGAGCTAGGGGTTAATAGTGTTCCCTGGGTGTGTTCTTACTGTGGGGGGGGTTGGGCTAACATGGGCATGAGAGATCTAACTGATCCCAGTGACAGGGATCAGTAGATCTCTCATGCCCCACTGACAGGGCGGGGAACCGCCGTGTTTACATCGGCGGTTCCCCGTACTTTCTCTGCTGCCGCTCATCACGGCTCGCCGGCGGACATCGGGTCCGCCCGAGCCGCGGGCACACTCCCCAGGAGTGCGGCGGGTGCGCGCGCACCCCCTGGTGGCCAAATGTGAATCGCTGGTTATTTACGGCGATTCGCGCAGCGCTCCCCCACTGCCGCCGTGAAAAGACGGCGCGCGGTGGGGAAGCGGTTAAATCAACTCAACTTCATCATAATTTTTAAAGAGCAACTGTCATCCCTGCCCTGCAGCGGCTCCTCCTCTGACCCGCTGGTGACGCACCGACAGTCCCATTCACTTTAATGGGACGGCTGGTGATGCAGCAGCAGGTGAGTGGATGCCCGTTAACAGGCGCTGCCATGATGGATCTGAAATGACAGGTGCTCTTTAAGGCCCCTTTCACACGAGCGGAGCCCGTTTTGACGGGCTCCGCTGCTCAGCGGGGATCCATCCGTTTATCCCCGCTGAGCCGGCGGATGACAGGACAGTCTTACTGACCTGTCACAGCTCCATTCTCCTCTATGGAGGATCGGATGAACACGGACCGTCTGTCTGTGTTCATCTGATCCGAAAGACGGATGGAAAATAGGGTTTCCATCCGTCTGTTTTTGGCAGATCGGAGCGGATTGGATGTCAGCGGACAGGTCACTGCTGACATCCGTCACTCCATAGAGGACAATGGAGTGTCCGTTCTGGTCCGCCTGAAAAACTGACAGGTGGACCTGAACAATCCGCTGGTGTGAAAGAGCCCTAAATGTAAGGACTTATTCTTGCTGGTAGTTGGAATCTTTAATATTTGCAAACAAAATGAAGGTTTCCTATTTAGAATAATAAGCTGTCAGGTTAGTAAAACTGCGACATCAAAACAGATTCAATAATACAGTTTGTAGTGTACATAGATTTGCAAAACCATGGGATAAAGGAATATTCCTGAACTTTGTTTTATCTCATGGTTACTGTGAATGCATCAATGCAGTGCCTGTTATCTCAGCTTGCAGAGCTTGGATTCATTGGATGAGTTTACCAAAAATGTAAATATTGCAGAATATACAACCTCATGCCACTAAGCTCCATTTCATTGTGAATAAACTAAATTATTAATGTATCCTAAATAGAAAACTATCTTTAGATATTTACTACAAAAGCAAAATCATTGATTTTTATCTACCCTGCTGTGAATGCATCCTAACTTACCTGCGTCATGAAAGACAGGCCTGTAGCCGCAATACAGACAGGCCATGGGAACATTTGGCAAGTTAGGTTTATTGTTATGTAGGACTTATTCTACTGATAAAGTGATGGTCTATTCTGTATTTTTATTGTGAACAAATTTTAAATGTTACCCAACTATGTATCTTTGAGCCACCTATATAGTCATAGCCATGTTGTGTAGTGCTGGCTACTAGGTTTTCAAAGCTAGTTCTAAGTGAAATTTGTCCAGGCCTGGTCTAAAAAACGAACTAAGTACAGTAAAAAGATACAAAAGTTGCAGAATGTAAAGGACAAGTTCACGGTTTTATCAGACCCCACTGGCTGGCCTAACCTGTGCATTCTATAGGTTTGAATTGGACCTTGCTCATATCTGTGTGGCCAGCCTGACAATAGATTTTTAACAATCAGAATATAGAAAGAGTGTAATGATCAGCATAGCCTAGTTTTGTTAAAATATATATTTAAAGGACAAATCTTATTTATTCTTTGGGTATATAATACGACAAGAAGGTATGCATTTCAGTTACAATTTTTACATTCAAGTATGTTGGTGATGTGTGGCAAGAGTTCTGCTTTAAAGGGTCAGTCAGCCCATAAAATACATAGTTTTGCTGGATGCTAGAGACTTCAATCACCTGCATACCTGCTGTGGCCTTTTAAGAAGGGTTCTACCCACTCATCGATTGACCGATCAACTTGGGTATAACCAGCCTGCCAGATTTTTCTTACGATTATAGCTGCTGGGTGTTCCCATGGCTGAGACGGCTCTCCTCACCAGGAGAGCACAATAGCAACAGAATCAGTGTTGATGGGGGAATCGAGCCATTTACTTTCCTGCAGACCATGGTTGTAGGAAAGAAAATTGCTCCATCTATGGCCAGCTTAACTATTTGAAGAAACCCTTTCCCCACCTACTATGCAACAGAGATTCTGTATTAGTAGTACTTTAAGAAACCCTGCCTGCTACATCCCCTTTGAGGATACCAGGGTGACCATCCTATTGCAATTTTCAGGCCACCCCCGATATTCTTATGCCAATAGCGAGTTTCATCAGTAGGTAAAAACAAAACAAGAAAAAACAGCTGCTGCATAGTCTTTTCATTTTTTTTTTTTTACAAGCTGATGAAACAAAAGGTTGGGTGTGGGGGGTGGGGACACGCACAGCCAAGGACAGTCCCAAAGGCTTGCTATGGAACACTACTGAAGTGCTGCTTTTACAATTAAATTGCCATCTAAATATCTAACTGCATACTAAAAAGAATGAGTTTGGTTAACTTACAATTATTGAAAGATGACATTGCAAAGCTCAATGGAAACTCAATGTTGTACTCATGCGAAAGAGAAAAGGTCAGCAACTGATCTTTTAGTTACAACTAGCTATAGATGGATGGGCTGGGCTCACCCACTAGCTAAATCCCAAAAATCCCAATGGAATTCCAGATTCTCACAGTTCATGATGAGGATTGTAATTCATATAAATTGATGTTCATTTTGGGTGGAATGATCCTTTAAAATAAAATACAATAAAAAGGTTATTTTCAACTTTATTTCCTGAGCTTGCTATGAATGACAAAAAGTTACACTACAAAACTGCTTTCTAGTTATTGACAGACTGATTTTAATATGAGAAGAGAATATGTTTTAACACAGATGGGCAAGATCCATTATAATCTAAAGCTATGGCAAATACCTGTTTCTACTTTCCATAGTGTATGTTGGATAAGTTACTCCAGTGGATCTGCAGCAAGAGCTTTGAAAACGTCAGTGGTTTTATATGTCAAGAATAAACACAGCTGGTGCAGGGAGATGAAAGACTAAGGATTGTGATGAAAGAGCATGGAGTAATGACACAGAGGCAAACCTATGTAATGCACAGAATTTCCACTGTAAGCACTTCACTCCAACATCCTTCATTCATAGCATAAATAGATCCTGTTAACATTGCTTGTAGTGCCAAGCCAGCCAAAGTGATCAGACCAAGAGCCCTTTCACACTGGGGCCGCCTGAGCGTCAGTGGTAAAGCGCCGCTAGTTTAGCGGCGCTTTGGCAGGTGGCAGCAGGGCGCTTTTAACCCCTAAGAATGGGTTAACAAGGGGTTGAAAGCGTGGGTGCGCAGGGCTTCCAAAGCGCTGTCCATGCATTTTGGGCAGGGGCAGTGGAGGAGCAGTGTATACACTGCCCCAAAGATGCTGCTTGCAGGACTTTTTTTCCTGTCCCACATGCGCACCGCCCCAGCGTGAAAGCACTCGGGCTTTCACACTGGGGTGGATTGGGGGGGGGGGGGGGGTTTCAGGCTCTATTTTTAGCGCTAAAGCGCCTGAAAGACGTCCCAGTGTGAAAGGGGTCACACGCAGGCATTGCCACCATCTACTTGGGGCTGTTGTCTTAAATACACACACACACACACACACATATATATATATATATATATACATACACACACATATACACACACGTACACACAGTAACACCTTGGATTGCGAGCACAATTTGTTCCGGAAACATGCTTGTAATCCAAAGCACTCTTATATGAAAGCAAGTTTCCCCATAAGAAAATAATGGAAACTCAGATGGCTCCTTCCACAACCATTTATTCATAAGTCTTTCAGTTTATAGTCCATATAAATAGATCATAGCAATGTGATGGGTTGTGTAACCATAAAATGTCCATCTACAAATGGCCGCCTCCACAAGGGGATTAGAAGCAAAATCCAGCAGGAGCTACAGAGTATAAAAGAGAAGAGAGGCGCCTCTAAGTGTAGCAATATGATTATATTGACCGCTCTCACCGCTGTCAGTCTAGAATTGTGACCGGGAAGACTACCCTGCAGTAGAGCGTTCTGAAAGTGAGGCTTGATGTGCTCATGGAGTGCAGCATGGAAGGGATGACGTCGATGGTGGTGCAGAGGATGGTCTATGTGGACAGCTTTACCCCGGACACTTGCATACTTACATGTGCCTCTTTTAATCATCAGCCATGTGAGTTACTAAATGTTGTACCTTCATTAAAATGCAACCATATTGCAACATGAATGAAGAAATCACTGGACGACTGCACATCCAATAAATGCGGTTTATTGAAGGTTATAAAAACATGAAGTCCACAAAATTAGAGGCACATCAGGGGTGCAACATGTCCAGAGATGGGGTGTAGAGCTGACGCGTTTCAGTCAATCAATTAAGATCTAGAAAATCACACACATATACAACCATATTGCTACACTTAGAGCTGCCTCTCTTCTCTTTTATACTCCGTTGCGACGTGATGCTACTCAAAGACATCGCCTGTATATCAAGTCAAAATGTATTTTAAAATTTTGCTGGTCTTGCAAAACGCTCTCAAACTAAGTTATTCTCAAACCAAGGTTTTACTGTATATATGTTTGCTGAATCTTTCCTATTTCATGCTGGTTTCATGGTGCGGGCATTTTCCATGTGTGTTAAATAAGAAGTACAGCTGAAGCTCATTTGGCTGCAGTTCTCCTGTGGGCCACAGTTCGTTATGCACTCCTGTGACCTGTTTTTAGCAGACAGTGCGCTGAAGACCGCTGTCAGCTGACACAGAGCTGGACCAGGCTCAGGAAACATCGAAATCATATGGTCAGGATCTGCCCACATGCCTGGACTGGCACCCAACAGAGCCTGAGCCAGCCGCCCCCTCCACAGCCCATATGCATAGCCAGACTAGGTCTGAAGACAATGCATGCATCATTAGCCTTTAGGCCCCTTTCACATGGGCGGATCGTTCGGGTCCGCCTGGCAGTTTTTCAGGCGGACGCTCCATTGCGCTCTATGGAGCGACGGATGTCAGCGGTGACATGTCCGATGACACCCGATCCGCCAAAAACAGACGGATGGAAACCCTATTTTCCATCCGTCTGGCGGATCGGATGAACACGGACAGACGGTCCGTGTTCATCCGATACTCCATAGAGGAGAACTGAGCTGTCACAGGTCAGTCTCTGCACTTAGTGCAGAGACTGTCCTGTCGACCGCCGGCTCAGCGGGGATAAACGGATGGATCCCCGCTGAGCAGCGGAGCCCGTCAAAATGGGCTCCGCTAGTGTGAAAGAGCCCTAATAAAAAAATAATTAAAAAAAAAAAATCCTCATTATTAACCATCTGTGCTGTACTGCATGTATGGAATCAGTGGAGTTCAGCAACTGTTCGTGGCATGCATCTTCTCCATGAATGTAACCAAGTCACACCCGCTCCTTATCCAGTGTCAATTCTAATCAAGGAAATCAGAATTCCTCTACATGAGTTTTTCTGAAAGCCTTTTTGTTGCCAATCTTTGTATGAGACTTAAGCCTTGTACACACAGTGCGACGGTTGTATGAAAACGGTTGTACGACCACTCGTACGATCATCCGACAACGGTCGTACAACATGAGTTGGATGAGCAAACTAGAAAACTTTAGTTGTACCAACAAGCGGCCGTACGACCGTTGTAACGTGTGTACAGAGAAGTTGGTCCAACAAGTTGTACTGTGCAAAACACGCATGCTCAGAAGTCAGGAACGGCCGGAAGTGTCAGTTCGTTCCTAATTCACAAATGACATGCACCTGAACTTTCTCTTTATACGTTCGTAACACATCACTACGTTGGGCTAGGTCATACAATCAGTTAGTGCATGTCAGTACGCGAGATACATGAGCCAACATACGATTTCGGCCGTTCGGTAGTACAACTGAAATACCTTCTAGCACTGAAAACCTCAAATCACACAGGTTTGCAAACAGAAATACATCTTGTTAACAGTCACTGTCTGCAATTACAGTGCCAATGCAGATAGGCATAACATTAACAAAGCAATACTAAGGCCTAGCGGTGGCCGGTCTATGAGGGGAGCTTGGGCGCCGCCTCCCCGCTGGCTTAAAAGAAAAAAAAAAGTCAGCCCAGCCCCTACAGGAGGCGCCGGTACATTGACTTTTTTTCCGGCTCCTTGGCTGTCACCTGACAGCCAAGTAGTGAGCCTATTGGTCAGCCATTAAAGACACTGTGTGTGCGCTGAACAGGCGCACACACATAGCCCGATTGGCTGCCCTGAGCCTGCGGCTCAATGTGATTGGATGCGGTGGGCGGGTCACTGTGGCGGCGGACGTGACTCCCGCTTCCACAGAGACCCTGAACGGTGACCGACGGACTGATGGGGACAGTCGCTCTCCGCATGCCGATCTCTGCAGATTGACAGCCCGCTTGTCCACATGTCAAACTCTGCAACACTCCTGTCTGCCTGCCTATTAGATGGGGTAAGTGCGGGACTTATCCCGACTTCGGAGGGTCTCTGCAAAGAGCCCCCACCTGTGATAATGGCTGCAAAGTGCACCCACCTGTGATACTGCCTGCAAAGTGACCTCACCTGTGATACTGGCTGCAAAGTGCCCCCACCTGTGATACTTGCTGTAAAGGGCCCCCACCTGTGATACTGGCTGCAAAGTGCCCCCGCCTGTGATATTGGCTGCAAAGTGCCCCCGCCTGTGATATTGGCTGCAAAGTGCCCCCGACTGTGATATTGGCTGCAATTTGCCCCCACCTGTGATATTGGCTGCAATTTACCCCACCTGTGATGCTGGCTGCTATATACCCCACCTGGGATGGTGAGCAGTATACTGTGTCCTGGGATGCTGAGCTGTATACTGTGTCCTGGGATGCTGAGCTGTATACTGTGTCCTGGGATGCTGAGCTGTATACTGTGTCCTGTGATACTGAGCTGTATACTGTGTCCTGTGATGCTGAGCTGTATACTGTGTACTGTCATGCTGAGCTGTATACTGTGTCCTGTGATGCTGAGCTGTGTACTCCTGACACAATATGTGGAATACAGGGGACGGAGTGGGTGGATTATATAAGGGTGGGGCTTATTATAAATAGGAGGGGTCAAACAGGAAGGACGGGGCCTGGCGCCCCCCCCCCCCAAAACTTCACCAGCCACCACTGCTAAGGCCTCTTTCACACGGATGTTCCGTTTAGGTCCGCCTGTCCGTTTTTTCAGGCAGACCTGAATGGAGCCTCTATGCAGCCCTATGGAGCGATGGATGTCAGTGGAGACATGACACCCGTCATTCTCCGATCTGCTCCTCTCCCGTAAAGTCTGATGGAGGAAACCCCTATTTTTACATCTGTCTGCGGATCGGATGACAATGGACGGACGGTATACGATTACCCATAGAGGAGAGCGGCACTCACAGATCCGTCTCCGCACAGTGAGCGCAGATGGATCTGTCATCCATTGCCTCAGCGTGGATCAGCGGATCGAGCTGAGCAAAACGGAGCCTGCTAACGGAGACGGCCGTGTGAAAGCAGCCTTACACTGGCCTGGAGCGTTCATGATAACACTCAATGTAGAAGGCAGACAGTGGTAGGAAGAGGTAGGAGGTTATATCTGCAAATCTGATTGGCATGGGTGTGTTAAAAGAGCAAATGTGTTTTAAAGCTGAACTCCAGGCAAACAGCCAATTACACCGATAAAATACATATAGAAGAGCTGGTTTATCTAGTATGTGTATTATTAGTAAATGTATAAATGTGAGTTAGGGACCTTAGATTGTAAGCTCCTTGAGGGTAGGGACTGATTTGAATGTACAATGTATATGTAAAGCGCTGTGTAAATTGACGGCGCTATATAAAAAACTGAAATAAATAAATAAATCTACCAAAGTATTTATATTACTGCTCAATCATCCTTGAGATTTACACAGCCCTGACAAACCGCACAACAAGCCTAGAGACCTCCATTTTCATTAGAGCAGTTAAATAATACAATCATTATTATTATGATACAATCTCCTCTCCCCCAGTCTGTGACTGGATAATAAAGGAGCAGAAGCAGATTGATAAGCTGATCTATCAATCTGCTCTCTTCTTTTCAGCATATTCAAAGCTGGCACATGGGCACTGTAGCACAACTGATTAAAGTGGAACGTCCACGCGTGCACAGTAGGGAATCGTCTGTGAAGCCGAAAGTCTGGTTTCCCTTAGTGGAGATGGTGGTGGCAGCACCCAACAGCCCATCCAAAGATCGGCTGGGGTGCCGACATCGTGGGCTCCCTGGACAGGTAAGTGTCCATATATTAAAAGTCAGAAGCTACAGTATTTGCTGCAGACTTATTTTTTTTTTCCCCAGGCTGGAATACCTCTTTAATCTCCAGACATGTACTTTTACATTTTTGTTCATTTAAGCACAAGAGACTTCATCTTGTTTGCAATGCAATGCAACATTGTGATGTTTCTGTTTCTCAAACTTGTTATTTACTTGCTCATCAGACTAGGCCTCGGTGCGATTACTCGCTGTACCAGCAGATGGTCCACCTCCACCGATGAACCTGTCATTCTGAGAAAACTAGAAGAGAGCTGAACAGAGAGCCAGCTTTTTGCACCAATGCAGCAGGAGCTGCCAGCTGAATGCAACATGGAGAAGAATGGTGTTAAACAAAAGGAGGAAAATTAGATGGACTTTCACTGTATTGTTCATAGAATGTAGCAATAAATTAGAATGTAATAATAAATTATGAATATAATAAGAATGTAATAATAAATGTCAGAGCAGATACTTTAACCACTTCAATACTGAGCACTTGCACCCCCTTCCCGTCCAGGCCAATTTTCAGCTTTCAGAGCTGTCACACTTTCAATAAAAATTGCACGGTCGTGCAACACTGTACCCATATGATGTTTTTATCTTTTTTTTTTTTTTTAAAGAGCTTTCTTTTGGTGGCATTTAATCACCACTGTGTCTTTTTTTTTTGTTAAACAAATGAAAGAAGACTAAACATTAAAAATTAATAACTTTTTTCAAATAAATAATTTTTCTTATTTACTGATGGGCACTGGTGAGGCGGCACTGATGGGGCACTAATGGGCGCTGATTGGGCTGTACTGATAATCAGATAGGTACATACTTGGGGGGCACAGCCTAATAAGGTATTTCATTAGAGATGGTGCTGCTATAAGACCATCAAACAAAACATATTACAGTGCCCTGATAATCACTGTAAATGTTCCCTGTCAGCCTTGCCTGTTATCAGCTCTCCTTTCCTCATGCAGTGACAGCGTATGAGGAAAGGAATGCCGGAAACGAGAAAGTTTGTTTACATGTGATCAGCTGTGATTGGACACAGCTGATAACATGGTAAAGGGTCGCTGTGATTGGCCCATTACCTCGACCTTTGAGCAGCTGTTTCAGAAGGATGTGCGTGCTAGAGGGCGTGTAGTAGGAATGTTCTGGGAGGAACAAAAGAGGTGCACTGTAGCAGTCTTTCAGCTATGTCACAGTACTGAGGTGTTTAAACACAGTGATTGCATCCTGTGAATCTGTTCCTGCATATGCAGTGCTGGCTTTTATTTCCAGCGTTTCAACCAGAAATATCCATAACATCTATTGTGTGGTTTCTTCTTCCAGACTTCTCTCTGCTGTACAGGGGATTGCAAGAGGCTAATACCAAGTCAAATTCAGGTACTTGCACAAAATGCAATATTGTTACTATGCATACACTTAAAGCGTACATAAATTAACAATACATTTCTCTTATTTGCTCCCTTATGGTCTGCTAAATATAAAACATTTTGTTATATCTTTTCAACAAGTGCAAAAAAATAGCTGTTCATCCAGCCAGAAATTTTAGGAGCTGATAACTTCCTATGCTCTCCTCAGCCATCTCCAAGTTACAAAACGCATCCCCCTATGCTATGGAGAGGGAAGGTGTTAAAGTGCTAACACACTCCCTTCCAATGTTGCTCCTCCTAGATACAGTATGGTTGTCAGCCAAGGACAGGAAGTCTGTTCCTGGCAGGATCGCTAGTTGAAAATAAATAAGGAAAAAGATTAAAGAAAACAAATCAAATTCCACCACCACATCTAAAAGTAGACAGCAATACATTCAATTTTTGTTCTTGGATATACTTTAATGATTTTAATGAACACGTGCACACACTGGCATTGTTGTAGCTGCCTGGATTTCAGACATAAACCACTAACAGCTGTCAAAATAACTTTAGTAGCTTGACTGTTTGTAGAAAGTAATTCTCCTTTGTCCACGTTCTTGGGAAGAGAAAACGGAGTGCATATAAACAGAGAACAAACCTGTTTCACTTCCTAATTAAAGAGATAATACTGGATTTTCAAAAGTAGCAAATAACCAATCATTGTGATTAATGAGCTGTTTGTTAAACAGACACAAAGACTCAGGAAAATGGAAAAAGCCTCGTTAGGCATGCCTGGCACAATTAGCCAGACAGCACAGCATGGCTATCAGGAATCCATTTTTGGGCGCACTGCTGGTGATTTCCGCCATTGCAAGAAACACTGGGCAAAGAAACTTAGACATTCACAAGACAAGCTGGCCTTTTGGAAGTAAGTAGAGCACAGTGTTCCAATCAACACAGCCTTTCACTTCACCAGTGGCAAGAGATGACAGATACAAACAAGATGCTGGAAGAAGGGAATGAATTCCAAGGAAGCTACATCCTTGGAAACCCTATAATTTGAGCCTGGAGGGTGCATTGCTACGCTCATCTGAATGCATGTCTACGCACGTGTGACCATGAAGAGAAACAAAGCTAATTTACTTGAAAGGAGGTCACTTCAGCTTCAAATTAGAAACTGAAAATTAAGTTTAAGCAAATAAATATGAGGGGCTTCATTCTCTAAAGCAGCTGTTCTAGACAATTTTCATAAACGCTGCACCAATAAACCCTTTGATGTGGGATGCAATAAAGTGACCCAACAGCAGCACACTATAGGAGTTTTTCATTTTGTTCATCAACAAAGAGTGAACTTTGTAAGCAGCAGTGGGTGGCCATGACAGTTTAGCATTAGACCTCCACGTTAGATCAACAGTGAGGATACCTAATGGAGGAGTCTATTGATGCAGATAAGCAAAACCCAAGCATGTCCCTGATGGCTAGATGTACTTCGATGGTGGCTATACAGCAGCGGCTCCTCCATAGAGGGCGTCAGTGCTGATTTCTGTCCTGGGTCTTTTGACAGCAAGTCCCAAAGCCCATTGGTTGGCCTTTAGGCCTCATACACACGGGCGTTTTATAATAAATAAGCAAAACGCCAGGTCCGACGTTTTTTAAAAAAATCGGCGTTTTTTGCGGCGTTTTGCATCGGCGTTAGCGAGCGTCGGCGTCAATAGGCGTTTTTTTAAAAAAAATCAGTCCTCTGCTATTTTTCAACCTAAAAACGCCGGCGTCAAAAAACGCTTGTTAACGCCGGTAGTGAGCGTTTTGCCGATTGGCGTCAAAAAACGCCAAAACGCTACAGCTACAGAACGCGATGGTCCCGCGTTCTAAAAACAGCTCACTAACGCCGACGCCCTCTACTGCTCACTAACGCCGGCGTTTTTAGAAGGCCATTGAATAACATGGAGAGCTGCAAAAAACGCCTACAAACGCCGGCGTGCAAAACGCCCGTGTGTATGAGGCCTTAAAGTGAATCTATGTGTGCCACCGAAGTGCACATAGATACACTGATAAGCTATGGCCTCAGTCACTGGCCTCCATTCAGTGACTGATTGGCCAGGTCACGGGGGCGGGACTGGCGGACATGCTGGTGCTTGGACTGGGAGAGTATCCAGCACCGCACATCTGTTATTTCCGTCTCCGCGTTAGAGAGAGCGGCCTGACTCAAGGTACTGTACTGCTGTGCTGTGTACTGGCTGCAATACCCGTGTACTGGCTACCTGTGTACTGGCTGCACTACCTCTGTACCGGCTGCATTACCTCTGTACCGGCTGCATACAGTGATACTGGCTGCAATACCTGTGATACTGGCTGCAATACCTGTGTACTGGCTGCAATATACCCCACCTGTGATGCTGAGCTGTATACTATGTCCTGTGATACTGAGCTGTATGGGAGAGTGTCCAGCACCGCACATCTGTTATTTCCGCCACCGCGTGAGAGAGAGCGGCCTGACTCCCCTGACTCAAGGTACTGTACTGCTGTGCACTGGCTGCAATACCCGTGTACTAGCTACCTGTGTACTGGCTGCACTACCTCTGTACTGGCTGTATACAGTGATACTGGCTGCAATACCTGTGTGCTGGCTGTATACTGCGATACTGGCTGCAATACCTGTGTACTGGCTGCAATATACCCCACCTGTGATGCTGGGCTGTATACTAGGTCCTGTGATACTGAGCTGTATAGTCCTGACACAATATGTGGAATACAGGGGACGGCGTGAGTGGATTCTATAAGGGATGGGGCTTATGAGAAGTAGTAGGGGTCAAAAAGGAAGGGCAGGGCCCCCCCATCCTAAAACGTCACCAGTCACCACTGTGTTCACATATGAGCACTCAGACGCCTGTAGCTTTAAGCCTGAAAGTCCAAAAATGACACTTTTGACTCGAGGTATTGTACTGCTGTGCTGTGTACTGGCTACAATATCCATGTACTGGCTACCTGTGTACTGGCTGCAATACCCGTGTACTGGCTGCAATACCCGTGTACTGGCTGCAATACCCGTGTACTGGTTGCAATATATACCACCTGCGATGCTGAGCTGCATACTGTGTTCTGTGATACTGAGCTGTATACTCCTGACACAATATGTGGCATACAGGGGACAGAGTGAGTGGATACTATAAGGGGTGGGGCTTATGAATAATAGTAGGGGTCAAAAAGGAAGGGCGGGGCCTGGCGGG
>BLSH010094505.1:1867155-1901318 GCA_018402905.1 Glandirana rugosa
AATGTTTAACAGCGAGAAAAAAACAAATATTGCCGCTAGTCTTTATTGCGTCTCCACTAGTTTATGGTGGTTTTCTTTCGACATAAACACCCTTTCTTTCCTGCAGGTAAAAACAAACCCATGTTGGAGCGTGTTGACGTGTCAACAGTCAATTTCGCTGCGTCACGGCTTAGCATTTTTCACGTGACCAGTATTTCCCCCTTTAGAAAGGCCCCGACTTCACCAATTTCGACAGTAATGGTTGTTTCCTAAAACATGCTTCATAATTTATGTAAAGTCAATCTTACAAGTTATGAAAAAGGGACAGACTAAGGTAAAATAATGTGTATTGAATTAAAGACTTGAATAAACAAAACCAAAGAAACATACGTACTTCATGCATACAAAGAAACCAAAACAAATAAGTTCAGAAATTAAGTTATGTGTAATAAAATGGAATCAGACAGGGAAAAAGTATTGAACATTCTAACTGAAATGTATTTAATACTTCGTACAAAATCCTTTGTTGGTAATGACAGCTTTAACCACTTCAGCCCCGGAAAGATTTCCCCCTTTATGACCAGTGCACTTTTTACGATTCGGCACTGCGTCGCTTTAACTGACAACTGTGCAGTTGTGCGAGGTTGTACCCAAACAAAAATGGACGTCCTTTCTTTCCCACAAATACAGCTTTCTTTTGGTGGTATTTGATCACCTCTGCGTTATTTCTGATCGCCGTTATAAACAAAAAAAGAGCGACAATTTGTAAAAAAAAAATTTTTTTTTTACTTTTTGCTAGAATACATGTCCAAAAAAAACAAATAGGAAAACACATTTATTCATCAGTTTAAGCAGATATATAGTCTTCCTCAAATTTGTGAGGGGAAAAAAAAAAAGCAAAAATCGGCCTATATTGATTGGTTTGCGTAAAAGTTGCCGCGTTTACAAACCATGAGTATTCATTTATGGCATTTTTACTTTATTTATTTTACTAGTAATGGCAGCGATCTGCGATTTGTATCGGGATTGCGACGGGCATGTCGGAAATTTTTGACACTTTTTTGGGACCAATGACATTTATACAGTGATCAGAGCTAAAAATATCCACCGATTACTGTATAAATGTAATTTGCAGGGAAGGGGGTTAACCTGCAAGGGGCGATCTAGGGGTTAACTGTGTTCCCTGTGTGTGTTCTAACTGTATGGGGGTTGGGCTGCCAGAGGCATAACAGATCAAACTGATCCCGAGTACAGGGATCAGTAGATCTGTGTCATGCCACCTGTCAGAATGAGGAACCGCCATGTTTACATCCGCTGTTCCCCGTTCTGGCTCTCTCACAGGTGATCGTGGGTCGCTGGTGGACATAGAGTCCGTCCGACCCATGGCCTGCTCACAGAGCATGCGCGAATCGCAGTTTATAAATGTAGGAGGTTTATATTAATGCATTCTATCCTGCTCGTTAGAGCTTACAATCTAAGAGTGTGCGTGTTGTGTGTATATATATTTTAGGCATGCTCTGATTGTACACATTGTGATAATACCCAAATGTATGGAAACACAGATGTGAAAGAAGTTGTTTTCTAGTGCAACATATTG
Source organism: Glandirana rugosa (assembly GCA_018402905.1). Classification (NCBI taxonomy): domain Eukaryota; kingdom Metazoa; phylum Chordata; class Amphibia; order Anura; family Ranidae; genus Glandirana; species Glandirana rugosa. The sequence goes on from BLSH010094505.1 coordinate 1,868,732, forward strand.
CAATGGAAATTTTAATTTTTAATAAATTATGTAAAGCAGTTCCCTCAGGTCTATTGGCAGAAAAATCTGAAGAGCAAAAATCAAAAATGTTTCAACAACTCCAGAGCTTGAATTTCAAAATTAAATTGTGACCATTGCCCTAAAGCAAAAACAGCAACTCAAACAGATCTCAAAATATCAGAGAATAATGCATTTTATACAAAATAAGCTCAAACTTCAGCAGTACGATGCAGACAGAGCTGTGCAATCACATGATCACTGTTTACTCCTTATCCCAATCTGTCCAATTATCTCCTACTCTGTTAGCTTTTAGACCAGTGGTTCTCAACTCCGGTCCTCGGGACCCACTAACAGGCCAGGTTTGCAGGAGAACTGAAATGCATCACAGGTGTTATCATTTGCTGCTCAGTGATTGCAGTATTCTAGTCTTCATCTCCCCAAGGTAATACTTAAAATCTGGCCTGTTGGTGGGTCCTGAGGACCGGAGTTGAGAACCACTGCTTTAGACGATCCCTGAAAACTTTTCTCTTCAGAGAAGCCTATCCTACCCACACCTAACAACTGTATTCTCATTTTCTCTATCAGCTCATCCCCCAGTTATTACCTTGTGTCCCTTTTGACCCTCCCTTCTAGATTGTAAGCTCTAACGAGCAGGGCCCTCTTATTCCTCCTGTATTGAATTGTATTTTAATTGTACTGTCTGCCCTCTTATTGTAAAGCGCTGCGCAAACTGTTGACACCATATAAATCCTGTATAATAATAATAATAATACTTAAGCCGCACCAAGTCTAAGTCAAAGTTTAGTAAAAATAGATTTTAAAAAATGTATATATATGTATGTGTGTGTGTGTGTATGTATACATGTCAAAGGGTACTCGCCAAAAGTGCTGACTACTTCCATCTATTTCGCCCACCTCCTCCATTCATAGAAGCTGTAATATATCTTCCATCAATGAGAAGTACTCTATAAAAAGGAGTATGGGGACCCATTTTATTCATCTGACTGTCAGCCTTATATAAAATGATGTTCTTTGCAGAAAGCTATAGTACAGAGCTTCCATAAATGGAGGACGTGGGTGGAAAGGGCGGGCATAGTTGACGAGTGCATATGACCGGCCCTCTGCTCCTATCTGTCCACGCAGCATCAAAAATACAGCGTTTGGGGTGGGGGGTAGGATGGGGACACAATAATTTGGATTTAGACTAAAACAGCAGCATAGGATGTATATGCACCCTGAAATGCTAGATGACAGACACCTTTTTATATATCTCAGAGAGGATTTCAAATACGCTTGCCTGTGGGTTCGCTTGATGTAAATGTCAGCAACAGATCCAGCAATAGTGGAAGTTTGAACGTGTGAGTCATTAATCTCAGTTCACTTTTTGGTACCAGACACTGCAAGGCACTGGGCAGGAATCAGAAATGTATGCTGACCACTTCTCTATATCCATCATCTAAAACAGAAGCCTTAAAGTTTTACTAACCCAGGACCTGGCATTTACTATATCTGGTCTCCCATAGTACACAGAACACGGAAATGCAATTATTTTAGCAAATATAAACTGCTAAATACCTTTTCTCATCAGCAGTATATAGCAGTCCTGTGACTTCTATCAGTGTCTAGCCAAGCACTGGATTAAGCTTGGAGGAGTTTTTATTCTCCTCTGACTGTCCCTATGAGACTTCATGACCCCTGACCCTCTGTCTGGACAGTGCCGATTGGCCCTGTGCTGATCACATGCACCCTCACTAGGAATACACACCAAACTGAGCATGTGCAGAGTGCCTCCAAGGCTCTGTGCTATCAGGAGATGAATTGGGGACTTTAAAGGAAGGGAAGGATCAGAGAAGACAGAATCAAACAGCCTTTTTACACAATGTGGAGGATTAACCCCTTAGGGTCCACAGTGAGTATAACAAGCATGCTTCACTGCATATACAGACTGATTTTACTGTTGTGGGTTTAGTAACGTTTTAAGCTGGCTATTAGAGCTTTGAACAACAAAGATTTGACTGCACTCCAGAACTTGAACAAAAAAATATGTGAAGTTTATTGGTAAATCCTGTGAACATCCACAGCCATATAGGCAAAAATGTTGACGCGTTTCACAAACTACATGTTTGCTTAATCATAAGGTTATGATTAAGCGAACATGTAGTTTGTGAAACGCGTCAACATTTTTGCCTATATGGCTGACGGATTGTTCACATTTTGTCTGCACCTCATACCTTTTTGAGGATTTACCAATAAACGTCACATATTTTTTCAAGTTCCGGAGTGCGGTCAAATCTTTGTTGTTCCAAGGCTTATCCGGATCACGGACTGGACCTGCACCTGTGCACTCAAATTGCTATTCAACACACCTGGAGCAGCCCACTCCCTTCTGTCTTGGCTATTAGAGCTGCACGATTAATTGTAATAAAATCACGATTTCAATTCACCCCCGCAATCTCCATCACGCATTACCGCGATTTCCAGTGCAGTTAATGGAGTCCGACTTGCGGAGCGACTCAGCGCGACTTGACTGTATAACAGAAGTCAATGCAAGTTGCCTGAAGTCTCCCCAGGAACCTTTTTCTAAGTCGGAGTGACTTGTCTCCTATTTGGGCAGACTGCCAAGTCTGGGCAGAGAGCCAAGTCTGAGATCATTGCTGATAAAAGAAGATATACAATGTTTCTAGTTATCAAAGGATGTATAGAAGAGTTTGGTTTAACCATTTAAAAAGACTAAACCTTTTCTGACATTTGTTGCTTACAAGTAAAAATCCAGTATTTTCTGCTAGAAACTTACTTAGAAACCCCAAACATTATATTATTTTTTTTAGCAGAGACCCTAGAGCAGGATTTCTCAACTAAGGTTCCTCCAAAGGTTGCTAGGGGTTCCTTGAGCAATGGTCAATTTCTACCTCTCAGATACATTCCCAATGACACCATTGATCTTTTTAGCCATCTGTAAGGGGGTAATTCTTCTCAATGACCACAAGTGTAAGGAGCATTCTTCCCACTGACCATCACATTAATGTATCATGAGTTGTAGATTTATAATTTTTAGCAGGGGTTCCCGAGACTGAAGAATTATTATTTCAAGGGTTCCTCTGTGTTGAAAAGGTTGAGAAAGGCTTCCCTAGAGAATAAAATGGCTTGTTGCAATATTTTATGCCACATGGTGTTTGCGCAGTGGTCTTTCAAATGCAATTTTTTGGGAAAAACTACACTTTCAAAAAAAACAAAAAAAAAACCACTAAACAGTGCTGTTAGCCCGATTTTTTGGTATATGTAAGATGTTACACCGCGGGAATCGTGAGAGAATCACGATCTTTATTCTAAGCAAAAAAATTGTGATTCTCATTTCGGCCAGAATCCTGCAGCTCTACTGGCTATACACTAGTATATATAGAACAATTATTTTTATGCTCGATGAATGTCATTCGAAAGCATTCCCAAATTTTGTTTTTAACATTTGATTTTGAATTGTAATTTCCCAAATGAAAACCACATACGTTGTTAGAAACTCAATTCTTCAAGCAAAACATTCCATCCTTTGCGCCTTTGAATTTTCTCAACCCTGCGGTCAAAAATGAACCCTACTAATGACTAGGAAATCTAACATACATTACCAGAATGAAAAATTTCAAACAAAATTCAACTAGTGTATAGCCAGCTGTATGGAGACTGCCTGGGAGAATTCTGTACTTGGGCCGTCAGCTCTTCCCACAGTTTAAGCCAAAACGGTTACAGGTCTTAGGCCGACTATAGATGTAGCAATTTTCCATTCTTGCAACCACTGGTTGCAGGAAAGAAAAAAATCGCTGGGATTCCCCCATCATCGACTGTGGCATTATGTTCTCCTGGTGGGGGAAGCGGTCACGGTCAGGAGAAACCAGCGATTATTGCTAGCAGCTATAACAGCCGCTGGCAATAATTGTTTGTACAATCTGACAATCTGGTTGTAACAAAAGTTGATTGATCAATCAACTTGGGTACATTCAGCCTACTCATACGCAGTTCGAACCGTCTATGGCTGGCTTTAGTTTTTCTGCTCGATTCTTCAACTGGTGTTCTGTGCTACAAGATATTCAGCAATAGATACCATTCCTTCTTGTCATAATCACTATTCTGAGGGCTGAGCTAGAAACTTAAACATTAAGAAATTCTAAGAAATATGAACAGAAAGTGAGATTCAAACCACAGGCATTCAACCAGAACTGAAAAACCTATATTGCGTGAACATTCCTTTCAATATGGCTGTTGTGGAGAGAAAACTTCTGTATCTACAGTTGTTGGTTGCATACATCACTCACATCACGTTTTATTTGACCAGAATTCTTTAGTGGCCCCTGAGGTTTAAACTATAAAAGGCTTGCAGGAGGAAGGCCAGCTCTCGGAAAAGAAAGAAAAAAGTTCAGATCTGCCACGGGGGTGCCTGGATTTGAATTAGGAGATCAGCTAGTTTTAAATAGCTACAAGTTTACTTTAGGGCCGGTTGACACATAGGCGACTTGAGCGCCGACTTGTGTCGCCCCAAGTGGCTTGACATCAGAAATCCCACTGAAATGAATGAGAGCCGTCTTAATGTACACTACTGAACTTGTTTCATCTTCAAAAAAGGTTTCTGTACTACTTCAAGGCGACTTCTAGCTGACTTGTGCCTATAGAATTCAATGGAAGTCGCCTCCAAGTCAGATCCCCATCTATATTGAAGCGACTTTACAGGAAAAAGAAAAGAATTTACCCAGTTACGCCCCACGAATTACCCAGGCAACCCCCTCCCTCCCTTTACTGATTGGCCACAAGCAAAGTAGCATGGCATGGAGGTCGCTTTAAGTCACCCAAAAGGGTCCACAGCTTTATTTCACATGGTCACGAAATACAAAAAGGCAACGCTTCGGAGCCACGCAGGGCCCCGAAACCATGTCTTTTTGTACTGCGTGACAATGTGAATAAAAGCTGTGGACCCTTTTGAGGAATCTTTGGTGTGCTGGTGACATTTCTCAATTCAATTTGTCGGTGGTTTTCAGCCTGTCATTGCAGCATACTGAAGCCATTTCCACAAAGGTGTGAGTAGGGAATATTGCATTGTAAGTCACCTTGAAGAAGTCGCCTAGTAACGCTGCGCCTGAAGTCGGATCGTCTATGTGTGAACCGGCCCTTAAAAGAAGGCTGGCAATTAAATTTGAGCGTTCAATTAAAATAAAAAAATAAATGAAATGTTGGTTAACTTCAGTAAAAAAAAAAACAACAAAATAATGACTAGATCCTGAAACATCACAGGGGAGTATGGCAAAACAATAAGAGAAGGATGCACTGACCCAGTGCATTAACACTATAAAAGATTATTAAAAGATAAAAAGCAACATACATTATACTCACAAACGCATGATGTATACACACTTATCAATACAAGTGGAAAGAATTGCCTCCAGGACTGCTGGAATACACCAATGATACAAGAAGTCTGTAATGGCTTGGCTTACGCGTTTCAAGGGACAACCCTCTTCCTCAGAACCAATAGAACAAGGAGAGTATGGCCCAGCCCCTCCACTGCCCCAACCTGCCAACTGATCCCTTAATATGACAGCTAGCCTCAATGACCAAAAGAAAGGGAGGTAGGAAAGGGCAGGCCTGGCCAAGCCAAGGTTTTCAAGAAAAGGTTTATATTTGCATATAACTTCAACATCTGCTACTGGTTTTGACCAAAAAAAAAAAATTATAACATAATAACCTCTGCTTATGGCTTTTTTAATCTTATGTCAAGTTTGAATTGGCCATGTTTGTGACATGCTTACATTAAACTTTGTGAAAGTCCAATTTCAACAAAAAGTAGTGATACTTTTGAATAATCTGAAGCAGCTGTATGTCAGTGCTTTAACACAGATATTTTTACAAGAAATGTTAGACCCGCACACATTTTCTCTCCACCCTGTACGGGATTAGGGTCAGATTGTGCAGGTTGTGTAATACTAACAGAAACACAGCAGCTCGCAGATCACGTACATTCACAGGAGTTTAATCGTTGCCAAAAATTGGACTTGTGCAAACTAACCCTGAAAACAAACTACCTTCTGACAGACAATTTCCAGTGCTGTACATCTGTACAAATGTTTGCTTTAAACTCCGTAAAACAAAAGGCAGTGTACATTGGAATTTATAGTAATACCCCTGGAATGAAATAAAGCGAGGTTACAGTAGATTACATAGAAGAGTGCATTTAAAAGCAGAAATTAAACCACAGGATTGAACTTCCATGTTCTATGACTTCTAAATGCAAAGCGGAATCCAAGTCCTGAATCAAATAAGTACTAAGAATTGGGGATTTGGGAAAGAGGAATGCAATTTTTTTCTAAAAAAAAATGCCTTCCAGGGCTCTTTTTGTACATTTTATGGCAGAGTCCCAAGTCAATTCTAGATTGTAAGCTCTAACGAGCAGGGCCCTCTGATCCCTCCTGTATTGTAACTGTACTGTCTGCCCTCATGTTGTAAAGCGCTGCGCAAACTACTGGCACTATATAAATCTTATATAATAATAATAATAATAGCCAAAGAGGAGAACCACAGGACCCAGAAGAAGCAACAATGTAGATGATGGTGGCAGTGACAAGATCCTGGATCACTTGGGTGCCACATATGGGGTTCTTTTACACTGCTCTGTAGAAAAACAGCAGCAAAAATGCGATTTTGCTGTGTGTTTCTGGTGCGTTTTTGGATTGCCTGCACCTGTGAAAAATAGGTGACGCAAAAAACACAAAATCGCGGAGCATTTTTACTGCGATTTTCATTCATTTCAATGGGAAGCTGCGTTTATGTAACAGTTTTCAAAACCACACCAAAGATGCAGCACTTTTCACACCACTGCGATACAGGTGCATTGTGTTTTGAAAAGTCCCATAGGATTTAAAAGGGAAACATTTTTCATTTTGCAAGAACAAAAACACAGGAAAAACTTATCAGCGTGAAAGGGCCCTTAATGCCTAATGGACACTAGCTTTCAGGCTGGGTTCATACTAGTGCCATTTGATGTGGGTTTCTCCGTATCCAATTCGCATGACAGGAGATTGTGCATGGCTCTCAATGGAGTCGGTTCACACATCTCTGTGGCGGCTGCGGAGCGAATTGCACAAGAGTCCTGTGCGTCTTTGGCTCCGTTTCAGGTCCAAATTCACCCAAAAATTTGGGCCGAATTCATCCCTGAAACAGAACAATGACGCATCGGACCCCCTGCTGTGAGCCACATGCAAACTTAGTGTGAACCCAGCCTAAAACAACTCCACATTTACAGGTCAGTAAATGCACCTCGATGTTAGCCTATGTGTCCATTACCACACTGGCATTTATAAAAAAAAAGCGTATTGGAAGAGGAGCATTTAGAGGCTGGGAAAATAACACACATCACCAGCACATTCAGGAAAGGAGATTTTGGAGAAGAAAAAAAAAAAAAAAAAAAAAAAAAAAACGCTGGACATACCTAAATGTGTGTAAATGCGTCTATACGCTAGGCGCACTTAGCGCTTGTATGGATAGAGTATAAGGGGTGGTGTGGCACTGCTAATACTCCAAAAAAACAAAACAATACAAAAGGAAAAAAAAATAATATTAATCGGGGAAAAAACAGTGATAGACAATAATAAAATAGGCTGCTGCCCCCACACGAGCAACCAAGAGATGCTCAAAAGTGAATAAAAGGAGGAAGGGGAGTGGGTATGGCGCTGCCAAACATCTGTGTGACAAACGTATATGTAGGTGAGTAGTACGTGAGAATTATCCAGGTAAATACAAATAAGTTATAAATACATATGCATATAGGCAAGTATGGCTAAATAGCAAAAATCAATGCAGCTAAAATAAGCTCAATGTGTGTTTGTTTTTTAATAATGTTCCCTTAATGATTTTAATAATCTTTTCACACTGTCGTTTTATGCATAGTCATTTTTTCTTGTATTTATTATAGTTGCCACAGATGTGGCCAATGTCTTTTTATAATGAGAAGGATGATGATTACATGCTGTTGATTGGAGCACCAATATGGCTGCTGCCGATCACCTGATCATTGGTTGCTGGGTTACCATTAGGATACATGTAGCCGGAAAGTGCATGTAGATGGTGCCGCCTCTGATTACGTCTCTATGATGAAACGCGTCAGCAGAGCCAGAGCGCATCACACGCACTTCCAGTGGAGCAGCTAGTGGAACGCACAGAAGCTCCGGACTCTGACTTCTCTTGATGCGAGTACCTGATTCATATCGTTGCTGCCTTGTTTGATACCCTACACCAGGGGTAGGCAACCAGTAGCCCTCCAGCTGTTGTGGAACTACATTTCCCCTGGAGGCATTGCAAGACTGTCAGTTACAATTACTCCCAGAGGCATGATGGGACTTGTAGTTCTGCAACAGCTGGAGTGCCCCAGGTTGCCTACCCCTGCCCTACACTATGGAAACTTTATCATTTCATATGGACACCCTGCACACTGTGGACTGAGACGCTGGGAGCATTTAAAGGTATCAGAGGCTCGGCACCACTGACCCTGCAATACGGGACCCGACTGCCAATATACTGCCTTCATATCGGGTGGTGAGTGGGGTGTGTGTTAAGGGAGGGGAGCACAGGAGTGTCACCTCCCTAACCACTCCATTTCTGACACCCAGCGCACAGACTTCTGCTTACTATCCGAACTTTTGGCATACATATTAATAAGGTTTTGTCTTTTTTGGTTTCGCCACTAGATGGCTCTTTAACAAAAGTATCCTCCTATTTGAGCTTATTTTAGCTGCATTGATTTTTGCTATTTAGCCACACTTGCCTATATGCAAATGTATTTATAACTTATTTGTACTTACCTGGATAATTCTCACATACTATTCACCTACATATACGTTTGTCACATAGATGTTTGGCAGCGCCATACCCACTCCCCCTCCCCTTCTTCCTTTTATGCACTTAGCGCTTGGGCGTTCATTTATCCCATTGGTCACATCAAGCTCAAACACCCGACGTGCCTAAACACGTGTGCAAAATGCGACATTAGGTGCTTATTAAAGTAACTTGTCTCCTGCCAGGAGAAAAGGCACTCAGTGGAACTGAGCAATGAGGCCTAAAAATGATAAGGCAAGCAGTTAGTTAAACAGTGGTGAATGGTCTTCTGTGTCAAAGGGTTAGTAATTCTGTCCACCCTCTGATCTGTAGCTGCCATGGTGCTGCACACAGGATCAGTTAAATTGGAACTCCACTGCATCTGAGCACCACAAACCAAAAATGCTATATAACTAATTTTTGATATGGAAAAGCAAACTCCTCCAACCATCCATGTTTCTATGCTTTATTTTGCAGAGAAATCATTTTGAAAAACACCCCCTAGCATCTCTGGAAGTGGCCAACTTGATTAAGGGCAGATGATTTATGTAGCATTTGCTTAATGGAATCCATCTGCCCTTAGATCAGGCATGGGCTGAGACTAACACCCCCCCCCCCCCCGAAGACACAGGACATACTCAATACTCTACTAGAGTGAGCAATGACAAGAAAAGGAGGTTTTCAACCCTTACCAGCATGGGCCTGAACCACTTTCTGACAAAACCACCAGTATGATAGGACACAAAGCAGTCTGCCCCTTTCTGGTGTCCTCCATAACTACAAAAAGGGAGTCAAGTCTTATGCAGTAGCGTTCACATCGACCACAATAGCCCTGACTACATTCAGATTACCAAAGGCTACTTCTTTAGATTGAGAAGGACTGGGACAAAGGGACGGTATCACAAAGTCCTGATTTAAGTGAAAGGATGACGCCACCTTCGGCAAGATGGACAGCCAAGGACAAAGGGTAACCTTACCCTTTGCAGCAGAGTTTTGGCCACCAGCAGGGGCTTCCCCAGGGTGTCTTTTTGTTTGCATCTATTCTACTTCAGCAGGTGGCACTAAAACATCAAGATATACTTTAAATAAAGGTAGCTTTCTGTAGTGGTGGACAAAATTTTGCATCATTCAGGAGCAAGCAAATCCAATCTAAAAAAAGTACCCATGTAGGAGGAGAATAATTGGCATGATTTGACCATTCTTTGGTACCTTGTTTGCACAGGAGCACTGTGTAATATCAGAAAAAAAAAGTCATGTTGCTTCACATACTAAAGCTGAAGTGGCCTGAACAAGCATGGGCAAAAATCGAACTTCCCATGGCTCTAGAGGAAGTGTGTTTGGCAGCTTTGCAACAAGGCTACAAGGCAAACACTACACTTACATAATTTTTACATTAGCAAACAGACAAAGGTTTCTGATCTATGTGATGTTTGCATTAACTGAAAAGTAGTTTCCATTTAAATCAGCATGAAAAAACACAGAAGGAACTTCTATCCACTCGTAAAATCTGAAGATTATCACCATGGTATGCATCCTGCAGGAAGCTCACATGCAGTAGGTTAGTGTATGGCACATTGTGTCTACATCTGGTAATTTTACAGCTGGAAGGACACGTGGCAAGTACTGTAATACTATACATCCCTAAAGTAGAATAAACAGACTAAAAACAACTGCATGCTCCTAGATCTGCTCAGCTTGCATTCATTATAATAAGAGGAGAAAAAGTGCATACAAACATAAAGAAGGTGCCAGAAAATACAACTACCCCTAAAGGGTAACCAGGTCAGTACACAGGAAGTTACAAGGACACTGGCATTCTGGCAAGATCGACTACTATTGTTTTTCAGTAATTGCAGAAATGATGCAACCACCACATCTAAAAGACTGCTAAACTGCAATAGATGACATTTAAATAAGGGTGTACAGACATTTTACAGCAAAATCACAGGGATCCTTTCCATCAGGATTTTGATTTTTAAGAGAATGCTTTCTAAAGTCAACCATAGACGGTCCCTGCTTGAACCAGCCAAGATTCAAACCATGTATATACCCAAGTTGATCAAATCAATCAACTTGGGTACAGCCTGTTGGATCTTACAAGCGATTATTGCTAGTGGCTATTATAGCGACTAGCAGTAATCAGTGTGTTCTCCCGCAGAGAGAGCATAATGGCTCTGTGGGAGGGATTCCCCCATCAACACCGAAAAAAACGCTACATCTGTGGCCAGCATAAGACAACGCAGACTTAGAAAAATTCTTAGGCTCCATGCACACTGTATCTGATAAACGACCGTTTTTGGTTGTTTTGGCGTTTTTTTATGTTGTCCTATGTGTCCATGCACACATGGACGTTAATTGTCGATCAGCAGTGGCGTTTTTGGGCTGTTATCTGAACACCCTGAATTGGTGTTCAAATGTCGTTCTTTTGACCACAAAAAACGCCGGACGCCGACAAACGCCGCTAAACGTTCATAAATGACAGTAAACGGCTGTTTATCGGCGTTTTTTGCAGTCAATGGAAGCTAATGAAAAAAGAAAAAAAAAAAAAACGCCCAAAGACGGCGACGTCGATAAACGCTGCTTACAAAACGCTGCAAAAGAACGTTTTGTAAGCAGTGTCTCCTGCCCGACGCTGAGAGCCCAGATAGCGTCCAGTGTGCATGGAGCCTTATAAAGATAACCAGCAAGAAAAAGGACAAAACATTAACAAAGTTTTTCCCAAAAGACAACATTCTGCACCACCAAGTTAATAATAATAATAATAATAATAATAAATGTCCTTTATTATAGGATAAACAAAAGTCATATCCCACACTCCAATAAAAACATTTAAACAAAACCCCATACTGTATTAGAAACCAAACACCAGTCCGCAAATGAGCTGTGTAATCAGCCGCTCAGAGAGCTCAAATGACCTGGGTCACAGCGTATGAACGTAAACTTCAGCTATAAAATGGTACAAAGGACAACATAGCAAATAGTTTAATAATCAATAAAGAGCAATATCCGTGCCATTTTTTAGCTACCACTCAAAAGCCCTGAATATAAATAAATGGCCTGTATAGGAAGAGCTGGCGCCTCCTGGGAAGCAGGGTGGATTTGATTTACTGGTAAATCACTAGTAATAAAGCTTGATTTAAAAATCAACTGGATTTAAATCCTAATTTTTAAAGAGCAACTGTCATGTCTGTCCCGCAGCAGCGTCTCCTCCTCTGAGCCGCTGTTGACTCACCGACAGTCCCATTCACTTTAATGGAACAGCTGGTGAAGTGGCAGTGACACAACAAGGTGAGGGACGTGGTGGCAGCAGGTGAGTGGATGCCCGCTAACAGGCACTGCCATGATGGATCTGAAATGACAGGTGCTCTTAAAAATTAAGGACTTATTCTTGCTGGTAGTTAGAATCTTTAATATTTGCAAACAAAATGAAGGTTTCCCCATTTAGAATAATAAGCTGTCAGGTTAGTAAAACAGCGACATCAAAACTGATTCAATCATACAGTTTGTAGTGTACATAGATTTGCAAAACAATGGGATAAAGGAATATTCCTGAACTTTGTTTTAGCTCATGGTTACTGTGACATTGTGTGAATGCATCAATGCAGTGCATGTTATCTCAGCTTGCAGAGCTTGGATTCATTGAATGAGTTTACCAAAAATGTACATATTGCAGAATATACAGCCTCATGCTACATTACTAAGCTCCATTTCATGCTGAATAAACTAAATCGTGAATGTATCCTAAATAGAAAACTATTTTTAGATTGATTTTTACTTCAAAAGAATTTTATTAAAATAAATTTAATAAAAATAAAAAATAAAAATCGATTTAAAGTGGATGTAAACCCACCACCCACCCAGTATAAACTAATGACACACTATTAATGTATATATACATGCAAGCCTCCTGCATCTATTCCTATCTTGCAAATGTCCTTCCTGTAAGCACCAGCAGCTCTGTAAACCTCTGAAATCAGAGGGTGTCTGTGTTTGCTGGAGTTTGGTGGGTGGAGTTGTGATGTCACAAGCCTCCCCACCCACTTCTATACTGAGACATTGAGGAGGGAGGGAGGGGGGAGTGTAAAACTTTCTCTGCTGTGTGAAGGAGATAAGCAAATTGCTTGTCACTCACTGAGCAAGGGGCAGATTGGCTGTGTATTTCCCTGTTAGTTGGACTTTCTCTTCCTGAAAAAAGATAAGCTCATTACTCACAGTTGGATTAACGCTTTGTGGCAAGACTGGGCACAGATGATATGACATGCTATACTCTACCAGGCAGAATTATTAATTCATTTTTTTTTCCGGGTTTACATCCACTTTAACTCAAAAAAAAAAAAAATCTGATTTAAATAAACAAAATTATTGATTTTTATCCACCCTGCTGCAAAGTAGCTTTAAAATGAGGTGTAAGGCAGCATGGCTGGTGGTGAGCAGCTCCACTCATACTGTGGTTCTGGCCATTTTGTTGTTTTGCGTAGTAAAATATTTTTTTTTATTACAGCACTGCTCAGGTGGAGATAATGCAGGCAGATGCTGTCACTAAGGCCTCATGCACACTGGATGTTTTGCAAACTCTTCTAGAGCCATTCCACCCGGCAACAGCGTTTTTGCAGCTATAAAAGGCATGTTTACAGGCGTCAAAAGCCTGGAGTGTTAACTTCATTGACCAGAATAAGAATTTATTCAGGGCACTAAAATGAATTAACGCTCAAGCCCTAAATGCACCTAGCGTTAATGCGTGTTTAGCAGCGTCAAACTTTCTTCTGCATACACAACTCACTGTACAAATTCAGCACTGCCGAATCTGACTTAGGCCTGGTTCACACCTATGCAGGTTGCAGTTTGCAAACGCCAGGTGCATTTTTCAATAGAGGTTTTCGATCCACTGAAGTCTATGGAACCAAAAACCAGAAGAAAGTCCCTGGTCTTTTCCATAAAATGCACAGATGTGAACATGACCCATAGGCAACCATGTTAAATGGAGTTTAGTGTGCTTCTGCAAAACTGAAAATGCACTAAAAAACCAGGCCAAAACCTCTGTGCATGTGCGGACGTGACGTCACCTCCGCCCGGCCAATGAAAGCAGATGGCGATCTAGACCTAGAAGACGGTCGTTGTCATCGGCCGGGCAGGGAGCAGAGTTGAGTATAGTTCCATTTTAAGCTGGCCATACAGTATACAATGTTCTTGTTTCATTTCCTTTAGATTTACCTTGAGCTATGTAGTGCAAGGACCTGCCTGACTGCATACAAATTGGAAGGGTTTAGGTTTGACCTCATATTATATGGTTTTGGTAAATCTTAAAGGAAAATTGTGTAATGTATGGCAAGCCTAAGCAGACAGTGTGGGAAAGGGCATGGTAACACATCAATTTAATCAGAACGGAAAAAAGGAAATAAAATCTGCTAAAATCTTGATGTGCAAAGCTTAATAACCCATATCAACTAGATTACCTTATTACGATGTGTAAAAGATGGTTTCTGAATGGCTACTATATGTGAAAATTCTACATCATGACTGTTCTCTATCTAATAACATAATTATAGTGTATGCTTAATCAACGGTTTCAATCCACTAAAACCTAGAATTTAAACAGACATAGCTGCAAGATTAAATGAGGCCTCAAACTTTATTACTCTTCTAAACCATACTTTTCTTTTTAAGCACAGTCATGGGTAAATATGACGGCTGTGCACACATTTCGATACCAGCAATTTAGAACACCTGTTTAGTGAAAAGTGCCGACCAGCTAAGTACAAGTGCCTGGTACAAAACTGCCAGATGTGAAATGATCCAGGCGGTGAAAAACGACCACACTTACCTCTTCCACTAGATCATTATTTACAGATGACACTTCAAAAGGAACACCAAGACATACTTTGGATTTGTTCAGGAAATGCATTACCATGTGGTGGCTAGTCACAATGGCAGCCATTGTAACTGAATCCCATAGCAGGTCACATTCCAGAGCCTTCAGAACATCATACCATAGGTGTGTACATTTAGGATAGAGCCTCAATGACATGCCTGCCATATGATAAAATACTTATCAAATACTAGATCCATGTTTCACAACCTTTTTTTCAGTCAAGGCACCCTTTAAAATGGACAGTCTCAAGGCACCCCATTCTAAAATGCTAAAAACTATTCTAATCGCTTTACATAATGCAGCAACATTCACACATAGGACACCCAATGTTAGAGGTGATGTATTTTTTATTTTTGGAAATTTTATTTATCAATTTTGCAATAAAGAGAGAAAACAAAATAAAGAGACTGAAAGAAAAAGAAAAAAAATAGCCCTATTAGGCCACACATTACACTTTTTCAGCATTTGGCTGAACGCATAACCCCAGAACCAATTTCCAAGTATAGAAAAGAATCTAGGACCTCAATACCCCCCACATATTATACATAAATCTTGATAGGACAGTACCCATTCCCTCACCCATCCACTATATTCGTTCTTCAATATACCAACCACAACGTTCGTTCTAATTATGCATGTGCCCCTTCTTCCTCAAAGTGTAAGGCAGATGGACATTGTTAACCCCATACTACAGGGTGGGCCATTTATATGGATACACCTTAATAAAATGGGAATGGTTGGTGATATTAACTTCCTGTTTGTGGCACATTAGTATATGTGAGGGGGGAAACTTTTCAAGATGGGCGGTGACCATGGCGGCCATTTTGAAGTCGGCCATCTTGAATCCAACTTTTGTTTTTTTCAATAGGAAGAGGGTCAAGTGACACATGAAACTTATTGGGAATTTCACAAGAAAAACAAACAATGGTGTGCTTGGTTTTAACGTAACTTTATTCTTTCATGAGTTATTTACAAGTTACTCTTTGTTTACAGCCATTGACATGTCGCTGAGGTTAACATGTGCGGAGCGGATAGAAATTGTGTTGATGTCTGGTGAACGCAGTACCCGGGTCATTGCAGCAGATTTCAATGCAAGACAGCCTAAGAGACCACCCATCTCCAATGCTACAGTTAGCAAACTGCTTGCTAAGTTTCGTGAAACTGGTTCAGTGTTGGATTTGCCAAAATGTGGACGCATGAAATCTGTCACTAATGAAGAAACATCAGTGGCTGTCCTAGCTTCATTCGGCAAGAGCCCACAGCGTAGCACTCGCCGCATGTCACTGGAGAGTGGCATTAGTCAAACATCCCTTCGGCGGATATTAGGTACTCACAAATGGCACCCTTGCAAACTCCAGCTACTGCAGCATCTCAACGAGGATGACCCAGATCTGAATTTGCAGAATGGACAAAACAAAAATTGGAACAGGACCCTCAGTTTACGCAGAAGATTTTGTTCAGTGATGAGGCAAACTTTTATGTGAATGGTGAAGTTAACAAACAAAACCACCGCTATTGGTCTGACACTAACCCACATTGGATAGATCCCTCCAAGACTGTTGGAACCAAAAAATTGATGGTATGGTGTGGTATATGGGGTACAAAGATAGTGGGGCCATTCTTCATCAATGGAAACCTCAAGGCCACTGGATATGCGAAATTGCTACATGTGTTTCCCTCTTTATGCACTGAAGCTGGCACGTTCCCTGAGTTTTTCCAGCAAGATGGTGCACCACCACATTATGGGTGTCAGGTCCGAGCATTCCTAGATGAACAGTTTCCTGGAAAGTGGATTGGTCGTAGTGGGCCAGTTGAATGGCCCCCAATTTGTTGCTATCAGTGTGTGAAGAGTGGGAGAAGAGGGTTGCATTGACAATCCAACACAATGGGCAGCACATTGAACACGTTTTATAAGTGGTCAGAAACTTGTAAATATCTCATGAAAGAATAAAGTTACATTAAAACCAAGCACACCATTGTTTTTCTTGTGAAATTACCAATAAGTTCCTATTGAAAAAAACAAAAGTTGGATTCAAAATGGCCAACTTCAAAATGGCCGCCATGGTCACCAGCCATCTTGAAAAGTTTCCCCCCTCACATATACTAATGTGCCACAAACAGGAAGTTAATATCACCAACCATTCCCATTTTTATTAAGGTGTATCCATATAAATGGCCCACCCTGTAGAATCCACACCCATCATAGGTTACATCACTTATGCATTCAAACTAGCCAATTAATGAGACACCGTGGATGTGCGGTTCATCCAACATCCCCACACTATCAAATTTATACGGTATGCCTCTGCTAGCATAAGTAGCCTTGTATAAGGGGGCAGCCTTGTTAACCAGAACCTTCCATGTAGAATATTGTAGAAATATTCGGGGGTGCAGGTTTTTTCCATGAAAGCACTATTGGCTTCCTGGCATAGTAAAGTAAAAGGGTTAAGAAAATATGTGTCACTCTTATTGGGGCCAAAGCGTCCACCAAACCCAGGAGACACACCGCAGGTTAGAGGTGATATATTCTTGAAAAGCAAATACAAATACACCTTTGCACACTGGTACTGACTAGTATTCCAAGGTTTCTCTTCTCCCTCAATTTCTCTCCATCAGTCGTAGTATTCCAATGTTTCTCTTCTCCCTCAATTTCTCTCCATCAGTCGTAGTATTCCAATGTTTTTCTTCTCCCTCAATCGTAGTATTCCAATGTTTCTCTTCTCCCTCAGTCATAGTATTCCAATGTTTCTCTTCTCCCTCAGTCATAGTATTCCAATGTTTCTCTTCACACAATATCTCTCCATCAGTCTTAGTATTCCAATGTTTCTCTTCTCCCTCAATTTCTCTCCATCAGTCGTAGTATTCCAATGTTTCTCTTCTCCCTCAGTCGTAGTATTCCAATGTTTCTCTTCTCCCTCAGTCGTAGTATTCCAATGTTTCTCTTCTCCCTCAATTTCGCTCCATCAGTCGTAGTATTCCAATGTTGCTCTTCTCCCTCAATTTCTCTCCATCAGTCATAGTATTCCAATGTTTCTCTTCTCCCTCAATTTCGCTCCATCAGTGAGCTAATGCCACCCCAGTACTGAGGGAGAGGAGCAGAGGAGGGTCAAACAAGGATGCTGTGGAGGCAACAGACATCCTCAATATTAACCGATTACGTCATTGGTAGTTAGGATTTCAGTGTCTAGCCATAATGGTGCATAATGAAAAACCGTGGCTTTGTGTAACTAAAAGGCAGGCTTCAGCCACCCGATTTTGGTAAACAATTTTTGATAAATTTTTAGGCATTTTGCCAAGGCACCCCTGAAGAAGAGATACAGAATGAATATGGATACTGCGCACTCTGACTGATAAATAAAAATGAAAATATGATACATATAATACACAAACAATTCATGCAGTGAAAACTCATCAAGTATGCTGGGTAAAGTGCAAGTGAAACTACTAAAAACTTAATAAATAAATATGTAAAACATACGAGTATACTGTGACCTCTGTGATAAATATATAAGACGACTAAACCATGAACGAAAATAATGATAATAATTGTTCGCCACCTAGGCTAGTTGTCCTAGTGCAAATAAATGACATAAAAGTCTATATTGCATTGAAAATCCAATAGTGCTCCAAAGTGCTTCCGTGCCAAACCAAAATGTGCTTATGTGCCAAAGACTATCCACTTGTCGGTGAAGCCAGTCTGGGGGGAGTCTTAGCTTTGCACCCTCCAAGCTGGTTAATGTGGATGTGCAGGAACCCCGTGCTCACAGAACTCTCACCTTAAACCCAACTCAGATAAGCAATGGGTAAATCCTCCACTGTTATCCTTGTTGTGATATATAGTCCTCCTCGCCTCCTTAGTTATCTCCTTCGTTCCTCCACACTTATAATTGCTCAAATATATAATAGGGACCGGGCTACAGGGATGAAATTCCTCCTGGGTATGGTTGGATACTTAATACCTCCAGTGCCCTCCGCTGGTCATCATGGCTCAGGTTCAATCTGTGTTTCCAGTGTAGTAATCAATCCGGCAACGTCCTATGTGTTACGTCACGTCACTTTATCAGGGACTATTCCAATGTTTCTCTTCTCCCTCAGTTGTAGTATTCCAATGTTTCTCTTCTCCCTCAGTCGTAGTATACTAATGTTTCACTTCTCCTTCAATTTCTCTCCATCAGTCGTAGTATTCCAATGTTTCTCTTCTCCCTTAATTTCTCTCCATCAGTCAGCTAATGTCACCCCAGTACTGAGGGAGAGGAGCAGAGGAGGGTCAAACAAGGATGCTGTGGAGGCAACAGACATCCTCAATATTAACTGATTACGTCATTGTTAGTTAGGATGTCAGTGTCTAGCCATAATGGTGCATAATGAAAAACCGTGGCTTTGTGTAACTAAAAGGCAGGTTTCAGCCACCCGATTTTGGTAAACAATTTTTGATCAATTTTTAGACATTTTGCTAAGGCACCCCTGAATAAACCTCAAGGCACCCTGGTTGAAAAAGGCTGCACTATATTACGAAAACATGATAAATCAACAAAACCCAGTAGAGATGTCACATTACATTCACTGTATAGCAGAAACAGGTTATGGGTTACCTTTCCCACAAAAAAAAAAAGCCTGCAGTGGAATTACTGTTGTGGGTTGCATTACATGTGTAAATGACCAATATTGGAAATGGCAGGGACACATCTTACGATGTATTATGTGTAAGAAGACAGAAAGAAAAAATAATATAGACACGGGAGCAAATCGGGAGATGTTAAGAAATGGAAGATTTAGTCCTCTCCGTAGCAGATTCTCCTGTCCCTGGAGTGCAGACGTGCCTTCTCCTTCTGAACGGTTAGCGCTTTCATTTACATAAAAGGCCACCTCTTATAAGGAAGCCATGAAAGAGACTTCATCTTCACCAACCATGACTAAAGAGTAACTCATCTGAAACATGATGTGATGAACTCTGACAGCGACATTATGAACAGTTTTATGTGCCACTACCAGCTCTAATCCCTTGATAAGAAAACGCTAAATGCCTCCAATATTATAAGCTTCATTTCCTATCAGATAATCTAATTGCTGGATTACACAGCAGCAAGGAATGAAACCTATCCAACAAGCAAGAACTTTTACATACTGGAAGAGACTTGAAGTCATCAAGACTATTACAGCCTGTGTCTAATTCAGTCAAGACACGCTGCGGCATACAGGCCAAATCGGCAAATATGACCAAGTGACTGAATAGAAAACAGATTCTTTAAGAACAGCTGTTGTCTTGTCGCAGACATCCTTATCAGACACAACACACATTATCTACATTTTAGAGACTGTCGCCTCAAAGGATCCAAGACTGAAGTGTCACAGAGCTGTCACACATTGATCTTATAGTAGTAAGCCAATATCATTAGGTTATTACACCTAAAAATCCTTAGCAAGCCAAGCAACAGATAAACATGACGGAAGATCAATGCAGTGATATACAGTCTTGTAAAGGATCTTTGTCCAAAAAAAAAAAAAAAAATCACTGAGGTTTTGGATAAGGCCATAAAGCCCCTTTCACACTGAGCGTATCCGCTCAGAGAGGTCCGCCAGCTCAGCGGGAGATCGATCCGATGATCTCCACTGAGCCGGTGGATGACCGCTCTGTCTCTGCACTCTGTGCAAGGATGGACCTATCAGCTCCCCGCTCTCCTCTATTGGGAGATCGGATGGAAACGGATCCGCCTGTCTGTTTTCATCCGATTCTACCCAATCTGATTCGCTAGACGGATGGGTGAGCGTATCACCCATACGTCTATTTTGAGCGCATAATGTCAGATCGGATGTCAGCGGACACATCTCCGCTGACATCCGACTGCCCATAGAGGCGGATCCGTTTGAAAAACTGACAGATGGATCCAATTGTGTGAAAGGGGCCTAAAACTGAAGGATGCAGGCATAATTTATGCCAGCCTCTCTTAACCAGGGTTCCTCCAGAGGTGGCTAGGCGTTTCTTAAACTATAAGCAATTTCTGCCTCTCAGATAAGTAATCCCTGACACCAACAATCTTTAGCTATCTGTAAGAGGGGCATTCTTCTCACTGATCATCACACTAATGTACTTTGAGCTGTAGCGAGATAGTTGGTATGGTGAATAAAGACACCAGTCCATCCAGTTCTAAAAAAAAAAAAAAAAACCCTAAGGCTCCATGCACACTGGACGTTAAAAAAAACGATCTAAAAACGCCAGTAGCTTTGTAGTGAGTCTTTCAGCTTTTATCAGCGTTAATGCACTAGAGTTTTTGAGCATCAGTGTTTATTTTTTTTTTTTCAATGGATCCAAAATGTCCAAAAACGCCCTTGAGCAACATTTTTGAGCGTTTATCAGCGTTTTTAGTGGTCAGAAAAACAAACGCGATTTTAGGGCGTTCAGATAACAGGCCATAAACGACACTGCTGATAAACGACATTAAATGTCCACATGTGCATGGACACATAGGATAACATAAAGGGGCTTTTATGGGCTGTTAAAAAAACACCAAACGGCCAAAAAAGTCGTTTAGCAGCTACAGTGTGGAGCTTTATGCAGTTTAAAAGAAGTTTTTTTTTTTTTTGTTTTTTTAATCATACTTGCCTAGGTGGGTTTTAGAGCCGGCGGGCCCATTGCTGAACTTGTCCCCCACCGGCTCTAAGGGTGAGAACCGAACGATCAAACACCACCAGTTGATCGGTTCTCAGAGCTCCCCCTGAGCAGAGAGCTGGTAACGGTTAGTCACCGATATATGCTCAGCTTCCCCTCTCCCCCCCCCCACGCTCACTGGGAAGAGCGCTGGACTGTGGAAGGGCCTGAGCGGCCGGCTCAGGCTCTCAGCAGCTCACTGAGAGGCTGAGCCAGGTGTCAGTCCAGGCGACCATATGGGCAGATCCTGCCCATATGGTCGCGATTTTGCCCACGCCTGGACTGGCTCTACAAACTTCCACAGAAGTACAGCCAAACAAGCTTTGGCTGTACTTCTCCTAAAAGTTGAACCACTTCTTGTCAAACTTCATTGCGTGGCCCTGTGTCTTCTTGAGTGACCAGAGACTGAATAGTTTCCCCCCCTATGCTGGATATTTAGGCCTCATACACATGGGTGTATGAAAAAAAAAATAAGCAAAATGTCGGGCCCGACGTCAGGGAAAAATCCGCTTTTGTTTGGCGTTTTGCATCGGCGTTAGTAAGCATCGGCGTCAATAGGTGTTTTTTAAAAAAAAACATTCCTCTGCTATTTTTTAAACCTGAAAATAGTGTCAAAAACGCCGGTTAACGTCGGTACGGCGTTAGTGAGCGTTTTGCTGCGTCAGCGTCAAAAACGCCAAAATGTTACAGCCTCGGGACGTGCTGGCCGTGGGTTCTACTTTCAGTTCACTAATGACGACGCCCTCTACAGCTCAAAAACGTTGGCGTTTTTAAGGGGCCATTCAATAACATGGAGAGCTGTAAAAAAAACGCTAAAAAACGCCCGTGTGTATGAGGCCTTATATTTGGCAGGGGTTCCCCGAGATCAGAAAGTTATTTTTAAGGGATTTTAAGTGTTAAAGTAATTGTAAAGTGTTTTTTTTTTCTATAAAAATAGCAAACATGTTATACTTACCTGCACTGTTGCAGTGGATTTGCACAGAGCAGCCCAGATCCTCCTCTTCTCGGGTCCCTCTCCTGTGCTCCTGGCCCCTCCCTTCTGTTGAGTGCCCCCATTCAGACACAGAGCTGTGGTTCGGCCCCACCCACTCTCTCCTGATTGGCTGACTTTGACAGCAGCAGGAGCCAAGGGCACCGCTGCTGTGTCTCAGCCAATCAGGAGGGAAAGTCCTGGATGGCTGAGACACTAACACATTGCTGAACAGAGATGGGGCTCAGGTAAGTATTAGGGGGGCTGCTACACAAAGAAGGCTTTTTATCTTCATGCATAGCATGCATTAGGATAAAAAAAACTTCTAAATTACAACCCCTTTAAGTTTAGGAAAGGCTGACCTAAACTTTTTAATAGTCACAGTCAGATGAACAGCAAAGCACATTTATGAATACATCATATTATAGACAACTGCCACCTACTTTGGAATGCAAAGGATTCTTTGGAATAGGATTCCTGGATGGCAGCTGGCTCAGCTGAAGAGATGCACTATGCAAGAGCCCTTTATATTCTGATCACACTGCTAAGTAGCATGGGACCGGTATAGATATACGAAACAGTGGGTTTACATCTTTATTCAATCTGAACAAATAAAAGGGCATACGAATAACAAAGTTCTTGTAAACCTCAGACATGAAATATGAACAAAGCATTGCATGGTTCTACACCTTTATGGTGTGTAGAAGTCTCTATCCAGAGCACTAAGTGTTATTTCTGTCTGCTGACCTGTTCCTCTGCTATCTGCATGAGTCAATTCTGACATGTTTTTCTGACACCAGAAGGTAAAAGGTGACAAGGGAGGGATCTTCAGCACACATCCTGCAATAGACAGCCTCAGCTCTGTCCCTGTGTGAAGGAGGATGTCTCCCTTCCCTCCAATCAGCTCTCAGAACTCTCCTCACTGAGCTCTGCAGAGTGTAACATCATCATTATTCATGGCACAATTGTCCTGAGTGATCACGATCACCTCTTCAAAACAGCCTCACAAGGTATGTTCCTGATCAGGTGTTTGATTGTGTGCAGGATTGGAATATTTTTTTTGCCCTGATGGATCCTTAAAGTGCAAGCTCACCATGCATTTTGTTTTGGAGCCTGTAAAGTATTGCATCTGCGATCAGCAGGCTCCTGCAGACTGTGTAGATGTCTGCCTGTACCTCATGGTTACATAGTAACATAGTAGGTAAGGCTGAAAAGAGACAATAGTCCATCCAGTTCAACCTGTGTAGGTGTACGTGTCAGTGTCTATAATAATTTCCCATAGCCCTGTATGTTGTGTTCCTTAATATATACATCCGAGAGTCCTTAAAATATCCATACTCCCTGCAGCCACCACCAATTGTGGGAGAGAGTTCCACATCCTTATTGCCCTGACAGTGAAGAACCCCCTACGCAGGTTAAGGTTTTCCTCCAGTCTCATTGTGTGGCCCCGTGTCCTCTTACACTCCCTACAACAGAATAGTTTTTCCTATGCTGTGATCCCCATTGAGGTATTTGTAGATCACTATCATGTCCCCTCTCAAGCACTGCTTCTCCAGTGAATTGAGGTCCTCCAGTCCCCTTTTTAGTTTTGTTGCCCTTCTCTGGACTCTCTCAAGCTCTAGCACATCCCTTCTAAGGACCAGTGACCAGAACTGTACAGAATACTCCAGATGTGGCTGAACCAGAGTTTTATACAGTGGCAGAATTATAGTTTTATCTCTGGAGTATATCCCTTTTTAATGCATGCCAATATTCTGCTGGCTTTGGTAGCTGCAGCTTGACATTGCATGCTATTGCTCAATCTGTCATCTATTAGGACCCCCAGATCCTTCTCCATTCTTGATTCTCCCAGAGGTTTTTCCACCTAGTGAATAGTTTGCCTTACTTTACATTTCTCCACATTAAACCTCATTTGCCATTTGCCTGCCCACTCCATTATTTTATTTAGGTCATTCTGTAAAACCTCCGATAAAGGGCAGACAGTTGGTTACTAAGCGACAGGAAGATGAATGGACTACCTAGAGCGTTCATCAGAGTCTTGTGAATTCATTGAGAAAAGGTTGTAGTTCATTCATTCACAGAACTCATGAATGCCATGGCCATGTGGGTGGAGCCCCGCTCGGCCACACTCTTTTTGAATAGAGACAGTAGGTGCGGGGAGAAGATCCCCGGCCCACTGTCACAGCAAGGAGGGAGGGGAATCGAGCAGAGAGCAGGCAGATGCTTAACATGTTACACCCATATTTAGGGTAGAACATGTTCAGAAAGGTGAACGTATGTATCCTTTAACCATTTACAAAATAAAGCTGGGTAAACATCAACACAGACTAGGTGTCATGTAGGGATCTCCCCTGCCGTCCTATTGTATTCGGACACCTCCCAGTATTTTTGCCAATGGCTGCAAGTGCTGATTGAATTCTGTTTTTCGACGCTCAGGCTGGGTTCACACTATTGCGATCACAGAGACTGAATGTGATTCGCACCGCATAGCTGTGCAGATCACGTCATGTCTGTGCGATGCGAATTCAGCCATACAGATTGTATGGCTGCGTTTGCAGCACATTTGGACCAAAATGGTGCAGGACCCTTTGTTTGGTCTGCAATCAGTTTGCATGGGCGTTCACACCCAAGCCATGCGATTCATACACCATTTCATGGATCGCACTGCAATCCGTGAACCGATCTGGGGATGCCATTAACTTTTTATTGACACTCGCATAGGGCAGTGTGAACCGCCGGCGAATGACATGCGATGCGGGAACCCCCACAGGAATTGCACTGGTACCCACATCTCAATAGTGTGAACCCAGCCTTAGCCAGCTTTTGTTGGAGAAAGCTATACACATGGACCAACAGTTGGCCAGTTTCTGCTGAACCGCCCGATTTTCGGTCCATGAATACCCGACATTAATGAAAGCTATACATTACATTCTAGACATACCGTAATCCAAAATAAATTAAGAGGCTGGATTTTATATCTTCAGAACATGCCTGTGTTTACATGTTTATCACTTGAAGATAAGGAGAATTTGTGCTTGTCAGTTCAATTGCTTGGAAGCGGTTTGTCTCGGCGCACTGTGCAAGTTATATGCACATCACCAGACTGAACATCGGAGTCTGGACTGGAGACAATTTCCTGTCTACATATAAAGTTCATCCTTCAATCTAAGTGCCGCGGGGCTGACAAGCCACTGAAAATCTCATTATAGCAGCAGTGAGGCTAACAGGGCTATTACATCGAAAAACAGTGGCAAGTGAGAAGCAACACAGTATACAACAAAAGAGGAATATTGCAAAAAGAAAAGAAAACCCACATTTACACTTCTCCATAAATCCTGATTTGGAGGAATACAGTACATGGCACCAAGATATGAATGTGAGGATCACACATGGCTTCTGCTAATTAGCCAGATTCACACAGTTTACTATAGCTTAATTAGCAAGACACACAAAGGGGCTTATGTATAAAGTGTGCTAGGAAGAGGTTTTCTTGTTGGCTACTGCAACAGCAGAATTCTTTTTTTATTTTCAACTTTGCAGAAATGACATGGAAGCCGATTGGTTGGCATGAAAAGCAAAACGATTTCCTAGTAACTACACTTTTTAGAAGTATAAACCCCAAAAAAGTAACAGTACTGAAAGTTTAAATCAATTCTCCCCTACGGGCCCTTCTCTCTACATATTCCCAAATATAGTGAATGCCCTCAGATACAGAAGGGTTGGCGAAAATTAGGTATTAAAGGCTCTTTCCCATATGTGTAGGGAGGCCAGAATATGCCAACAGACTGGCATATGAAGCCGAGAGAGAGATCCTAGTGTACACGGCCTTTATTCATACAGATATTCTTTGAAGCAGTAAGAGGCTGGCCAAGGATGACCACATTTCCCATCTTTGCAGGGGGTTGTGGTTGCCCTACACTGGTAACAGAGGGGCTGAAAACGTTGATTATCTGCTCCTCTAAATAGATCTGTAAGGAGTTCTCCTAGGTTTAGGCAGTGAGTGGGTGTTTCTGATGGGAGGCAAGAAGATTGCATTAATGCCTAGACAATTTTGTTCTATGTTGAGTTATAGTTTAAACTCTGTGGTGGCAGCAGTCAATTGTTCTTGAACAATATGTTACCAACTATGGTGGCATGTACTGTATGTAGCAACTGAGAACCCTAAAACACATATGTGCAGTAAGTTTTAGGGTAAACATGTAGCTTAAAGCCATGTCTGGCCAGTAGAGCTGCACAATTAATCGTAATAAAATCGCACTCTCAATTCCCCCGCGATCTCCATCAGGCATCACCGTGATGTTCAGTGCAGTTAATGGAGTCTGACTTGTGGGGCGACTCAGCGCGACTTGACTGTAATAAAAGTCAATGCAAGTCGCCTGAAGTCTTTTCTAAGTTGGAGCGTCCTGAGTCTTTGGGCAGACTGCCAAGTCTGGACAGAGAGCCAAGTTCTGAAGTCACGCTGATAAAAGAAGCTAGAAAGATGCAATGTAATTACTTCAAAGGAATGAACTCCCGTGTATAGAAGATGTTTAGGTTAACCATGTAAAGACTAAATCTTTTCTGATTTGCTGCTTACAAATAAAAATCCAGTATTTTTTGCTAGAAAATGACTAGAACCCCCAAACATATATTTTTTTTAGCAGAGACCCTAGAGAATAAGATGGCGGTTGTTGCAATTTCAAAAAAAATAAATAAATAAATAAAAACAGTGCTGTTAGCCCAATTTTTTGTATATGTAAGATGTTACGCCGCGAGAATCGTGATCTTTATTCTAAGCAAAAAAAAAGTGAGATTCTCATTTTAGCCAGAATCGTGCAGCTCTACTGGCCAGTATCATACCCCCATATCAACCCACAATAGTCCATTTTACCCCTACTGCTCTCCAGGAAAAGCACTTTCAATTCTGTAGGATACCTGAACCAGAGGGCATGGTTTCTCAATTTCCAAAAACAAACACCTCATTAATACTATTTGCAATACAGTGCATGTTAACTGGTCATAGGAGCAAACTGACAACAGCTAAGGCAGGGAAATGTTTTATCATATGAGGCAAACATAATGAACAATTTGCATCCCACTTGTTCCCAGCACAGGTCTAAGCATTTCCTGAGACAAGCGCAACTCTCCGTATGTTGACTCTGCATAATTTATAGTGCACACCATATGCTGTCTCCCCTCAGGCCCAGTTCACATTTCAGCGCTGCCATTTAATATAAATATATAAGAGAAAGACATTTGCTAACCACAATTGCAACTTAACCACATAACCAATTTCTTTTCAGAACTTGCCCTCCAGATTTTTGTTAATGTAAAAAGAGAATTATCGCAGATGCCGGCATTAAGTTTGCTATTAAGACAAGAACTGCCAAGAAATTATCCATAAGCAATAATTCTGATGTAGCTCTTGGCATTAAAATACAAAATAACTTGTTTGCTGTGGCACAATGGCTTGAAAGATTTGTAGCCATTTTGATTTCAAAGTTTTGCTGAAGTCAGACCAGGACAAGCTAAAATTACTACTACAAAAAAAAAAAAAAAAAAAAAACCACGCACACATACGATGAGAGGTTTAGTGTGCAGGGACTTTAAAGTGGTTCTAAAGCCTTAAGGTTTTTCACCTTAATGCATTTAATACCTTAAGGTAAACACCTTCTATGCTGTAGCTCCCCCCCAGACTCCCCCTTTTTCTTAGCGGAGCCCGATCCGATCCAGCGATGTGCACAAGCGCAGCCGCTCCAGCCAATGTCTGTCTCCTCATTGGCCATTGGCTCCCGCTGCGGTCAATCAAATCCTGTGACACGGGAGTGGGGGCCCCCCTGCAGACTCGTTCCTGTGTCCCGCTGCTGCGTCCATTGACGCAGACAGCAGGACTCGGGAATGAGTTTGCACGGGTGCCCCCCAGGGAAAGGGACTTTCTGTGGGGGGCACTCGATGAAGAGGAAGTGGTTGGAGCACTGGCGGGGACCCCAGAAGAAGAGGATTGGGGCTGCTCTGTGCAAAAACGATTGCACAGAGCATGTACATATAGGCATGTTTGTTATTTTTTTATAAAACAAAAACAAAATAAAAACAAAAAAAAAAAACGTAAAGGTTTACAACCACTTTAAAATCAACCTGCACATAACTGTAGAGGCTTTCAGGGCCTCACCAGTACAGCCTGGTATACAAGCAAAGGTATTAAATGCTGCTTCAGGCATATGTAGGCACCTAGAGGTGCAGGTGTAGGCATTGGAGGAAGACATGCATGAAAAGTAGGAGGACCTCGCTTCATCCCTGAACTCAAACACAGGAAAACGGAATCAAGGAGCAAAAAAAAAAAAAAAAATTAGCATTGCCCTTGATTCTATGGTAATACACATCAGTATGTAAAATTAGGCCTTGTGTGTACAAAACTACCTATTTTTAACTGTGTACATTTTGCAATATTTTTAAAGGAGCACTCTCAACGTTATTTGTCAGTTTTGCTCAGCATACCAACCTCAAACAGGCTCAGTTAATATTCAAGATTTCTCATCTGATCCCACTTACAACACTAGTAGAAGATTTCTGACATACCAAGGCAGGCCATACATTATGAAATAATGGGTAATAACAAGACCTCATGCACACTGGACGTTATAAAAAAGCCTGTAGATTTAGCTGTAGAATGCTGTGTTAAAAACGCAAGTTTTTACATGTTTTGCAGTGTTTTTTAGCAGAACTCTACTCCCACAAAAAGAGTGTGGCTCACTAAATAGCCAAGTTTTTCAGCATTTTTCAGACTAGGAGCGTTTCAACTGCTGAAAAACTCCTCTTTAAACCCACTAGTTTTGGGAGAGTTGTTTCCCAGCCAAAAAATGCAGATGAAAGCTTATCCTATGTGTCCATGAACACATAACATGCTGGAGAGTTTCTACATCAGCCTCTCTCAACCTTTTCAACACTGAGGAACCCTTGAAATAATTCTTTGGTCTCGGGGAACCCCTGCTAAAAATTAAAAAATCTACAACCCATGATACATTAGTGTGATGGTCAATGGGAAGAATGCTCCTTACACTTGTGGTCATTGGGAAGAATTACCCCCTTACAGATAGCTAAGAAGATCAATGATATCATTGGGAATTTATCTGAGAGGTAGAAAGTGACCATTGCTCAAGGAACCCCTAGCAACCTCTGGAGGAACCCTGGTTGAGAAACCCTGTTCTAGATCAACACCATGAGAGAATAAGGTGAGGGAACATGGAATTTCTAGGTACCAATAGAGAATAGGCAGGTGTTTACAAAAATAAGTTTAATGACATACAAAATATTCCTTACCCGGCCAGATCCATACTGCGCCTATACGGCCCTGTCAGACAGGGCCGCATAGGCGCGGTATGGATCTGGCCGGGTAAGCAACACTTTGATCCAAAAGTGTACTGTGATGTCCCATATCTAAAATAAAAACTGTATGAGTGCATATGGCTTAGCATTTTTGTCATTGTATATAGTTTGTTACAATCTATTGACTTATTGTAGATCTATCTGACCCCTCCTGAAAAAGCGATTTTATCCGTGAAACCGGTAGATTCAGTCATCATATAGGCTCCCATCTTTTCATCACTGGAGTCCACAGTAACAGTGTAAAAATGCTATAAGAGTGTAATCAGTGTTTTTGGTGAACTTTTTTGTAGGTCATTAAATAAATTGTTTTTATAAACACTTATCTATTGGTACCTAGAAAGCCCATGTTCCCTCAAACTTGTTCTCTCATGGTGTTGATCTAGAAATTCTGCTATTGGGACAGAAATCTAGACCCTTTCCCCAATTTTGTATAGATTTTAGGATGCTGGTAGCGTTCATATCAAACAATCGAGGCCTCTTTTTACATGCTGGAGAGTTTACTGGCTGTAGAAAAAAAAAAAACACCTGAAGTCAAAAACAGCATAAACGCCCAGGATGCATGGGGCCTAATGGGGTCTTGTAGATTCTTAGCTACA
Organism: Glandirana rugosa; assembly: GCA_018402905.1. Classification (NCBI taxonomy): domain Eukaryota; kingdom Metazoa; phylum Chordata; class Amphibia; order Anura; family Ranidae; genus Glandirana; species Glandirana rugosa. The sequence goes on from BLSH010094505.1 coordinate 1,899,022, forward strand.
CTTTGTTATTGGTATAGAAATTCAAAAGCAATATCTGTTGATAGCGTATGGAATACGAACATGTATTTTTCTTTTTCCTTTTCTCCTTTGACCTCAGGAAGAGCTGTGCTTGTTTTTCAGAGATCCAGGCTTTGTGCTGGCTGAACTATGCAAAGTCACTTGTCTAAAGAGATAAGCTGCCTGCTCTGCAAGAAGCGCCAGCGGTTCAAATAACAGGATGGGAGAGAACTCATCAGATTTAGCTTTCTTCTGTCGTGGGGCTCACAAAAATGAAATGTGAAGAGAAAAAAAAAAAAAAGAGCATGAATGTGATACTAAGGATAAGCTTGTATTTTCTGGACTTTGCCACACAACACTCTGCAGCAGTGAAATTATAAACATACTCAATATCTGTAGCAATGGAAGAGCCAAACAAGCATTTCCCAAAGGCTTCACAGCAAATGTATTCTTGTCTGATGTGTGACAGCTCCTGTATTCGGTTATTCGGTAAACAGACAACTGTTTTAAGGCGGCCATGGACATTTAAAGGGCAGCATGCAACCACATGCTTTTTTAATAGATTGATCTATAAAACATGCTCTATCAGATTGTCTGGGAGTATATATTTAGATCTACGAGAGTGGTTGGGGAGTGTAAAGCCAAACAGATTCCTCCATCCACACTACACAGCGCGGATGCACAAATCTCCCCTGCCTGTTATTGTATTCTGGCAGCTGGACCCACCTACTAACAGTGCCTGACTGGATGCAGTCCATATTCAGGAGACCATTTTCCGCCCACCTCCTCAATTTTTCAATCAAGGAATGTCAGGCGGGTCAACCGACAGGGCCATCCACTGAGCGAATTTCAGACAGTTCCTGATAGGGTGGCCAAAATTTGCTCCATGTATGGTAAGTGTAACCAGGCAGAACCAGCTTATCTTTGGGAGTATATACACATACATGCACGCGCGCACACATTAATGGCATCCCAGTCTTAGACTGTAGGGTTCAATATTGAGTTGGCCCACCCTTTGCAGCTATAACAGCTTCAAATCTTCTTGGAAAGCTGTCCACAAGGTTTAAGAGTGTCTATGGGAATGTTTGACCATTCTTCCAGAAGCGCATTTGTGAAGTCAGGCACTATTGTTGGACAAGAAGGCCTGGCTTGCAGTCTCCGCTCTAATTCATCTCAAAGGTGTTTTATCGGGTTGAGGTCAGAACTCTATGCAGGCCAGTCAAGTTCCTCCACCCCAAACTCACTCATCTATGCCTTTATGGACCTTGCTTTGTGCTTTGGTGTGCAATCATGTTGGAATAGGAAGGGACCATCCCCAAACTGTTCCCACAAAGTTGGGAGCAGCAAATTGTCCAAAATGTCTTGGTATGCAGAGTTCCCTTCACTGGAACTAAGAGGCCAGGCCCAAGCCCTGAAAAACTACCCTACACCATAATCCTCCCTCCACCAAATGATTTGGAGGGGTGGCCCAATACTTTTGGCAAAATAGTGTGGATGAGCGAGTTTGGGGTGGAGGATCTTGACTGTCCTGCACCTCAACTGAACAGAACACCTTTGGGATGAATTAGAGCAGAGACTGCAAGCCAGGCCTTCTTGTCCAACATCAGTGCCTGACCTCACAAATGCGCAGAATGGTCAAACATTCCCATAGATACTCCTAAGGCCTCATACACACGGACGTTTGACGCCGGCGTTTTGACGTTTTTTGCAGCTATCCATGTTAGTCAATGGCCCCATAAAAACGCAGACGTTTTTGAGCTGTAGATGGCGTCAGTGTTAGTGAGCTGAAACTAGAACCCACGGCCAGCGCGTTCTGAGGCTGTAACGTTTTGGCGTTCGACGCAGATGCCGAAAAACGCTCACTAACGCCCACTGATGCCGTACCGACGTTAACCTGCATTTTTTGACGCCAACGTTTTTAGGTTGAAAAATAGCAGAGGGCTGTTTTTTTTTTTTTTTTTTTTTTTAAACACCTTTTGTTGCTCATTAACGCCGTTGCATAACGCCAAAAAAACACCGTGTTTTTTTTTCCCCCCTGACGTTGGGCCCGACGTTTTGTTTATTTTTTAAGAAATGTCCATGTGTATGAGGCCTAAACCTTGTGGACAGCCTTATAGCGGCAAAGGGTGGGACAGCTCAATATTGAACCCTACGGACTAAGAGTAAGATGCCATTAAAGTTCATGTGCGTGTAAAGGCAGGCGGCCAAATACTTTTGGCAATATAGTGTGTATGTGTAAATAAATATATATATATATATATATATATATATATATATATATATATATATATATATATATA
>BLSH010094505.1:1915174-1925922 GCA_018402905.1 Glandirana rugosa
GTGTGGTCAATATACTCTTGCGATATGACGTGACCACTGTGATACCAATTTTTTTTCACATTTGGAAAGCAAAAGAAAAAAAAAAAACAAACACTTTTTTTTAACCATAGTGTCACCAGTGCAGTATAGCGTTCTCATATAACTGGTGTGCCGGTGGAAAGGGACACTGACTGATGACAGTACGAAAAAAATATATATATATATATATATATTTTTTAAGCATTTCTTTTCTTTTCCTTTTTAACACACTGTGACCAGGGCAACATAGTGTTACCATAGTAACATTGTACGGCTCTGGGGAAGTGATCAGGATTTCTTTTTTTTTTTCTCTTTTTTTTTTTTACACATGATTACTTATAGCAATGAATTCCATTGCTATGAGCAAGCATTTTACTGAATAAAATCAATTAATTCAGTTTTTGTTGTGATTAGCTGTGATTGACCACAGCTAATCACATGGTACAGATGGGAAGTGATTAGCCCTGTGTGTACCATGTGATCACTGTGACCAATCAGCGCTAGCAACACAATTGTACACAATGGATGGTATGAAAGAAAGCCATCCATTGTTTACAATGGTCATGTGATCCACTGTAATTGGTTACAGCGGTTACATGGTACCGGCAGCAGACAAGACACAGCTGGTAACAGATCACAGCAAGGCTTGATCTGGGAGGATATCATATGATGTCCACCTGGATCAATGAAAGTCTCACCCGGCTGTCATTTTGCAAAAATCTGGGCGGGAACTGGTTAAAGTGGACCTTTCCCCACTTTCGCTAAAAAACTAATCAGAATACAGCTCTGCATTCTGATATGAATTCATCTTTTATTAGCTAAACATTTTTTTGCTTTTACTTACAAATTACTGTTTTTATAATTTCCTGGTTGAGTGAGGCACTGAAAATATAACCATGGTCTCACAGCTGCATCCTGGGAAGCTCCTGTCACAGGCTCCAGGAGGCAGACCCAGATTTCTAGGCAGGAGTTCCAGGGAGTAAAGGGAGTTGAATTAATCTGCCCTTAAGCCAGCCAGACAGGGAGCAACCTTCTTTCCTACAAGCACAAGTTGCAGTAAAGAAAATCGCTTGATTCCCCCATCAACACAGTCAGTGTTGATGGGGGAATCCCTCCCTCTGAGCCATTGTGTCTATGGCCATCCTTAGTGAAAATGGCCACTGTGAGAAGTTTGGGGAAGAAAAGACCAAGGTAGGTAATAAATAAAAAGCCTGCAATTATCTGTAAGTATCGGTTCGTAGACTGTCATTACTAAACACTTATAAAAAGGTACCTTTGTTGTCATTTTTTTAAGGGTGAAGTTCCTCTTTCACACACATGAGAACATCAACACATGCTTACCACTAAGAAAACTGGATGTTAAAGAGAAACAGAAGACAAGCGACGTTCAACTGCAGGTCTGCGAACATGCTAAACACAGCGTTCCCTTCATTCACAGAGGGCTGTGAAAAGTAAACCCAAGGAAGAAACAAGTTTCCCTTTTAAAGGCTAGCCATAATGCCATTGGTCAATACACATCTTGAGTTATTTTGACAAATCAACTAAAAGTAATTTTCAGATTTTCACTTTTTGCCAAAAAAACAAAACAAAAAAAGCCCTTTCTGAAAACAACCCTTTACCATTCTGCAACAAAGTAAAAAAAAAACCCTAACAATGAATTCTCTTATCTGCTCCCTTTGGGTCTGTTTTATATATCACAGCAATTTGTAAAAATCGAATAGATGCAAGAAAGAAAAAAAAAAAAAAAAATAAGTAATCTGGCCATAAATTCAGACCTGTCCTGTATCCTGTACACACTTCCTCTGTTATTTTAAATGCAGTAGGAGAAGCCCGGTCAAGTGACCTGCCAAAAGTCACATGACTGTGTCTGCTTGAATAGCAAAGAAAACCCATGAGAGATGTAGTTTAATGGATTCTGCTTACTAATGTTTTATGTACATTTTAGAATTCTATAAAGTATATGGCACACACATATTTGCTCATGGTATGTGTAGGGTCTGTTTCTGGCTTGGTAGACCTACACTGTGACTGGGTATTGGTTGTTCCTTTGTCTCACTGCATGCCTATCAATTGCTCAGACCAATTTAAAAGACATAGCATTTCTTATCTGTTTTAGACTGAGACTTTAAGACCCCTTTCATAAAACATCGGGCGATTTTGCGGCACTTTCTTCTGAGGGGTTAGCGGCATGCTTTTTTTAAGGTCATGTGATTCTGAGGCCCCTTTCACACAGACGTTCCATGCACCTCTATGACATGACATGTCCGCTGACGCCCGCCGCTCTCTGATCCGCTCCAGTCCCGTAAAGTCAAACGGATGGAAACCCTATTTTCCCATCCGCCTGGGGATAAAAACCAGACAAATGATCCGTTTATCAGATTTCCCATAGAGGAGAGCTCTGACAGATCTGTCTGCACAGTGAGTGGAGAGGGATCTGTCATCTGCCTGGTCAGTGGGGATCAGCGATCTCCACTGAGCAAAAACGGACCCCACTCACGGACGTGTGAAGGGGGCCCAAAAGAACCATTTTGTGGCACTTATCAGGTGCTCATGAAGCGCTTCCTATTAATTTCAATGGAAAGGGGCGTTTCTGAGGTGCTTTTTTAACCACTTAAAGCGGAAGTCCGTCTACAACTAAAAAATTAAAAGTCATCAGCTACACATACAGTAGCTGCTGACTTTTAATAATAGGACACTTACCTGTCCTGGAGTCCAGCGATGTTGGCACCCGAAGCCGATCTTCGGATTGGGGTCGGGTGCAGTCGCGTCCATTGCGGGTAAGGGAACCCTTACAGCTTCACACCGGGCGCCCTACTATGCATGCGCGAGGCTCCGCTGTGATCTGCTATTGGCCTGGCGACCAGTCGCAGAGCGAGGAGGGAGCTGGGCTTCTGACGTCAGAGGTCGCGGCCCGAGCTCCCGGATGTGTGGAAAAGGATACCTGTCTAAAGACAGATGACTTCTCCCCCCCCCCCCCCCCCGAAAGGTGACAAATGTAACACCTGGGGGGGGGGGATTTGGGAATCCAACCAGCAGAAGTTCCACTTTTGGGTGGAACTCCGCTTTAAGCACCAACAGAATAGAATTATATGCAGATTTATTTCAGCTTCCATAAGTCCTTTAGGTTTTTGTGCGCATGCTCTAGTTTTTTTAAAGATAGTGATAGCAACAAATTGATTCAAATTGGTTATACTATGGGATGCCTTTTTGCAAAGCTGCAGATAAATGAATGGTAAAAGGTAATATCTTGCAGCTTGGATTGGACTAATTTCTTCTGCCAGTCGTGGTTGTCAACTATTAGAAGACCCAATGAACGACTGCATCTGACTGGATGCAGCTGCTAGCAGCTCGCCCAATAATTTTATGCCGGTCTCATTTGATTTTCAGATTGAACAATGTTGATGAGAGGATGCCAACAGCGCCACCTAAGCTTTGAACTTACTTTGTGTATGGCAGTGTTAATTTTGGCAGCAAATTTCAATTCAGTTTTAAGACTAAAATGCCATTTTAGTCCCATTTTAGTCTTTTGCAATTGTTTTAGACGTATTTAGTTGACTAAAATCTCCAGGACATTTTGGTCGACAAAAGTCATTTTAGTTGTCTAAAATTGAATGGGTTTAGTTAAATTGTAATGCATTAAGCATTTCTCTACAATTTCCAAACTCATTATATACTGCTGGAGTGAAAAATCGAATATGTAATTATTTATGGTATTGAGGTATGAGTATGCACTACAGACCAGTGTTCATTTTGACTTCAAATTTCGATTTAGTCTTAGTCTTGACTAAAAACTGCATTTTAGTTTTAGTCGTATTTTAGTCATCTCAATTGTTTTAGTTGCATTTTAGTCAACTAAAATGTTTTAGTCAGTTTTAGTTGACGTAATTAACACTGGTGTATGGCCACTCAGAGCAGGTAAAGGATAAAGCCTTGTACACACAGGCTGAATATCGGCCGGTTCAACAGAAACCAGCCGACATTCATCTTGTGTATACAGCAGTCGGTTCGACAGAAGCCGGCCAAACATCCGGATTCTGTCGAAGGGGCATGCCCGAAAGGATATCTGCCGATCGACATCCGAATAGTGCTCTCGGTCAATGGCTGTATACGAACGCTGACCATTGTGTTTTGACGGGGATGGGAGTCTACCTGTCAGAACACAAAGCTCAGCGGGGAGATCACTGTACTAACATCACAAAGTTAGTACAGAGAGCTCCTCCGGTTTTTTTTTTTTTTGTTCAGCCTGCTGGGTTGAACGAGAAAAAAAAAAAAAAAAAGTGGTTAGTGTGTACCTATCTTTAGGCTTAGAGTGCCACATCAAATTTGCTAAATCGTGCACATTCTAAAATTGCAATGACATGGTTCAGGGTTACTTGATTTAGCGAACAGTACTACTCATACGCCTTGACTATTACAACTCCTTTCTCATTGGCCTCTCCATAAGCTACTCCCTCTTCAGTCTATCATGAATGCTGCTGCCAGACTTATCCACCTTACCAACCACTCAGTGTCTGCCACCCCTCTCCACCAATCCCTACATTGACTCGCCCAGTGAATAAAATTCTAAATAGTAACCACAATATACAAAGCCATCCACAACTCTGCCCCAAGCTACATCACCAATCTTGTCTCCAAATATCACCCAAACCGTCCTCTCCATTCCTCCCAAGACCTCCTACTCTCAAGCTCCCTTGTCTCCTCCTCCCATGCTCGTCTTCAGGATTTCTCCAAAGCCTCTCCCATCCTATGGAACTCTCTAACTCAACCTGTCCGTCTATCTCCTTCAGGTAGTCCCTGAAAACTCATCCCTTCAGGGAAGCCTATCACACTTCCAAAGAATCTTTTACCACTTCCATCAACGCATTCCCCACAGTAAGAACCTTTTGTATTATCTGCTCCACCCTATTAGATTGTAAGCTCTTCTGAGCAGAGCCATCTTAATCCTATTGTATTTTATTGTATTGTAACTGTATTGTCTCCCTTTTACACTGTAAAGCGCTGCGTAAACTGTTGGTGCTATATAAATCCTGTATAATAATAATAATACTTATGAAGATGGACCTTGTCCCAAGGATCCTTGGTTTCAGCCAAACAGAGCTGCCATTAGCAATTTCTTCTGTAATTTTTATGTGAAGCTGTGTTAAGGTATAATGAAGATTTTTGTGAAAACAGTACAAATGACAATGCAAGCATGTCACACACACATTAAGTAAGGTTATTATCATTATAATAATGATAGATAAAAGCAAAGTATTCAAGTCACCTCTTCAAGTATTTTAAACAGACAGGAATAAATGATGGTCCAGAAACCATCTGTTAACGTGGGATTGTCCTGTAACATAATACACTGAACCATCGAAATTGTGAAGGAAAGAGAAGAAAAAAAAAAACACAACACAAACCCTGCTGAGTCTTTCATACAACAATAAAAAGTTCATGAAAATGGAGACATTCAGGCCTGAGTGAGCAAAGGTCTTGACAGGCTTGACCTCTCCATACAACAATGGACCTGTAATACACAGGCATGGCTCTTAGAACAAATCACAGACAATAGGAACTGACGGCTTTTGTTTGTGATGAATGTCACTGATGGTTTGGAGTCCCCTGGTGATTGGAAGAACCAATTCAGCACCTGTACTGGAGCTTCTCCCAGAGTTGCTAGGGCCGAGGTACCTCCTCCTCAGCATGCTGCTATATTGGCTGCGTGTGATAAGCCATGTCACACATCCAACAATGTTCTCTGCTCTACAATGCATTTTTATTGCAGAGTCACAATTTTCCAGAACAATATAGGTGACAGTTTACCATATAAATTGTAGAATTTCTTTCAGGATAGCAGAAAAGCTGCTAATACTGCTATCAGAGCCATGCATGCATGTTCAAAACCGTAATCGCTTATACAGGAGGAGGCCAGCGCATCCCATCTGCTGGACCCCGCAGCAAAATTAACCTAATCCCAATAATGGCAGGTGCCTGGGAATATCAGCAATGAGCATTTTTGTGTCACCCTCTCCAAATGTCAGAAGAGATCAGCTCAATAATCAAACCATTTGAGCAGGAATTCATTATAGCAGGAGACTGGGTAATTTCTACAATAACCGGATAAGGCTGAAAGGAGCTTTTTACTTGAGTGGTTATATTTTTGGATTTATATAAAGGACATCAAAAACAGAAAACCATCAACATATAATGCAGCTTTCAAGAATAAATAAGATTTTAAAACCTAAAGTTGGCAATGCGTGAATCAAATTTTGAACAATTCATGCAGTGCCAGCTGTAAAAATAAATAGCCTGCAGCAGAAAATTCATCCATTCATGCTGGTAGTGTAAGGGCCCTTTCAGATGGGCTTTCCGTTCAGGTCCTCCTGTCCGTTTTTTAGGCGGACGCTACATGCAGCCCTATGGAGTGGCGGATGTCAGCGGAGACATGCCCGCTGACATCCGCTGCTCTCTGATCCGATCCTGTCCGTGAAATATAGACAGATGGAGATCAGTCTGTAGAATCGGATCAGATGAAAACGGACAGGCGGTCCGTTTTCATCCGATCTCCATAGAGCAGAGCGGGGCACTGACAGTTCCATCTCTGCTCAGTGAGCGGAGATGGATCTGTCATCCGTCGCCAAGCAGGGATCTGCAGAGCGATCCCCGCTGAGCAAAACGGAATCCGGAAACCGTAAGCCCACGTGAAAGGATCCTAAGGAGGAAGCTGTTCAATTTCTTTACTCCAGCCTGAGGGTAGAATGAAAAACTTGCAAGTATGACCAGCTTTACTTTACCCCAAAACATTTTTTCTCAAATAGAGTGGGAAAGGTTACCCCTTTTCCTCCTGCCCTGCCTGACACCTTTCGGCTAGACAGAAAGTGAGGTGTAATGTTCTTCGTAGGGTGAATAAAAAGCGGTGATTTAAAATAAAAAAATAAATAAATAATAATATCACAGTTTTGATTTAAATCAGATTTTTTTTTAATTTTTATTAAATTTATTTTAATAAAATGCTTTTGGAGTAAAAATATATCTAAAGATGGTTTTCTATTTAAGAAATTTAAGATGCATTAATAATTTAGTTTATTCAGCATGAAGTGAAGCTTAGTTATGTAGCATGAGGTGTATATTCTGCAATATTTACATTTTTGGTAAACTCATTCAATGAATCCAAGTTCTGCAAGCCGAGAGAACATGCACTGCATTGATGCATTCACAATTTCACAGTAACCATGAGATAAAGTTCAGGAATATTCCTTTATCTCATTGTTTTGAGAGAGAGAACATTGAGTACTGTCCTTGATACTTTTTTTATTTGCACTAACATACAATTTTTCAGGACAAGCTTTCGGGGTGTGACCCCTTCTTCAAGGTCTAAGCAGTACTGCTTGGACCTTGAAGAAGGGGACACACCCGAAAGCTTGTCCTGAAAAATTGAATGTTAGTGCAAATAAAAAAAAAAAAGTATCACAAACAGTACTTAAATTTTCTTTGTCGCAATTGCACTAATACAGCTACAATCACCTCATTGTTTTGCAAATCTATGTACACTGCAAACTGTATGATTAAATCAGTTCTGATATCGCTGTTTTACTAACCTGACAGCTTATTATTCTAAGGCCTCATGTACACTGCTGCAGGTAAACAGGTGTTTAGGAGCAGTTGGGCGTTTTTTTTCAGCTGCCCCTGAACTCTCCCCTGTTATTCTATCTGTACATGTACACAGGGTCATTTATAGTAATTTCTAGGCAGTTGAGTTTAGAAGCATTCCTTGGAAAGCAAAAAAAATGCGTTCAGGACAGATGTTCCGAGGCATTTGAAATGCCAAATACCTGTAACAGCTTGTAAACCTGCCTAAAGGCAGTAGCAGGGGTCTAGGATCGTTTCGTTTACAGACGCTTTTCATTAAAAAAAAAAAATGCTTCTAGATGCAAGCGCTAAACGCAGCTAAACAGGCGGTTTTTAACGGTTTTAAATCGGTTTCTATCTGTCAAGTTGAGTCGTTCAGGGGAGGTTGAAAACCGTCCCGTGTACATGTAGCGTAAATAGAAAACCTTCATTTTAATTGCACATATTAAAGATTCTAACTACCAGCAAGAATGAGTCCTTACAATTAAGGCCTCATACACACGGACGTTTTTTAAACGCTGGCGTTTTCTGGCGTTTTTTGCAGCTCTCCATGTTAGTCAATGGCCCCATAAAAACGCTGACGTTTTTGAGCTGTAGATGGCGTCGGCGTTAGTGAGCTGAAACTAGAACCCACGGCCATCGCGTTCTGAGGCTGTAATGTTTTGAAGTTTTTTGACGCCGACGCCGCAAAACGCCAACTAACGCCATACCGGCGTTAACTGGCGTTTTTTGACGCTGACATTTTTAGGTTGAAAAATAGAGGGATGATTTTCTTTAAAAAACGCCTATTGACGCCAACGCTCACTAACGCCGAAAAACGGCAATTTTTTTTCCTCGACGTCGGCACAACGTTTTGTTTATTTTTTTTAGAAACGTCCGTGTGTATGAGGCCTAAAGAGCATCTGTCATTTCAGACCCATCATGGCAGTGCCTGTTAGTGGGCATCCACTCACCTGCTGCTGCCACACGTCCCTCACCTTGTTGTGTCACTGCCGCATCACCAGCCATCCTATTAAAGTGAATGGGACTGTTGGTGAGTCACCAGCGGTCAGAGGAAGAGCCGCAGAGATGACAGAGATGACAGTTGCGCTTTAAAAATTATGATTTAAATCAAGACTTTTTACTATCGATTTAAATCAAATCCACCCTGGACTTCTCAGTGATGGTGATAAACCCCTAAAACAGAGGTTAACCCTTCACCATTCTATTCAAAAAGAATAACTAGCAGGAGCTTGGCTTAAAAACATCTTCACTGTTTTTTTACAACAATAAAATAGTGGCCATTGTTTAACCTTGGGTAAAATAAGAAATACATTCAAATTATGTGGGATTTGGTGTAATTGTAATAAATCCTAATTACATCTAATGTGAATAATCCTAGATATAAATATGTACTGCTGATCTTATAAAGCATGTTCCGTGGTGCCGATCACAACAACATCAATTTACAAATTTGACAACGAAAACAAAGCTATTTTGGCTGTACTTCTCCTGTGGATCACAGGAGTGCAGTTCGCTCTGCACTCCTTTGATGTCAGCAGACAGTGGGCTGAAGTCCGCTGTTGGCTGGCATCACAGAGCCGGTCCAGGCTAGGGGAAGATCACGACACTGGAGTGCCGGTCCAGGCATGCCCACATGCCTGGACCGGCACTCGGCTCAGCCTCTCAGTGAGCTGCTGAGAGCCTGAGCCAGCCGCTCCCATCCCTCCACAGCTCAGCGCTCCAGTGAGCGAGGAGGGCAGAGCAAGGAACGGTGACTGAAAGTCACCAGAACTCTGCTCAGGGAGCTGTGACAACCGAGCAATCGTGGTGTCTGATTGCTCGGTTCTCAATGTTAGAGCTGGCAGGGGACCGATGCCGCATCCACCTAGGTAAGTATAAATCTGCAAAAACCCCAAACCCCATACTTCTTTTAACTGCTTACAAATTATAATTCTAATGCATCACATCCTGTATGTGCATACATTTATATATGAAGGAAAGGCACTCTTCTATAGAATGCTATATAGAGTAACAAGGAGGAACAAACAATATGGAACACAAGGATAAGAGAAGCTAATAATTTAACTAGTCCACTTTCTAGTTATAGCTGCATCCTTGCAGAAATAGTATCTCTATTGGCAAGGAACATTTTTCTACAAATATCTAATAGTGGATTATTCGAATGACTCATTTTATGCAGCCAAGATGCAGATTTCTATAAATGTACAGGAAGTTGAATCAGCATCTCAAACAATTCTCGGCTACTTTAGCAGAGTCATTTGTTTTTGGGAGTTTTTTTTGTGGAATCCAACAAGCAAACGTCTATCAATAAGAGCTGAAAGAAGAAACATACGGAATAAAAATAAACATATTAACATAAAAACAGGAATTTTTTTTTCAAAAATCTGTCACAAGGAAAAAACAATTGCAGGCCCTAGCATTCAGCCTGCAGCTGATTCCAAGGCTGGCCATACATATCATTTTTATTTTTGTTCAGTTTGCAGGTACAAAGCAGACGTAGTAATCTCTCCTGCATCTCATATATTGACAGCCAGCCCCACCGGAGTGCATGCAGCCTCTGCTCAGCCAACAATTTTTAGCACTATTCTTCCAATTGAAGGTCGTCAGGTGGAAAGGTAGAGATGGCCAACCACGGATTGTAAAATTCAGCCAGCTCATCAGGAAGCAGACAAAAATCACACAGTGTATGACCCTACTTTTAAGGCCTCATACACACGGGCGTATTTAAAAAAATAAACAAAACGTCGGGGCCGACGTCAAGGAAAAAAAGTCGACGTTTTTCGGCGTTATGCATTGACGTTTTTGAGCATAAGTGAGCGTCGGCGTCAATAGGCGTTTTTTTTTTAAAAAATCATCCCTCTGCTATTTTTCAACCTAAAAACATCGGCGTCAAAAAGCGCCGGAAAACGCCGGTACAATATTAGGTGGCGTTTGTTGGCGTTAGTTGGCATATTGTGGCGTTGGCGTCAAAAAACGTCAAAACGTTACAGCCTCAGAATGCGATGGCCATGGGTTCTACTTTCTGCTCACTAACGCCGACGCCACCTACAGCTCAGAAACGCCGACGTTTTTATGGGGCCATTGACTAACATGGAGAGCTGCAGAAAACGCCAGAA
>BLSH010094505.1:1925932-1938843 GCA_018402905.1 Glandirana rugosa
TTAATGAGTCTTGGGGGTTTGTAATATATATAAAAAATCGTCTCTAGAATCCCTTATTTTACCACCAGTAACGTTGAAAAAAAAATATATATAATGTTTGGGGGTTCTGAGTAATTTTCTAGCAAAAAAACGATGATTATTACATGTAGGAGAGAAATGTCAGAATTGGCCTGGTTGGAAAGTGGTTAAAAAAAAAAAAAAAAAGTTTTTTTTTTTTCCATGGATTTTATATATAATGTGCGTTACTGGTAAAAGTTGACTTTAAGGCCTCATACACACGGGCGTATTTAAAAAAATAAACAAAACGTCGGGGCCGACGTCAAGGAAAAAAAGTCGACGTTTTTCGGCGTTATGCATTGACGTTTTTGAGCATAAGTGAGCGTCGGCGTCAATAGGCGTTTTTTTTTTAAAAAATCATCCCTCTGCTATTTTTCAACCTAAAAACATCGGCGTCAAAAAGCGCCGGAAAACGCCGGTACAATATTAGGTGGCGTTTGTTGGCGTTAGTTGGCATATTGTGGCGTTGGCGTCAAAAAACGTCAAAACGTTACAGCCTCAGAATGCGATGGCCATGGGTTCTACTTTCTGCTCACTAACGCCGACGCCACCTACAGCTCAGAAACGCCGACGTTTTTATGGGGCCATTGACTAACATGGAGAGCTGCAGAAAACGCCAGAAAACGCCGGCGTCAAAAAACGTCCGTGTGTATGAGGCCTAAGTGTTGGGCTCTCAATGAATACAAGGTTTTCTTCTAATTGGCCAAGGTCAAGGGGCGGTCAGATGAAGTCACGACTTTCCACCTGGCAGCAGTCGGAAAGTTGCCTGCGCTGCTGCCGGAACACACTGCTAGCTTAGATGCATCGATTAATAAACTGAATTGTTTGTTTGGGCAAGCTTGGTAAACTGAAACTTTTACTTTTAACTTAAATTCTACTTTAGGCTGGATTCACACTGCTGGGTTCACAGAGTGGCTTCCAGCATGTCCCCATTGACCGTTTCAGGTCCGATTTCAGCCCAAATTTTTGGCTGAATTCGGACCTGAAAACGGAAAAAAAACAAAACACAGGACACCTGTGCAAATCAAACCAGCGCAGCTCCGGGAGGTGTGAACTGCCTCCACAGAGAGCCGGTCACAATCTCCTGACGTGCGAAGTGGATGCAGGAAAACTCTCATCCAATTCGCACTAGTGTGAACCCAGCCCTAAAGCGGTAGTAAACCCATGCATTTAACAGGTTAAAAACCAGTCACATTTCCGGCATGTGCCGGAAATGTAACACTCCCATTGGTTGTGCTCTAAACCATACTGTCAAACCATCCAATGGCTGGTGTCATAGCTGATCACATGTGCAGCATCATGGCAGTTGTAGATTAAACAGAGGCCAAGATGGCAGCTTCCTTGGCTGAAAATGATAGGAGGGTTTACTACCACTTTAATAGGCCACAGCACATCCTTGTGCTCTACCATGCTGTAATCATCTTCCAACACTGAAAACATCACTGGAGCCTTGACTGGCTCAGAGTACAAACCGGCAGCAAATGTCAAGATTTGCAAGAACTTGAGCTGCGTATATAAATGTTTAATGTGGTATTCATTTAAAGCCCAACTCCAGGCCACTTTTGAATGTATTTAATGCATTGGTAAATACTCATCTGGCAGAAGGGGGGGTTGGGAGAGAAGTACAAATACTTACCTTTTTCCTTGCTCCCCCAACAGACAGTGCACTCCTCTGCTATCCGATGCTCTGGGTTGTCTTTTTGCCCCCCTGTATAATGAAGGACCCGGTCCTGCGTTGTACGCAATGACAGCAGAGTGCTGCGACTGGCTAAGAAGCAAAGTGAAGTGGCTTTGAAGGACATGGTCCTGTGTTATACGCAATGACAGCAGAGTGCTGCGACTGGCTAAGAAGCAAAGTGAAGTGGCTTTGAAGGACCCGGTCCTGTGTTGTACAAAATGACAGCAGAGAGCTGCGAATGGCTAAGGAGTAAAGTGAAGTGGCTTTGGAAGAACCATTCACACAAAGGAGGACGCCACCTGCAACAGTGAGGAATAATCGAAGTATCTTATTCCTTTACCCCAAAAGACAAACAAGCATTAAATCCATGCAGTACTAAAAGTCAAACAGGTTTTTTACCCTAATGGATTCTATGAATTAGGGTAAAATAAATAAATAAATGGCTGGCTGAGAGCAACGGGAGCCATTGGCCCCTACTGCTGTCAGTCAAATCCAGTAATGAGGAAGCGGGGGCCAAGCTGCACTGTGCACGTGTTTATAGATGTAAACAGCCCAGGCCAGGATCGAGCCCGCACCTGTGTCCCTATAGGAAGTGGATTCCTAAGGTGGAGAAAGAAAAGGCAGAGCTGAGATCGCCAGCGGGGGACCCCAGGATAGGAGGCTCAGGGTCACTCTGTGCAATACCGTTGCACAGAGCAGGCAAGTATCTTTTATGTTATAGTTTCAAAAAAATGTGGACTTTTCAACCGCTTTAAGTCACCTTGTTACATGATAAGCTTACTTTAAAGACCTATTCACAGTTGTTCATTTTCATCAAGCAAAACTCATGCCTTTTACTATACATATCAAGCAGAAATCAAGCTTTTGCCTATTTAGCTGGTTTACATCGAAGTGTTGCAGTTAAAGCGGAACTTAAGTTTCACTGTCACAAACTGCAAGCAGGGAGGTTCTTTATTTATCTGCAATAAAATACACCTACCTTCCGGCTCTCAGTTCTCCGGAATGAAAACTGAGAGGTACATACACAGCTCGGCTTACACAGTCCCTATGTGGCAGCATGGCTGACTCTTATGCATGTACAGAAGTGACATCATCCTGCACTGGCCAATGAAGAAAGCTGAAGACTGGCACCCAGAAGATGCCAGCTAGAGAGGAGGACCGTTGAAGGAAAGCAAAGTTTAGAGCTTTCGCTTTAAGCATTTTAAAAATGCAAACTCTATGGGCACATTCATGCATGTTACCATGCGTCCTGCAAGGCACACAACACAGCACAAGTTCAGCCTAAAGCCTGAAGTCTTACACCCTTTTGTCTCTTTAAAATCCTGTGCCGGGTTTTATATTTCATGGCTCTTTAATTCAGTATAATACCTGGGTCCACCACTGTCCAGCAGGGGGTTTGTAAGGGATTTTCCATTCATCACTTCCTGCTGCTGCAAACGGAGCACAACACATTGTTCAAGGCAATAAAGCAAAATTAATGAATAACTATTGTGCTTGAAAAGAAAAAAAAAGGTTTAGGAAAAAACAGTAAATTGAGATTTATTTAGTAAACATTCTATACAAGCTACCGTTTAGGCCTCATACACACGGACGTTTTTTCCAGCTCTCCATGTTATTCAATGGCCCCATAAAAACGCAGACGTTTTTGAGCTGTAGATGGCGTCGGCATTATTAAGCTGTAAATCGAACGCAGGACCCGCGCATTCTGAGGCTGTAACGTTATGGCGTTTTTTAACACTGAGCCAGCAAAACGCTCTCCAACGCTCACTAATGCGCATTAACGCCGTAGCAACGTTAACCAGTGTTTTTAGTACCGGCGTTTTCAGGTTATAAAATAGCAGAGGAATGTTTTTTTTTTTAAAAAAACCGCCTATTGACGCTGACGCTCATTAGCGCTCATTAACGGCGATGCAAAACGCAGAGGTTGCGTTTTTGGCGCCAATTTTTGCCTGATGTCGGTCCCGACGTTTTGCCATTACGCTCGTGTGTATGAGGCCTAAGGGCCCCAAGTCGCCTCAAAATAGCCTATCAGAAATCCCATTGAAATGAATGGAGCCGTCTTAATATGCGCTACTCAAGTCACTTCGACTTCACAGCAACTTCTGAAAAGGTTCCTGTACCATTTCAAAGCGACTTCTAGGTGATTTTAGCCCATAGAAGTCAATGGAAGTCGCTTCCAAGTCGGATCACAGTCTATGAAGAAGCGACTTTGAAACAAATTTACAGGAAAAAGAAAATAATTTTTGAAGGCAACTCCCCCCCCTCTCTTCTCTGATTGGCCACAGGCAAGGTTGCCTGGCATGGAGGCTGCGTTGTAAGTCGCTCAAAGTTCTGAAGTCGCTTTCAATACACCAATACAGTTGAGTTTAAAAAAAGAATACATTTTTGGAACATACAATTAGTATAAATAAAATAGACTTGATTTTAGCCTCATACAAGTCCCTGTAAACCAGCACCCCAGTCTGGGAGGAGAGTCAGTACTGGAGGCTAAAAAGGCATCCTACATTTACATGTGCTGCCAAGGAACCATGCAGACAGACAGAGAGCAGAGAGATGACCTCATCAGTATGTGCGACTTCTTCATGGTCTAATCAGTCTAATCACAGGCTGGGACAGGGAGGTTATCTTGCTGGGCTCCTTAAAGTCCAGCTTCAGCCATAACTATTAAAAACGTTGTATTGGAAGGAATGTTATGGAAGATGGTCCTGCCGTCAAATAGGGTCCAGTTAACATTTCACACAAGGTAAATCAACATGACCATGGCTTCTCTCTAACGTTTCGTTGCTGGTAAACGGATGTTTAGGAGGAGTTGGGCGTTTTTGTCAGCTGCTCCTGAAGTCTCCTCTGTGTTATCTTATCAGTACCTGTACACAGGGTCGTTTCGTTTATAGTCGTTTCTAGGCAGTTGAGTTTAGAGGCTTTATTTGGAAAGCAAAAAAATGCGTTCAGACAGAAGTTCAGAGGCATTTGATACGGCAAATGCATGTAACAGCTTGTAAACACACCTTTACGCAGTAACTAATTTAGCAGCGTTTCGTTTAACCACTTGCCGACCGCCGATCGGCATCTGAAGGCGGCAAAGTGGCTCGTTCCCGCAAAACGCCGTCATACGACGGCGGCTGCGGGAACGAGTTTAGTGAGCGCGCGCGCCGCCGGAGGGCTCAGTGTGTCCAGGGGGGGCCAGGGAGCGGGTGCGGCGGCTTCGATTGCCGCCGGCTACCCGCGATGGCCCCCCCGGAGCGAATGAGCGGAGGTCCGTGTATGTAAACACGGACCTCCGCTCTGTGTGAGGGGGAAGGGCTGTGATCACAGCCTTCCTGTAAGTGAAGGCTGTGACCACTTCCCTTCCCCAGATAGGCAAGCCCCCCTACAGTTAGAACACGCCCAGGGAACATAGTTAACCCTTAGAGCGCCCCCTGCAGGTTAACCCCTTCACTGCCAATGGCATTTACACAGTAATCAGTGCATTTTTATAGCACTGATCGCTGTATAAATGCCAATGGTCCCAAAAAAGTGTCAAAATGGTCCGACATGTCCGCTGAAATATCGCAGTACCGCAAAAAATCGCAGATTGCCGCCATTATTAGTAAAAAATAAAAAAAAAAATAAAAACCCCAAAAATGAATTCTCATCATCCATAAACGCAACCACTTTTGCGCAAACCAATCAATAAACGCAGATTGCGATTTTTTTATCGCAAATATGAGGAAGAATATAAATCGGCCAAAAACGGTGAAAAGAAATGTTTTTTTATATTTTTTTTTTTGGATTTGTATTTTAGGAAAAAGTAAGAAATTTGGGTTTTTTTGCAAAATTGTCGCTCTTCTTTTGTTTATAGCGGCGATCAGAAATGATGCAGCGGTGATCAAATACCACCAAAAGAAAGCTCTATTTGTGGGAAAAAAAGGACGCAAATTTCGTTTGGGTACAACGTCGCACGACCGCGCAATTGTCAGTTAAAGCGACGCAGTGCCGATTTGCAAAAAGGGCTCCGGTCCTAAAGCTGGAAATCCTTCCGGTCCTTAAGTGGTTAAAGGCGTTTGTCATTTAAAGAAAAAAAAACGCTTCTAGATGCGAAAGTGGCAAAACGCAGCATGTAAAACTCAGCCAAACGGCTGTTTTTTTTTTTTTCCAAATATGAAATTTATTAGGATTTCACAGTACATACAATATACACGCTTTTACAATAGTCCAGGTAAAGCTATGTGTAACACACTCTTGACAAGAGCAACCAGTTGGCTTCATCAAGTACTCATAATACATTAACATTTTCCCAATGCTCGTAATAAATTCTTGTTACTCTTAATCCGTGTCACCTGTTTTAAAGCAATATTATATCTTTTTGAGCTAGAAAAGTATGTCCCATATGTACTCAACATATTTTCCATTCACATTAGATACGGTAGCAAACGGCTGTTTTTAAGCGTCGGTTTCTAGTTGTCAGAAAATTGTTCAGGAGAGGTTGAAAGGGCGTCCCGTGTACATTAAGCCTAACACCCGAAACATGCTCCAAAAATACAAGCAAGGTTCTTTTCACTGCAACAGCAGCGCACCACTTCATTGTTAACACACTCATTGCTTTTGCTGATGGGGTTTACTTCCTCAATATTCCCCTGCAAAGTAAAAGCATTATGGGCTACCATTCATCGCATAGTAGCCCATTATGTGTCACTTACCTGCAAACGAAGCCTGCAATGTCCAGCGATGTCACCTGTGCAGGCAGCGTCCATCTTCAGCCCCTTTTCCTTCCAGGGCCAGGACTACAGCTCTGTGACTGGCTGGAGTCACGTGGAGTCACTCCCGCGCAGGCGTGCGGGAGCTGCCAGTCACGGCACGATCACAGTGAAGAAACGTTTCTTCACTGCGCATGTGTCAAAATGTCATCGGCACATTTAGTACCGTGCAGGTTTGGAAGATGATATGCAGGGCACCTACAGGTAAGCCTTATTATAGGCTAACCTGTAGGTTAAAGTGGTTGTCACAGGTTGACATCCACTTTAAAGGGAAGCATTTTCTTTGAGCTTTTCAGGCACTTGAAAAACTCCTCAGTCACACTGAGCAGCCTAAAGAAATTTGTAAGTATTTACATTTATAGATCATTTATTTCCATCAAATACTGCAATCAGGAGCTACTAAATACATACATCCAGAGACAGTGCCAGGGACAGAGGAAGATTCATATCACAAGTACCAACAGATTCCGACACCTATACAGGACATATCTAGCTGTCTGGCATGTTGCAAATGATCTGGAGGTTTTGTTTGTACTTGTACCCCTGTGCCTGGAGTCCTAAAAAAGCAACTGCAAAAGGTTGGCAAACAATTGCTTCAGATTTACTACCGATAGTTCATGTAAAAGAAAAAAACTTTGCTGACAGAATCATGCAGGCTGCCATTGTTGAGTTCTTATTCTACATACAGTAGCTGCCTGGCTTTTAAAGCATTTGTTGCAAGAAGAGAGGGGGAGAACGTTTGTGGGACTTTGAGTGAAGCATGCAACCTGGAAGCACAAACACACCATGTTGGGTTGTTTTATACATTTAAAGTGGATAACACCAATGATTATATCATAAATACATGATTACATAGGTACAAAAGTTTTATGTATATACATATATAAAAAGGCACAGACGAGCAAGGTGGAAACATGTACAATAAAACCCAATATAAATCCAACATAGCGTGTTTGTGCTTCCAGGTTGCATGCTTTACTCAAAGTCCCACAAACCCTCTCCCCCTCTCTTCTTGCTTCAATTTAGGGATGGAGGATGCCCGTGACCCCACTGTCACGGCCCTCATGTAAAGTCCCACATGCCTTGGGTTGGCCTCCTTTTTCTTTTGTTAAAGCGTTTGTTAACCCCAAAAAAAGAAGGAAAAAAAAAAAGGATCCTGTTCGTTCAAAGCATTTTATACACCATAGTGCTTGTGCTGTGTCATTGGCCCCCTGTAACACCTGAAATACCTGGCTATACCCTTCCCCCTGTACGCTGACCATGATACATCAGGGCTGCTGAGTTCTGACATCATTGCCCTGCTGTCTCCTCTGTGCTCTCTCCCCCCTGCCTCTCTGCCTGGCAGCTTGTGACAGTGCCTGCCCCCTTAACTCGTGCTGCTCAAATAACTTTCACATCTTCACCCCTCTGTGTTCTAATCCTGTGTGCCCCTGTGTGAGTGATTTATAAAAATAATCTGCTATACCTCATTTCACAGCTCTTCTCAGCGATCACATGATCGTCTGCTTTAGACGTCAGAAGACGTCTAAAGGAGACGAAACGCATCAGGTTCTATTCCCCCCAGGTCACTGCGTCTTTTTATGATTGATGGGCTCATTGATTTTAAATGGAGATGTAAGTGTTTATAACCATTTTTAATAAAATGTGTTCATGGTTTTACATTATGTGAGATTCTTTTTTATTGTATGATATGGTGAAAACTCCTGTGATGAGATCATTTGGATCCATACGAACAAGCCTTTAAAGCGGTTGTCTACCCACAAATGTGATTTTTACCTGTAGGTAAAATGAATCTCTCCTAAACCTGTATGGTTTAGAAGATATTCCACTTGCAATGCAGCCGCTGACATCACGGCGCATGCGCCATGATGGCCCGGTGCACAGCACCGGACCCTGCCAGGAAAATCCACCGGAAAGACGGACTGCCGCGCATGTGCGGGAGTGACGTCTTGCAGCTCCGGCCACTCACAAGAATCCACACAGCGAAGATGTCCGCTCCTTCTGCAGGAACCGGGCAGCCTTTCGGGAGCTTCGTTCTGAGGTGAGTATTTCAGAATGAGCTAGTATGCGGTGCATACTAGCTCATTATGCCTCTGTCTTACAGGTTTTTGTGTTTTTTTGGGTAGACAAACACTTTAACGATTGTCATGGGGACAATTGATACCCACGAGGTCCTAGGGACAATTCCAGAGCTTGACAGTGGAGGATCTCTCTAACACAAGTGTTCTTTTTGCTGGTTACTTACCAGTATCTGGTAAGCACATTTGGTTTGCGGTGGAGGATTTTTTCCCGTAGTTGGATTGTTGGCACTAGTCACTTTTATATGAAGTTTATAAGCACCAGCCCCTTTTATATATTTTGTTTATAAGCACTGGACACTTTAAGATTATTGTTTGAGCACTAGACACTTTAGTGTACCTTACATGCATATTTATATTTGGACTTTTTGATTATATATTTGTTCATATAGGTTTACTACTCATAGCGCTGCACTTTATGTTCACATTTTTATTCACAATTCCTTGTCAAATTGTTGTGCTAGCGGCTGCAATTTTTGTATTTGACTGGTAAGTGCTGTACTCTCCCTAACTTTAATAGGGAGGCTGAGAAACATTTGTTGCCAACATCCTTTTTACAGCCATTTCAGATGCGAAGTCACAAAATAATTTTGATACCTATAAAACATGTTCAAATAAAAGAAAGACAGACCAGCTCCCTAATTTTATGCAAATAAGTAGGTCACTTCAGACAGCCTGAATCACAGACAGATATTTTTATATCAAACCTAATTACTTTGACTTTAAAAATAGTTTGCAGTGTAGCAGCCAGCATCATTTTCACAGCTCAGAGACAAGAATGCTATGCAACTCTGTAGGACATATCGTCTTGGCAATGTAAGGTCTCATTATCACTTCACTGCAAGGGCAACAAAACCTTCACAAACAGACAGCAATGCTTAAAAATAATAATCAAGCATTTCTCCCACGTTTCACTGCTCACCAGACTGTGGATTGCCTGGGATAAACAAAGTTCAGTTGTTTATCATCGTAATTCTACCACCAAATGAAAGTGATAAAAAAAGTGTGGGGTGGTGGACCACTGAGTGGTGATGGGAGTTTTCATGAATAATTCAGGCATCAGCATGTTATACATAGCTATGTTGGTCCAAGCTGGACCAAAAAAACTATGTATATGACATACATGGCCGATGCCACTGGAAATCAATGAACAGACACCGGCGCTTCAGTGATCTCCACTTGCTTCCAGGCCTGGTGGATGAGCGGCTTGCTCTCTTACATTGTAAACACGGAAAGTCAGCTGCTCAACACAAACGCCATTCAGAGAATGCTTTGCATTTTCTGAATGAATGCAAAGCGTTCTCTGATTGGATGAGACAGAGGCAGGATGGTGATGTCACACAGAGAACACTTTACATTTATTGCACATATAATGCATCAGGCTGGCCGCAGGTGGAGATCACTGGAGTAGTGTGGTCTATTATTATGCTTTCCAGCTTCAAGAGCAGCAGTTGTCAACTTATGAGCCAAAGGGGCCTCAAATGTGGAAACCAGATATCACCATAATGTTCAATACATGTAATGCTTGAGAGGACTGTCAGAAACTGCAGAACTAATAGAGCAG
Source organism: Glandirana rugosa (assembly GCA_018402905.1). Classification (NCBI taxonomy): domain Eukaryota; kingdom Metazoa; phylum Chordata; class Amphibia; order Anura; family Ranidae; genus Glandirana; species Glandirana rugosa. The sequence goes on from BLSH010094505.1 coordinate 1,936,043, forward strand.
GGGTGTCAAACTCCATTTCATTGCAGGCTGCATCAGCATTATGGATGTCCTCATATCTGTAAGACTATATAAAATGTATCTACTCTTTATCGTATTAGTCGAAAAGGAAGTAAGGAGACTGTTTAGACAGAACATTGTTCTGTCTGAGCAGTCTTCAACACAGTTTCTTGTGGATGATACCAGCGATGTGCGACCATCCTTTTCAACCGGCACAGAATTGTATTATTCTAATAATAATAAGCAGATGTCCAAAGCACCCCACCCCTCCTTACATCAGATATCAAAAGCCCCCTCACCATCAGGAGTCCTCCACCCTCCCTTACATCACAATTCACTCCCCTTGTGCTGCTACTAGGAAGCTGCTGGGGGGCGAAGCGGAGAGGCAGAAAGTGAAGGGTCAGGAGGAGGACCAGAGGAGGGCTGGAGTTAGCTGCTGGAGTCCGCTGAATGCTGAAACCAGGGGAGGCAGAGACGAGGTGGTGCTGTGGCTGCACAGATGCGCAGAATCTATAGGAGGAGGTCTGTCCTCAATGCTGCTGACTGCTGAGACAAGAGGGATGTCGCAGCTTCATGGAGGGCCAGATTCAGCCCGTGGGCCTTGATTTTGACACGTGTAATACAGGAACGGAGGGTCAGAGTGTGGACATGCTACATCGTTGGCCAGGGTAATGCTGCAGAACACCATATGAAACTGCGAGCACGTTACATGAGGCTAGTAGTGCTCAATGGTCTGTGGGCTGAACATCATATACCCAAGGGCTCTTAGGCCGCAAGTTGGGCACCAGGGTTCTAGAGGGATCCCAGGAGGTATGGTATATACATAGTTACATTGGTCCAAGCTAAACCAATATAACTATGCATTGCATGTAGAGATGCTCAGAACTATGGTTTAACATTTTCTCTTTTATAAGGGAATTCCTTCTAAAGTGGAGTTCCACCCATGTAAAAGTCAGCAGCTACAAAAAAAATTAACAATCGGCCACTCACCTGTCCCTCGCTCCAGCGATGCGGTCGCCCAAGGGCTCACTCTTCGGCCCTGGCATCATAACTGTGGGCACCTGGCTCTGGCTTCAAAGCCAGGCACGAGTTGCACTGCGCCTTCTGACTGGCTCGGCGTATCTTCTGGGACCAGTGACATGTCCCAGAAGATCGCTGAGGGGGAGGTGGACACTTCCTTTCCTGAGCTGCGGCACCAGGGGAGGCAGTGGACCTGGGACCCTGTACAAACAGGGTCCCTGGTCACCCCCCCCCCCCCCCCCCCAAAATAAAAAAAAAAAGACATGCCAATTGTGGCATGTCGGGGGGTCACCTTACATTAAAGCGTAAGTTCCACTTTAGGGTAGATCTCCGCTTTAAGGTGGCTTTTACAGAACTAGTGACAAAGCAGCTCACAACTCAAACATAAAATGTTCATCAGCCGAAAATGAGGTTTGTGACTTTGAAAGTAGGGGGACTAATTGATGAAATTACAAATAAGCAAAAGTTTACCGGTTGTCCTTTGGTTCTAGTTTACATTTTCTCCAAGCAAATTCCACTTTTGTTAAAAATTTAAACACAAGTTGGTTACACATGCTGGTGCACTGCAGTGCCATTTATCTTAAACCACACCCCAATGTACTAAGGTGCCCTGCAATGCACAGCGCCCCTCTACCACATGCTGCCTTCCCAGAGAAGTATTAGATGCGTTTTAGCTGTCCTGGGGTGCATTACCAGGCCATTCTAAATTAATGAGCTGTGTGAACGCACCAGACAAAAAAATGTGGTACCAGCCTTTATATTATAGGACTTAACACCTGAGAGAATGTTAGAACCTGGCTGGTTGCTATAGGAATTTATTAGTCTCAACATGAAGGGTCCAATTTCATGAAGACATAACAATAAATATGGATAAAACACTGCAATAAGAATAGCGCAGTATTATGAACTGTATCTCTCATCCACAATCTAGTAAAATCAAATTGGGACTGGAGCATCATATGCACCATCGAGAAAAAAAAAAAGGCTTATATATTCACGGTTACAGTTAGCAAGCAATAAAAGAAATCGCCTGGAGCCAGCTATTACATATCTCCGAGTACGCATCCATCATGCTGAAAATAAAAATAAATTAAACTCGTATGGTTTATATCCATGATTAATGGAGCCCAGAAAATAGAAATACAGATAGAAAAGTGGAGAAAGAACACCGATCTTTATTGCTGGTGATTTATTGGAAAAGCACACAAATATATCAAATACGATCTAATGTTTTAGGGCAAATCGCAAATATCTAAAACCCAGAAATATTTTTTTTGTACAATGAACAGAGCTTTACTGCAGTGTTACACCTTGAAAAGTAGTATCGGTTGCGAACCCTACAAGTGAATTATTTATGAGTTAAGCAATATATCTCTTTAGTAGAAAAGGGCACTGCAGCAGTACAAATGTTTTGCATTATTGCATCAAAGCAGGCTGATCACATAGAATTCAAGTAGTATTCATCAAGACATATTTGTGAATGTTTCCTTTCATTTGCGTATTAACTTCATCTCAATAGTTTATGTGAGAAAAAAGTGAGCAATGCAAGTATCAAACACACACATATAAGACAGCACTGAGCTCTTATAACCAACAAAATACACAAGACTGTCTTGCATAAAAGATATAAAATAGCAAGACTAGCAATAAAACAGTACTCTTTACTATTTAAAGCAGAGTTCCACCCAAAAGTGGAACTTCCGCTTTAAGGGAAGGGGACCCCCCTGACATGCCCCAATTGGCATGTCATTTTTTTTTTTTTTTGGGGGGGGGGGGGGGGGGGG
>BLSH010094505.1:1970395-1982341 GCA_018402905.1 Glandirana rugosa
TTTGGGGGTTCTAAGTCATTTTCTAGCACCAAATAATGGATTTTTATTTGTAAACAGCAAGTGTCAGGAAAGATTTAGTCTTTAAATGGTTAAACCAAACATCTTCTATACAAGAGTTCATTCAGAGTTCATTCCTTTGAAGTAATTACTTTGTATTTTTTTTAGCATATTTTATCAATGGTGATTCAGAACTTGGCTCTCTGCCCAGACTTGGAAGTCTCCGCTGAGACTCAAGTCGCTCCAACTTGATAAGACTTCAGGCGACTTGCATTAACTTTTATTACAGTCAAGTCGCACTGAGTCGCCCCGCAAGTCGGACCCCATTAACTGCACTGAAAATCGCTGTAATGCCCAATGGAGATCGGGGGGGTGGATCGAGATCGCGATTTTAATACGATTAATCGTGCAGCTCTGAGAGATAGAGAGATATATATATATCTATATCCAGACAGAGGGTCAGGGGTCCTGCAGCCTCATTGGAATGAAAACTCCTCCTACAAGTTTTAACCAGTGCTCGGCCAGACACTGATAGCAGTCACAAGACTGCTGCTGCTATATACTGCTGATGAGAGAAGGTATTTAGCAGTTTATATTAATTAAAATAAATGCATTTCCATGTTCTGTACTGTGGGAGACCAGATATAGTGAATGCAGGGTCCTGGGTTTAGTAACTCAGAATTCTGAATTTCACAAGCTTGTATGACTATTAAATACAAGTCTAAGGCTACATGTACACAGGACGTTTTTCAACCTCCCCTGAAGAAACCGATGTTCAAAAACGTCCGTTTAGCTGAGTTTGCATTTAGAAGCGTTTTTTTCAAAACGAAACGCTCCTAGGCGCGACGTACCTCGTTTAGGCGTGTTTACAAGCGGTTACAGATGATATTTGCCATTTCAAATGCCTCTGAACATCCGTCCTGAATGCATTTTGTTTGGTTTCCAACAAATGCCTCTAAACTCAACTGCCTAGAAACTACTATAAACGACCCTGTGTACATGTACAGTTAAGATTACGGAGAAGAGTTCAGGGGCAGCTGAAAAAAACCGCCCAACTGCTCCTAAGGCTCCATGCATACTGTATCTCAAAAACGGCAGTTTTTGGTCGTTTGGGCCCAAAAGCGCCACTTTATTTTATCCTATGTGTCCATGCACACATGGTCGTTTGTCTTTTATCAGCAGTGGCGCTTTTGGGCGGTTATCTGAACGCCCTGAATTGGCGTTCAAAAGTCGCTCTCCTGACCACAAAAAACGCCAGGCGCCGAAAAACGCCGGTAAACGCTGCTTACAAAACACTGCAAATAGAACGTTTTGTAAGCAGCATCTCCTGCCCAATGCTGAAGAGCCCAGATAGCGTCCAGTGTGCATGGAGCCTAAACGTCAGTTTACCAGCAGCAGCATACATGAGGCCTAACGCTTCTCTTTATGTGATAGGCAGCCACGCTCCATACATACATGTGAGAACAATGCCTACATCTAGCACAGTAAACAACGGACACATGTCTGGTTAAAACTACTGTGTCCTGTTCAGCCAAACAACTCTTATCATTAACTTGGAAGTAGGTTGTTCATCACATGCCATCTGCTAGATCTTAACATGACATGACTGAAATATGAATGGGTGCGCCAAAAGCATCATTTTCTTAAAATTAAACGTGCTTTTCCCTACAAGCATTGAGAATGCTCATGATGTTTCACAAACAGCCTGTGTTTTGTTCTACAAAGAGAATTACATGAGACATGAATGTGAACACAGCAGTCGGGTAAGAGAAAATCACAGATTGCATGTGATTTTCATGGGCAACAGTGCCATTTCCAACATTTACATCTGCTAATTGGACATTAGGACATCCAGATTCAGAAAATGATTTAAGGAGTTATAGATATGTTATTTTTTGTTTGCATAGCTGCATTGGTCTAGCTCGGACCAATGTAAAGTATGCATATTCCATACTTGGCTGATCCCTGTGGAAGCAGAGAATCACTGTAGTAGCTGTCTTCCAGGGCCCGTGCCAAGCTGCTGCCCTGGTCCATAATGAACACTAGGGGTGGCTCGCATTGCATTTGCATTCAATGCGCTCTGCAGTTTAGCATGCCTTGCATTTTTCTCAATGAATGTAAAGCACTCGCTGAGTGGATGTGGTAAAGGGGTGGGGCAGCGACATCACGATTTCCATCTTGCCGTGTTAGAGAATGCCTTGTATTCGATAAAAAAATACCAGTTATTTTGTTAATCAGTCCAAGCCCAATAACTAAATGAAGAAAAAAAAAAAAAAAAAAAAAAAAAACACACCTTAACTGATGTGGATTCATCACCCTACTTCTGGATATTTATTGGTCATATGGTCTGTGATCATGTGACCAATAAATATAGCCAAGCAATTTTAAAGGCAAGGATATACAAAGAAAAAAAAAAACCTGATATACCTCTACATCTTAAAAGAAACAGACAGCCGACTGGCCTAGTGTCAGGTCCTGATTGATGTTACTGATTCCATAGAAACACCGCCTGCATTAGGGTAAAAGACAACAATGCAACATGAATACCTAATGGCAGCACAGAGGCATCTCTCACCAAGAACAATGGGCGGCCAAGAGATTAGCCTATATAGGTTCATACTCCATGCAACTGGAGCGTAAAGCAATGTTTCTCTTCAGCCTGGCGGATGCCTGGATCCAGCCCAAGTGTAGTGTATGGTAGGGTGGTGGGGCTTTTTTTTTTTGTTTTTAAATGAAGAATGCAAGCAATGAACAAAAATAAACTCTGCATGGAAAAGGGCATTTCTCTGCTTGCATATCCTAGGTATCTCTTAGGAGTTGTTGGCACACTGCCCAACCATTGGGACGCATTCACACTAGCAGCTGGGGGGCTGTAAAACTCAACCGGTTGAGTCACGCTTTTACCGCCCCACCCCAACCACTACCCTCTTTAGCTGCAGAGGCAGTAGCTGGGGTGTTCACATGCCTTGGCAGTTTGCTTTGTGACCGTGGCAGCCATTATACTTCCTGTTTCAAGTGAATGGGGCCGCTCTGCATCCACATGCCATGCACCTGGCTGTGGCACGCTAGCGAAGGGTTCAACAGGTTAAAGCCAGGGGGTGAGGTAGCCTCCCTGCCACCAGTGAAATGCTTTCTGAAGAGCAATCCAAACTCAGAGCAAAGCTGCTGTGAATGAGCCCTTATTTATGACTACTACACCTTTTAAAAATAATAGTCTGCATATAAAAGACTAACATCTAGCCAGACAATACCAGTGTCCATACTAAAGGTACACCAGCAGCGTCTAGGATTTACAGCTCTATGGTGTACACCTGGAGATTAAAGCAAAAAGGCACTAAAAAAAATGGATGATTTCTAGCTCGGCAAAGGCAGCAGAATGGTACAAGAAAAGCAAACAGAACACTGCAATCTGGCCTCATCTGTAGCAGGTTCATGTGGGTGCTCTTCATACAGTGCGTTTGTGTGTAAAAAAGAAATGTGATGTAATGTTTACATTCCCTTTATGAATCAGGCAACCTGCTTAGAGTACATCAAAACCTTCTAGCTTACTCTACATCCCTGTGTAATCGGACTGATCACGTGATCAAATAACAGGGAGGCACCAGGGGAAATAGGAATGCTTCGCCAATGTCGCATACAGCCTCCGATCTGCACAAAATACAGTTTGTGTGCATTATGCACTCACATACACATTTCCCCATCTTTTATCCCTTTAAGCCCCCCTGCAAGTACACTTTTTTGATCTTCCAGAATGCATGTAGCCATTTATTTAGCCCTGTTGTGGGCCAACAACATCTTTGTTGATTGAGTGTTGCCAACCTTACTTACCCATGTGTTTTTTTTTTTTTAACTACTCAACATTCAGATCTCTACAATGTAAAGAAAGATCATTATGCAGTCCAAGATTAAAAAAAAACAAAAAAGGAGAGCTCTTTGAGATAAACACAGGAAGAGTGCGCAGGACACATCTAAAAGTATGACAAAATCATCTCGTTTTGTTTGCACGTATCAACTTATCAAACGGAGAACAAAACTCTTCCAATGGACTGAAAGGAAAAATAAGAGAAGTTCACTGCTGGCTATGTTCTGACAGCTGGCACCCACGGCTGTCAAAATACCCAAACACTGGCTGCCGGTCCAACAATTTTCAGCCTTGCTCCATTGATTGTAAAATTGCAGGAGGTCAGATGGGAGGGTGCCAGCTGGGGCACACATGGGTCAAATTTAGCTGGATAATCAGGAATCAGCTAAAATTTGAGCCATCTATGATCAGCTTTAAGCCTAGTACCAGTGTTGCCAACCTCCTGCAGCATTTTTTACTGGCAAAACATGGAAAGTTTACTGGTGGAGCACATTTTTTACTGGTAACCTGAAAAATAACAGAACTCCTATTAAAAACTAAGGCAATTGATATTCAAATACAACATAGAAACACTGACAAACCCCATATCAAGTAATTTGCTTGGTTTACACATAAAAAATCAGCACAGCATGACAAATTATCAGACCCTGATATTTGTAGACAGTTGTAAAAATCACTGATTTTTTACAAACTGTCAGTAAATTTACTGGCGGTTGGCAACCCTGCCTAGTACACACTAGAAGTTTATTATTTTTTTTTTTTCATTCAACCCAGCAGGGCTGAAAAAAAAAAAACACAGACAGCTAAGGGGGAGCTGCTGTACCAACAATCCGTTGTTAGTACAGTGATATCCCCTGCTGTGCTATTGTGTTCTGACAGGGGGATGCTCCCCCCCCCCCCAACCAGAACACTCTGGTCAGCGCTCTCAACCATCGGCAGGCTTTTTTCAGTCACGCCCCATCGACAGAAGCCAGCTTCTGTTGTGTATGCCATATATGATCAGCTTTAAAGTGTTACTAAACCCACAACAGTAAAATCAGTCTGTATATGCAGCATAGCATGCTTGTTATACTCATTGTGGAACTCAAGGGGTTAATCCTCTGCATTGTGTAAAAAGGCTGGTTGATCCAGTCTTCTCTGATTATCCCCTTCTTTGACTCTCCCCAATCCATTTGCTAAAAGAACAGAGCCCTAGGAGGCACTCTGCCCATGATCAGTTTTGTGCGTACTGCTAGAGGGTGTTTTTTGTGGGGGGGGGGTTGTGCATGTGATCAACACAGGGGCACTTCAGCACTGTCTACACAGAAAGTCAGGGGTTAGGGAGCCTCATAGGACAATCAGAGGAGAATGAAAACTCCCTCTACAAGCTTTAACCAGTGCTCGGCTAGACACTGATAGAAGTCACAAGACGGCTATATACTGCTGATGAGAAAAGGTATTTATCAGTTTATGTTTACTAAAATAATTGCATTTCCATGTTGTGTACTGTGGGAGACCAGATATAGTAAATGCAGGGTCCTGGGTTTAGTAACACTTTAAGCCTAGTACACACTAGAACTTTTTTGTTCAACCCAACAGGGCTGAATGAAAAAAAGCTGACTGCTCCGCTGATCCGATGTTAGTACAGCAATCTCCCCTGCTGTGCTATTGTGTTCTGACAGAAGGACACCCCTCCGCCAAAACATTCCAGTCAATGTGAATTGGGAGCCAATTGGCAGACCTTTTCCGTTATGCCTCATCGACAGCTGAACGGCCCGGCTTCTGTCGGACTAGCTGCAGTCCACACAGGCTGAATGTCGGCTGGTTTCTGTTGAACCCGGCCAATCCCGCCCGACATTCAGACCGTGTGTACTAGGCTTTAGACAGGCATACTCAGTCATTCAAATGTACATAGGACAAAAAGCTGTATCCAAAGTGTCTAATTGCTCTTAATGACAAAGGCAACTCCCTTTTAACAGATGTAGTAGTTAGGAAAAAAAAGGCAGCAGGGTGGGTAAAAATAAAAAAAAATTAAAAATTTTTTAAATTTTTTGATTTAAATCTGATTTTTTTTTTTTTTTTTATCAATTTTTAATACAATGCTTTTGGAGTATTTAAGATACATTAATACATTTAGTTTATTCAGCATGACATGGAGCTTAGTTATGTAGCATAAGTCTCTATATTCTGCAATATTTACATTTTTGGTAAACTCATTCAATGAATGCAAGCGGAGATAATATGCACTGTATTGATGCATTCACACAATTACACAGTAACCATGCGATAAAACAAAGTTCTGGAATATTCCTTTACCAAATTGTTTTGCAAATCTATGTACACTACAAACTGTATGATTGAATCTGTTCTGATAGCACTGTTTTAATAACCTGAGAGCTTATTATTCTAAATAGCAAACCTTCATTTTGTTTGCAAATATTAAAGATTCTAACTACCAGCAAGAATAAGCCCTTACATTTAAAGAGCACCTGTCATTTCAGATCCATCATGGCAGTGCCTGTTAGCGGGCATCCACTCACCTGCTGCCACCACGTCCCTCATCTTGTTGTGTCCCTGCCGCATCACCAGCCATCCTATTAAAGTGAATGGGACTGTCAGCGAGTCAACAGTGGGTCAGAGATGACAGTTGCTCTTTAAAAATCAAACCTTTTTACTAGCGATTTAAAATAGACTTGATTTAAATCAAATCCACCCTGAAAGGCAGTGACTGAAAAGACCAATCACCTGGTCTGTAAATAGAATAGAAGCTTGATTTGCGTGGCTACACAAAAAGCAAAAACTGGAGAAATTTTGCCACAAGACTAGAAGTTTAAAAACTGAAATTCCTCCCCACAGCACCTCCTTTACAGCTGCCGTATTCTGCCCTGAGCTGATGTCTTTTTGCACTGTGCTACTGAGAAAGGCACGCCACCCGCCTCCTTCTGCCCCATCCGCCATTCACAAACTGTGTATCAGTAATAATGAAAAAATAAAACTTAGTGAAAAAGTAAGGGGGGGTTGGTAATACAGACTGAAAGAACAGTAATACTCACCACCACTAATTCCATCAAAACAAACTACATTCTAGGGACATAAAAACAGTACCAACCAGTTTGCTGTTAATGCCTCGACCTATTAAAAGTTAATAACTAGAAGTTTTACTTTTTCAGAACTTGTCACACTTTGATGATAGCAAATGCCAAACAGCGAAAGTACAAAGCGCGGTTTTACGATCAGGGTCAAAGACAAACACTGACATCAATGGCTTAACACTTAACCTAGACACCGCCAGACCACTTCAAACACATCTAAAATGGAAATGGAACCAACACCTGTCAAAAAAAAAAAAAAAAAACACACCACTCATTTTGGCATTCTCATGTTAGTAGTAATAAAATGTGTTAACATCATCCTTTGGATTACAGAGCATAACCCAAAGATTTTGTCACAAATGCGTTATCAACTTGAGTGGCATCAAAATGTAAACATCAGATGGAGCTTAAAAAAGTCCCTGTACTTCAGCTTTCATTGGCAACACAAACTATGCATATTAGCCTAGGTTCACATTGGAACGATTTGTCATGCGATTTGAGAGATCAAATCGCATGACAAGTCGCAGCCTATTGGAAGTAATGGCACTGTTCCAACCAGTGCGACACTGATTTTTCAGCGCTGTACCGATTTGCAAAAGTATTGCCTGCACTACTTTTGCCAATTCCAGGTGCGATTTCAATAGACGACATCTGTGCATGAAGCCACACAGATGTCTATCAAGTAGCACCTGAAATCGCGCTGACCTTGCTACTTTGAAATCACTGCTACTTCACTTGAAGTAACGCAATTTCAAAGTAGCATCAATGTGAACCAGGGCTTAACGTGATTAACCTACAGGTAAGCCTATACTATGGCTTACCTGTAGGTCCCCTGCATGTCTCCTAAACCTGCACGCTTTAGGAGATATACAGTGTACTTCCCCGTGCCGACGAGCACATGCACAGTGAAGAAATGGTCTCCGTGCCGTTCCTTCGCCGACATCGTGCCGGCAGCTCCCGCATGCATGCACGGCAGTGATGTCATGCGGCTCCGGCAAAAATCACAGAGCCAGAGTTTGCAGCCCCGGAAGGAAGAGGGGCGAAGATGGACGCTTCCTACTGCAGGGACAGCGCGGCTTTTACATTGCAGGGTAATGACGGGCAAAGTAGAGGAAGTAAAGCCCTACAGGCTTCATTTCCTCTTTAAGGCCTCATACACATGGGCGTATGTTAAAAAATAAGCAAAACGTCTAAGCGCTTAAAAAAAAAAAAAAATACAACATTCCTCTGCCATTTTTAACCTAAAAACATTGGCGTTAGTGAGCCTTTTGCAGTGTCAGCGCCATAACGTTACAGCCTTGGAACGCCCTGACGGGGGGTTCTACTTTCAGTTTACTAACGCCGACGCCCTCTACAGCTCAAAAACATTGCCGTTTTTATGGGGCCATTGACTAACATGGAGAGCTGCAAAACACCAAAAAACGTGACGTCAAAAAACGTCCCGTGTGTATGAGGACTAAAGCCTAAATGTTTTATCAAATTCTGCATTAAGGAAGAGTTCACACCAGGAATCACACAGGAATGTGCTGCGCATTCGTTTGCGATTCACATACGACTTGAGCCCACTCATTTTGAAAGGGCTGAAATGCACCGGACCGCACCAAAAGTAGTGCATGCACTGCTTTAAAAAGAAAAACGCACTGCAACTGGTTTGGATTGTTAACCCTCATACATACAGGGCGTTTCCGCACCTCTCCTCCTGGCAGAAGTATTTTGGCAGCAAAAACACTTGTAAGCGTGTGTAAACGTATCAAGCACTCGTGCGTTTATTCATTCAATTCGCCAGAATAAGAATTTATTCTGGTCAGCGAAATGAATTAACGCTCAAGCACTTGATGCACATAGCATTAGCACTCATTTACATGCATCAATCGTTTTTTCTGCCAAAACGCTGCTACTCCTGGGTGTGCTTTTTTTCTGCACCACTTGCCAACTACCTAAATTAAAATATAAGTCATCACTTTGACGTTAAATACCAGGGTGATTGCTGCAGCTAGATGCCATAACCTGTTTTTTGGGGTTTTTTTACATTGTGCAGCCGGCTTTCTGAAAAATGTGATCCCATCGGCAGATTTGCTGCAAGATCACTTTTAGAAGCAGAGGGAGAGGTGTCCACTGCTTCCGGGGCTAACGTTACCGATTCGCAAGCCTGGCAACCATCTGCCATTGGCAGGGATTTTCCATAGAGATCATCAATGGCCACCAAGGGCATCTCTATGCCCTTGGAGGACCGGAGCAATGTCGCTACCAGTTCTCAGGTCATAGCCACTTGATTTTTTTTTTTTTTCTTAAGTGCCCATTCACACAGGGGCGACTTGCGCTCCGACTTGAGTCGTCTCAAGTTGCCTGACAAGTGAAATCCCATTGAAGTGAATGGGAGCGGTCTTAAAGTACACTACTGAAGTCACTCCGACTTCAAAAAAAGGTTACTGTACTACTTCAAGGCAACTTCAATCCGCCCATAGAATTCAATAGAAGTCGCCTCCAAGTCAGATCCCCATCTAAATGCAAGTGACTTTGAAGTGAAAAGAATAGAATTTGGGGCAGCCGCCTCCCTCCCTTCTCTGATTGGCCACAGGCAAAGTTGCCTGGCATAAGTTGTGTTGTAAGTCATGCTGAAGTCGCCCTGAAAGTCGCCCTGAAATCGCCTAGAAAAGTCGTGCTGAATTCGGGTAGCCCCTGTGGGAATGCAGCCTAAAAGCAAAAAAGATATATAAGAAAGAGTGAGAAATATATAAAAAGCAAAATACCGCACTAGTCTATATCATGTGTAGAACAAGCAGCTAGCACAGCAACAGACAATATTGCACAAATGTAAAAAAGTGAATCAGTGCAGCGCTAAGAATATTAAACATGATAGCATCAACAAATATCAATCAATAAAGCATAATTCCAAATAAATGAAAGTATTCGGTGCAAAGTGGTGAAAAATGTGTATATATCGCTGTATAAAAAAATGTCCACAATAACGTGAGTGTTATAAATTGTGTCCAATCAGTGTATGGAGAGAGATGTCCAATAATATAAAGATGAAATGGTAGAGGGGAAGATATTGTTCACATGTATCTTCCAAAAGTGGAAAGATGAAATACCAAAAGGTAACAGTAAAGACCCAGTGTTAAAGATACAAAAAAAATTCTCTTGTTGATCTTTTGCTTTTAAAGGGTAGGGGAGAGGTTTGGGGCCTTTAAGCCCCCTGATCTCTCCATAAAGAGGACCTGTATGGTTATCGCAAGCGATGTTTACATTTCTTGACATAGCAATAAAAGTGATCAAAAACTTCTTTTTTTTTTTTTTTAAAGGGACAGTGTAAGGCCTCATACACACACGGGTGTTTTTTACAGCTCTCCGTGTTATTCAATGGCCCCATAAAAACGCTGACGTTTTTTGAGCCTAGAGGGCGTCGGCATTAGTGAGCTGTAAATAGAACGCGGCACCAGCTCGTTCCGAGGTTGTAGCGTTTTGCCGTTTTTGACACTGAGCCGGCAAAACGCTTACTAACGCCGTACCGACGTTAACCAGCATCTTTGACGCCGGTGTTTTCAGGTTAAAAAATAACAGAGGAATGTTTTTTTTACAAAAAATGCCTATTGACGCCGACAGGCAATGATGCTTACCAACGCTCATTAACGCTGATGCAAAGCACTGGAAAAAAAAAAAACTGCAGATTTTTCCCTGACGTTGGGCCCGACGTTTTGCTTTTTTTTTTTTTTTTTTTTTCATACGCCCGTGTGTATGAGGCCTTAAAGTTAAAAAAAAATAAAACAGCATTTTTTTTTAACATGCTCCCGCCACCAGTAGTGAGCACACATGTAGGTCACGCCCACATATGTAAACGGTGTTTGCACCACTGGCATCTACGCAAATGTCTGAACGAGAGCAATAATTCTAGCACTAGACCTCCTCTGCAACTCTAAACTGGTAACCTGTAGAATTTTTTAGAGCGTCGCCTATGGAGATTTTTAAGTACCGTAGTTTATCACCATTGCAATTTTAAAGCATGTATAGTATATATTTACTCGCAACATCATCGTTCACATTATACAAGAAAATTGGGATAACTGTTGTGTTTGTTTTTTTTAAATTCATTAAATTTTATTTTTTCCAAATAAATTGCATTTGAAAGACAGCTGCGCAAATAGAGTGTGACATAAAATATTCCAACGAACGCCATTTTATTCTCTAGGGTTTCTGCTAAGAAAATATATACTGTCGGCAAGTGGTTAAAGGCCTCTAACCACCTATGTGTGCATGGACACATAGGCATGCATGGGCATTTAGAGGCAGAATAAAACAAAAATGCTATACATCTCTAAAAATATTGGCTTGGTATGGAGACAGACACAGAAGAGAAGCCAAGATCACTGACAAGGGACCCTAAAATAGGGGGTTCAGGGCAGCTCTGCGCAATACCAATGCACAGAGCAGGAAAGTATAAACCGGTTTATTATTTTAATATAAAAGAAAAAAAAAATAGACTTTACAATCACTTATATCATATATGATCCCAAACTGGTAAGCTATTTTTTTCAATAAGGTATTTCTTTAGGACACTGGAAATGAAATAAAACAAATTGATAATAAGTGGTATAAAGAAAAAGTGGCATTCAGACTTCCACTCTTATTTTTCAGCTGACTGAGAATGAAAACAAAAATCTAAAGCTGGCAATACACAAAGATTTTTGCAGGCCGAACGAAAAGAATCTTATGGCACTCCATTTACGCTACACAGAGCAAATGGATGAATCTTCAGCTCCGGCTATTGCCACTTGACAGTTAGCTCTGCCAGCTGTCAAAATACCCAAACAGCAGCTGTATCTGATTGGATGAGCTGCATTTCGGCCAATAATTTTCTGCTTGGCATCTGATTTTTAAAATCAACAGATGTGGGGTGAAAGGTATCAGACAGGGCCACTCACTGAACGAAAATTGTCTGGTTCATTAGGATCCAGCCGAAATTTGAATAGCATACAGCCAGCTTTGGTGGATACTAGAGGCAAAATTCGGCTGGATCCT
>BLSH010094505.1:1982995-2042089 GCA_018402905.1 Glandirana rugosa
CTCCATGTCAGTGTCTAATCAACACGGAAGTTCACGACTGTACTTACCTCATACGTCTAGCCACGGTAATAAGGAAGCGGACGGGACCTAAGGCGTAGAGACACTGATCACGTCACGCTAAAGTACCCTTATTGGTACCGTCTGTGGTACGTATACAAATGTAAAGTGAAGTAACTCGGGTTACTGAGTAGTTCAACCGATTTCACAGCGCTAAGTAAAGACTTTTCGCAACGTACAAAAAAAAAAAAAAAACCAATGAGTAATTTATAACAAGGCAACTACCGCAAAAAAAGGACTCGTAACACTGACAAGAAACGAAGACACACTCAATCCGGACCTAATATGTGCCCCCTCCCCCCCCCCCCTAGTGAACGTTTACCTTTACTGCCAATAAAATTATATCCCCCCCCCCCCTCCCCCGTGTATAATCCAGGCCTAACTCACACAGAAGCAAAGAACAGTCACAATGCTCAGGAAAAAAACGCCATCAACGGAACAATATTTAATGAGTAACCAAAAAAAAAAAAAAAACATGCAACGCTTTTCAGAAATGAATCGCGACACTTTAGCCAACTTGATGAGTCATTGGGCTCAATGAAGTGAAATGTAAACATATGCATGGTGTCTGCCATGGTTATTCCCATGAAATCGCACTGCACTAGTCACAGAGATGCGGAATCCAGGGCAGGCGAAGGAATAATGGCACCGATCTGCATACTCCATTCATGTCAGCACTTGAAGGCACAACTAATCTGTGACTGTACCTCACACTGACAGCCCATTGATGACTTTTCATCTCTCCTTTGTTCCCATTTCATTTGACTTTGAAAAGTACAAAATAACACCTGGATGAAGAGCCCTGTAACTCGCTGCTAAGTAAATCTAGAAAATTGGTTGATGAAACAAAAGCCAAGGGGTTATTTTTACAGGAATATCTGCATGCACCAGCCCTACATTACACGATGATTTATTCACAAAGCTTTACAAAAAAAATTATACGGGATTTATACTGCGACAACAGTTTACGCAGCACTTTAAATATCAACTAAATCCTTTAAATGAACAAAACGGAACCATGATGGTTACAGCAGCCTGGACTATGAATAAACACAATACCTGCTTAAAGTCCATCTCAATGCAATCACTACCATCTCATAAGCTTTAACATGTTATTTGAAAATTCATTTCCAAGCCTGAAGCTTTCATTAAAAGAACACCTGGTGATCTAGTGATTGAAGCTCAGTGCTTCCTGTTATAGGGCGACAATGCTCTATCCCTGTCACTCCACTGTTGTCACTGTGGGATTTGCTAAAACTGGAGAGCGCACGGTAGCCAATCAGCTTCTAACTTCAGCTTGTTCAATTAAACGGACTGTAAAGATTGTAATAAAAATAAAAAAATCAAACATGTAAGTGCCGGTTCACACAGGGGTGACCTGTCAGCCTGGCAAGTCGTGCTTCATGCAGTACAATGGAACCGTTCTGAGTCGCTCCGACTTAGAAAAAGGTTCCTGTACCTTTTCGGATCGACTTCGAAGCAGCTTGCATTGACTTCTATTATACAAGTCTTTTGCAGGTCGCACTGTGCAGGGCGGCTTCAGATACTTTGAAACCACCCATGTGAACCGGTACTTATACTTACCCGCTCTGTGTAATGGTTTTGCGCAGAGCAGCCCCAGTCCTCTTCTTTTTTTGGTCCCCCACTGGCAGTCCTGACTCTACCCCTCTGCCAAGTGCCCCCAATAGCAACCCTCTTGCTATGGGAGCACATGAGCAGGCTGGCTCCCGAGCCACGCTTCTGTTAATGGACATTGACAGAGCGTGGCTCGGCTCTGCCCCCAGTTCTCTCCTCATTGGCTCACTGGCTATGACTGACAGCAGCAGGGGCCAATGGCTGCCACTGATGTGTGAGCCAATAAGGAGAGAGATACCCAGGAGAACTGCTGCTCTCACACACATCGCTGGATCGATATGGAGCTCATGGAAGTATAAAAGGGCTTGGGGAGAGAGCCATGCATAGAATGCAAGAAGAATACCTCGTCTTTGAACCACCTAAGCTTTTATTATAATAAGATGATTGGTTTCTATGCAGAGCTGCACCAGATTTTGCACTCTCCGGTTTTGGTAATTAAATGAAACCCTGTCTCAGTGGTTCCCAACCTCACTCCTAAAGTACCCCCAACGGGCCATGTTTTCAGGTTTTCCTTTACTTTGCACAGCTTCTTTAAATCAGTATCAATGAAATGATATTGATAAGAGCTATTTTATCTAAGGGAAGTTCCCAAAACATGGCCCGTTGGGGGTACTTGAGGACTGAGGTTGAGAACCACTGATCTATATGACAGGCTACCAATGAAGACTACAAGTCACACATTACAGACACTTAGGCTGCATTCACACAGGGGCGACCCGACTTCACTAGGCAATTTCAGCGCGACTTTCAGCGCGACTTCCAGGGACTTGAGGCGACTTTACAACACGACTTTTTCCAGGCGACTTTGCCTTGACCAATCAGAAAAGGGAGGGAGGGGGGTTGCCTAAAAATAAATTCTATTCTTTTCACTACAAAGTCGCTTTTATTTAGATGGGGGATCCGACTTGGAGGAGACTTCTATTCAATTCTATGGGCACAAGTCGGATGGAAGTCGCCTAGAAGTAGTACAGGAACCTTTTCTGAAGTCGTTCCGACTTCAGTAGTTTACATTAAGACGGCTCCCATTCATTTCAATGGGATTTCAGATGTCAAGCAACCTGGGGAGACTTGAGGCTACCCAAGTCGGAGCGACAGTCGCCCCTGTGTGAATGGTGCCTTAAGCTGGCCATGCACTTAGAGATTTCTTTTTTTGCTTAGCCTGCAGGCTGAATGAAAGGAATCTAACATATTCCTTCATCCACACTCAGGGGTGCAGATGGGAAAACAAACCCTGGGGGCTATTTTGTTCTGACAGCCATCTCCAGCAGCTGTCAGAATGCCCAAACAGTGACTGCATCTGACTGGATGAAAGAGCTGTTCCGCTGACAATTTTCCACTTGACAAAAGTGGATTGTTGAATTGACTTTTTGAATCAAACTGGGTGGTGCTGGCAAGGGTGCACACAAATACCAACTGGCTTGAGCCCCATGTATGGCAACCTACAGTCTATTGTTGTCACCAATAGGGCCCATGTTCTTTGGGCAGCGTTACCCAGAGAAACCCCAACGCATAGACAATGTCCTATTGTCTCTGTTCATGCCAGTGTGCTGAACAAAAAGTAGGACAAAATGCGTTTAAAGCAGTGCATTTCGATGCCAGGCATTACACCCATCTCAACATGCTGAAGTGCAATAAGTCACTTTGTAACATTTCAATAAAGTTATTAAAAAAAAAGGTAAATAGCACGATGCATAGTAACAACGCATTGCACCAGCCCTACATAGTGTATGTTATACAGAACATAAAGCGCACCCAGTGGAGTGAATGGGCCCTTAGGAAGTCCCCCTTGGGAAATGCCATGCAGCCATCATTAGAGTGCATGCATATAGACAGGAAGAGGCTGCAGGAGATCAACTGGATGGAGCCGCAACAAAGAATGGAGGAAAGAAATAGTATTTTATTACTGAAATAAAAATGGCAGTTGTTTGTGATAAACTGTCATTCATTTAGGCTTTACCATAAATGACAGCAAGCAGCCCCACTTTTAGGGATCTGGCACACACCCACCTACCCCAGGGACTTACCTTTGACTTGGCCTTCATACTCAGCAATGATCTCTTTGTCCTTCTTGAACCTGTTGGGGGTAGACATGTTTTGTCCGCACTTTTCCAATCCACAAAGGTGATGAGCGCTGTGATTTTACAGCCTTGACTCTCAGCTGCGGCCAAGTTCCCCAGAAGAGATCCAGGGGGGGTTGGGGGAGAGGGGGGGTCACTGGGATGAAGTCTGCTGGAAGACAAGGCTGGAGGTCAACAAAGAGGCCATGATTGGGGTCCACAGCATAGGGGGCACCTGGAGGGAGCAGCCAAGGTGGGGGGAGGGGTACAAAGCAAGGGGGCTGAGCTATACCTGACAATCACAGGGGGAGATCACACATGGACTACATGAAATGTGACCTGAGGGGGGATGGTGAAGTTCTATGCAGGATCACACAATAAAGTAAATGTGGGAGCTGTCCTCAGCAGAATGTTAGTGTATGAGGGGGTGGGGTGACATCCAGGGGCCCCCAGAGGGCACTGCACCGCTCACTTGTACAATGAGGCGCTCTCCCCCGATCACTGATGAAGAGCAGCCACTAGCATGGTCCAGTCAGGGCTGCTCACTCCTCTCTCCTCCCCGACACAAAGACACGACTAGTCCCGAGCGGGCCCACACACAACAACCCCAGGCGGTGACTGAGCGGCCTCCACCTGCCCCCGGACAAGGAATGTGTCCAGCACGGCTGCAGCAGTTCTCTGTCTCTCTCCCCGGCTCTGTCTTTCTTCCTCACCCCTCACTGGTCGCAGTACAGCAATGTGCAGCGAGGAGGGAGAGGGAGGAGCCACAGCCTGACACCACCGCCCACATAACCCCGGCACAGCCCGAGCCTGACTGCCGCTAATAGACAGCACACGCCGGCCAATCAGCGCCCGAGGATGCTCGCTTCGCCCTGGCCGTGCAGCAATGAGAGGCTGGGGGCGGGCGATTGCCATGGTGACTGTGACAAGTGGAGAGGCCCCGGTGGCTGGCTGTTCGCGCACGGAGTTGATAGAGTGGTTTGTCTTCCACAGGCTGGACGAATGGTGTACTGCACTGATACAGCAGCACTGCCACCGGCTTATGTGTGAGCACCGCCGCCTGTCCGCATGCAGGCTTGTCTCTGCTGTGATTTATGAAGGGGGAGCGCTGATACTGGCATGCTTATCTTGGTATGACCAGCTGCACCCATCCCCAGACATTGGGGGGGATTGCTCATATTCTGCAGTGACAGAGTCAGCTAAGGGCCCCTCTGTAGACCCATCCTCTGTAGACCCATCCTCTGTGTAGACCCATCCTCTGTAGACCCATCCTCTGTAAACCCATCCTCTGTAGACCCATCCTCTGTGTAGACCCATCCTCTGTAGACCCATCCTCTGTAGACCCATCCTCTGTAAACCCATCCTCTGTAGACCCATCTCTGTGTAGACCCATCCTCTGTAGACCCATCCTCTGTAGACCCATCCTCTGTGTAGACCCATCCTCTGTGTAGACCCATCCTCTGTAGACCCATCCTCTGTAGACCCATCCTCTGTAAATCCATCCTCTGTGTAGACCCATCCTCTGTGTAGACCCATCCTCTGTAGACCCATCCTCTGTAGACCCATCCTCTGTAGACCCATCCTCTGTGTAGACCCATCCTCTGTGTAGACCCATCCTCTGTAGATCCATCCTCTGTAAACCCATCCTCTGTAAACCCATCCTCTGTGTAGACCCATCCTCTATGTAGACCCATCCTCTGTAGACCCATCCTCTGTGTAGACCCATCCTCTGTGTAGACCCATCCTCTGTAGACCCATCCTCTGTGTAGACCCATCCTCTGTAGACCCATCCTCTGTAGACCCATCCTCTGTGTAGACCCATCCTCTGTAAACCCATCCTCTGGAGACCCATCCTCTGTGTAGACCCATCCTCTGTGTAGACCCATCCTCTGTGTAGACCTATCCTCTGTAGACCCATCCTCTCTGTAGACCCATCCTCTGTAGACCCATCCTCTTGTGTAGACCAGGGTTCCTCCAGAGGTTGCAAGGAGTATCTTGAGCAATGGTCAATTTCTACCTCTCAGATAAATTCCCACTGACATAATTGTTTTTTTAGCTATCGGTAAGGGGGTAATTCTTCCAAATTTTAGCAGGGGTTCCCAGAGACCGGAGAATTATTTCAAGGGTTCCTCAGTGTTGAAAAGGTTGAGAAAGGCTGGTGTAGACCCAGACCCATCCTCTGTGTAGACCCGTTCTCTGTGTATACCTATCTGTATCTGTGTAGACCCATCCTCTGTGCAGACCTATCCTCCGTAGACCTATCCTCTGTGTAGACCCATCCTCTGTGTAGACCCATCCTCTGTGTAGACCCATCCTCTGTGTAGACCCATCCTCTGTGTAGACCCATCCTCTGTGTAGACCTATCCTCTGTGTAGACCTATCCTCTGTGTAGACCTATCCTCTGTGTAGACCTATCCTCTGTGTAGACTCATCCTCCATAGACCCATCCTTGGTGTAGACTCATCCTTGGTGTAGACTCATCCTTGGTGTAGACTCATCCTTGGTGTAGACTCATCCTTGGTGTAGACTCATCCTTGCTGTAGACTCATCCTTGCTGTAGACTCATCCTTGCTGTAGACTCATCCTTGCTGTAGACTCATCCTTGCTGTAGACCCATCCTCCATAGACCCATCCTCTGTGTACACCTATCCTCTGTAGACCCATCCTCTGTGCAGACCCATCCTCTGTGTAGACCCATCCTCTGTGTAGACCCATCCTCTGTGTAGACCCATCCTCTGTGTAGACCCATCCTCTGTGTAGACCCATCCTCTGTGTAGACCCATCCTTTGTGTAGACCCATCCTTTGTGTAGACCCATCCTTTGTGTAGATCCATCCTCTGTAGACCCATCCTACATAGACCCATCCTCTATGTAGACCCATCCTCCTCAGACTCATCCCCTGTGTAGACCCATCCTCCGTAGACCCATCCTCTGTGTAGACCTATCCTCCGTAGACCCATCCTCTGTGTAGACCAATCCTTTGTAGATCCATCCGCTGTGTAGACCCATCTTCCGTAGACCCATCCTCTGCGTAGACCAGGGGCGGACTGACAACCCATGGGGCCCCCGGGCAATAGAAGATCATGGGGCCCCCCTTTGTCCCTGTCCACACTTAAGCCAAACAAAACACCACCTACTTATTGCACTGCGCCCACATTACATACGTTCGCCCTTACAGATGTGGGAAAGGTGTCCTGAGTGCCCACGCTAACGTGCCCCTGTCAGGCCAGGTACTGGAGCTCAGTGCTGGAACTTGGTCCGGCACTGGGCTCCAGGATCAGCACAGATTCCTTGGGACTGAAGTACCAGGAGCCTTTAATGGGGCCCCCTACTGGCCAAGGGCCCTCGGGCAGCACCCGAGTGCCCTTATGGTCAGTCCGCCCCTGGCGTAGACCCATCCTCTGCGTAGACCCATCCTCTGTAGACCCATCCTCTGTGTACACCTATCGTCTGGGTAGACCCATCCTCTGTGTAGCCCCATTCTCTGTGTGTATACCCATCCTCTGTGTATACCCATCCTCTGTGTAGACTCGTCCTCTGTGTAGACTCGTCCTCTGCGTAGACTCGTCCTCTGTGTAGACTCGTCCTCTGTGTAGACTCGTCCTTTGTGTAGACTCGTCCTCTGTGTAGACCCATCCTCTGGGCTCACCATGTAACTGTCCCGAGCCCACCTTTTTTTTTAAGCCAATTAGAGCCTCTGGCTCCAATCATGTGCTTCCAAAGAAAAAACCCTGCAGAAATCCATGCATCCGGCACCCAGCATGGAGATTAGAGGGCGGGTGCATGGATTAGGGGTGGTGGTGCCCCTGCGCCCCTCTGGACAGACCGCCACTGCATACTCTATATTGACAAAAGTTGCCTTTACACGCACATGAACCTTAATGGCGTCTCCCAGTTTTAGTCCGTAGGGTTCAATATTGAGTTGGCCCACCCTTTGCATATATAACAGCTTCAACTCTTCTGGGAAGGCTGTCCACAAGGTTTAGGACTGTGTCTATAGCTAGATATACACTATACAACTTTTGTTCGATCTCCATTAGATTTACCTTCAACTATGTAGTGCAAGGGCCTGCCTGATTGCATACAAATTGAAAATGTTTAGGTTTGATCTCACATATAGACCCATCCTCTGTGTAGACCCATCCTCTGTGTAGACCCATCCTCTGTAGACCCATCCTCCATAGATCCATCCTCTTGTGTAGACCAGGGTTCCATGGAACCCTAGGGTTCCTCCAGAGGTTGCAAGGAGTTCCTTGAGCAATGGTCAATTTCTACCTCTCAGATAAATTCCCACTGACATAATTGTTTTTTTAGCTATCTGTAAGGGGGTAATTCTTCCAAATTTTTAGCAGGGGTTCCCAGAGACCGGAGAATTATTTCAAGGGTTCCTCAGTGTTGAAAAGGTTGAGAGAGGCTGGTGTAGACCCAGACCCATCCTCTGTGTAGACCCGTTCTCTGTGTCTGTGTATACCTATCCTCTGTGTCTGCGTATACCTATCCTCTCTATCTGTGTAGACCCATCCTCTGTGTAGACCCATCCTCTGTGTAGACCCATCCTCTGTGTAGACCTATCCTCCGTAGATCCATCCTCTGTGTAGACCTATCCTCCGTAGACCCATCTTCTGTGTAGACCCATCCTCTGTGTAGACCTATCCTCTGTGTAGACCTATCCTCTGTGTAGACCTATCCTCTGTGTAGACCCATCCTCCATAGACCCATCCTCAGTGTAGACCCATCCTCAGTGTAGACCCATCCTCCATAGACCCATCCCCTTAGATCCATCCTCTATGTAGACCCATCCTCCGTAGACCCATCCTCCGTAGACCCATCCTCTGTGTAGACCCATCCTCTGTGTAGACCCATCCTCTGTGTAGACCCATCCTCAGTAGACCCATCCTCTGTGTAGACCCTTCCTCTGTGTAGACCTAACCTCCGTAGACCCATCCTTTGTGTAGATCGATCCTCTGTAGACCCATCCTCTGTAGACCCATCCTCCATAGACCCATCCTCCATAGACCCATCCTCTATGTAGACCCATCCTCCTCAGACTCATCCCCTGTGTAGACCCATCCTCCGTAGACCCATCCTCTGTGTAGACCTATCCTCCATAGACCCATCCTCTGTGTAGACCAATCCTTTGTAGATCCATCCGCTGTGTAGACCCATCTTCCGTAGACCAGGGGCGGACTGACAACCCATGGGGCCCCCGGGCAATAGAAGATCATGGGGCCCCCCTTTGTCCCTGTCCACACTTAAGCCAAACAAAACACCACCTACTTATTGCACTGTGCCCACATTACATACGTTCGCCCCTACAGATGAGGGAAAGGTGTCCTGAGTGCCCACACTCACGTGCCCCTGTCAGGCCAGGTACCGGAGTTCAGTGCTGGAACTTGGTCCGGCACTGGGCTCCAGGATCAGCACAGATTCCTTGGGACTGAAGTACCAGGAGCCTCTCATGGGGCCCCCTACTGGCCAAGGGCCCTCGGGCAGCACCCGAGTGCCCTTATGGTCAGTCCGCCCCTGGTGTAGACCCATCCTCTGTGTAGACCCATCCTTCGTAGACCCATCCTCTGTAGACCCATCCTCTGTTTACACCTATCGTCTGGGTAGACCCATCCGTTGGTGCGCTCGTGCACTAGTAGCGTGGTCGTACAGGCTGGGTCGTGAACCGGGCTGGCGGTGCGGTGCAAGAGGAGCAGGCAGGTGGGTAGTCAGGTCCAAGCAGGGTCATCAACAGGCGGGCAGCAAAGGTGAACACGCAAATAGCACTAGAAAGTCCAGGAAATGCAGGATTTTCTCCTAACAGAGGGCAAGAGAGGCCTCCCCCCTGCCATGCTCATGTCATCTCCACTGCTTACCGGACCCGCTGATAACAGCGGATCCGATCCGGCCGCCGCAGTGCCTGTGAGCCGCCCACTTGGCTCTGTACCAAGGAAGGGCGGAAGCGACGTCAAACGTCACTTCTGCCCATAGCTCTTAAAGTGGTTGTAAACCCTCAAGGTTTTTCACCTTAATGCATTCTATGCATTAAGGTGAAAAACCTTTTCACTTGCAGCAGCCCCCCTTTACTTACCGGAGCCCGAACCGATCCCGCGGTGGGGTGAGCCTCGGAGCTCACTCGTGCTCACTCATTGGCCAGATTGATAGCTGGGGAGCCATTGTCTCCCGTGGCTGTCAGTCAAGTCCAGTGACCCGGGGGGCGGGGCCAAGTCTCGCTGTTTGTGTGAATACACACAACAGCAGGACTCAGGAGCGCGCCTGCACGGGTGACCCCAAGGAAGCCTGGTGGTCACTCGAGAAGAGGAGGAGCCCGGAGCACCGCTGAAGGGCCCCAGGAGACGGGGTTAGGGGCCACTGTGTGCAAAACCGCTGCACAGAGGAGGTAAGTATGACATGTTTGTTTTTGTTTTTTTTAAATTAGCCTATCATACAATCACTTTAAAGGAGAACATTTTTTTTTTCAAATTACTTTTTTTTTTATATTGAATTTAAGTATAATCTCGTAATTGCATTCCACAGGAGAAAATATCTTGGAAAAGTAGCCACAAGGATGCATAGTGCTCTCAGAGGTAGGATGTTGAGACAGAAGGGCACCAACTCCAGTCTCCGATTGTCACGCACCTGGTGGTGGAGTCTGTCTTATGCAGGAAGCAACCACTCTTGCAGCCCTGGTTCAAGGTTCCCTGGTAGAGCAGACAGGGAGCGCAGGAGCTCAGGGGGGCACAAGGGCTGGACAGAATCACTGGTGGTGGTGTGGAAAGTCCAGTGAAGCTCGGGCAGGTAGCGGGTGGTCGTGTAGGCTGGGTCGGCAACGGGCTGGCAATGCGGTACAAAGGGTTCAGGCAGAAGAGTCATCAGGTGCAGGCAGGGTCGTTAACGGGCTAGCAGCAGAAGTACACAGGGATCAGGCAGAAGAGTTGTCGTGGGCAAGCTGGGGGTCGGTGCAGGCAGAAATCAACAACGTCAAACCGGGTCACAGGAACAGATACTCAGGAAATCAGGTCGCTCACACGCTGTAGAACAGACAGCACTGGCTGCTGGGCGTTGAGAGCTTAAATGGAGCTGTTTGTCACCGTTTCCAGCGTGTGCGCGCGCACGGGAGCGCACAAAGCGCACAAGCACCAAAACCTTCAGAAACCACAGTCTTTTCCTAACACCGATGCATCAACCTCAAGGATGAAAGGTTAACGTAGGATCAGAATGTGCCAACACAGGAGCAGAAACGAAGGCAGCTTTGAGACTCTCAAAGGCATTAATGGAATCCGGAGACCAATTCTCTGGGTTACCGTCCTTTCTGTTCATGTCAGTCAGGGGTTTGACTAGAGACGAGAAGTTACAAATAAACTTCCGATAATAATTCGCAAAGCCAAGAAAACGCTGCAGTGGATGTAAACCCACGGGTCGGGGCCACTGTAGAGCTGTTCGGGGTTCATCGAAAAACTAGCAGTGGAAATCATGTAACCCAGGAATTTTGCCTGTTCACGATGGAACTCGCACTTCTCCAATTTACAGTACAGGTTATTATCTCTCAACCTCTGAAGCACATGGCAGACATCTGTGTGGTGGCTCTCTAGGGAATTGGAATATATGAGGATATTGTTGAGATAAAGCACCACACATTGCTGCAACAAATCTCGGAAGACATTGTTGATAAGTTCCTGAAAAACTGCCGGAGCATTGCAAAGACTAAACGGCATTACGAGGTATTCGTAATGGCCTGTCCTGGTATTAAACACAGTTTTCCATTTGTTGCCCTCCTTGATCCTCACGAGATTGTATGCCCCTCTCAGATCAAGCTTCGAGAAAACCATTACTCCCTTGAGGCGGTCAAATAACTCCGTCATCAATGGAACGGATAAGCATTCTTTATTTTGAAGCAATTGAGACCCCTATAATCAATACAAGGTCTCAGTTCACCACTCTTCTTTTTCACAAAGAAAAAACCAGCAGGAGATGAGGATTTGTGGATGAACCCTCGAGAAAGTGTGTCGGCAACATACTCCTTCATGGCTTTATCCTCTGAGACAGACAAAGGGTAAACCCGGCCTCAAGTGGGTATGGCACCAGGTTGAAGGTCCATTGCTCAATCATAAGACCAGTGTGGAGGCAAACTACCGACTTGACCTTTGTCAAAGACATTGCTAAATTTGGATTACTCCTCTGGCAAGGAGGAGAGTGAAGAGGTGCACAAGACCTTAGCCACTTTCTGAAAACATATCTTACTGCATTGTGGTGACCAGGAAAGAACCTCAGCATGAAGCCAATCAAAAGAGGGGTTGTGCCTCTGTAACCAAGGATAACCAATAACCACCAAGAAATTACTTGGAATTGGATTATCTCATGGTGAAGAGCCCCTACAGCCATGGTCAAAGGAAGCAGTCTCATGAGTCACATAGGCAGGCTGTAGAGGTCCCCCATCAATAGCCTCAATGGCAAGTGGATTGGCACGAAGCTGCAGCAGAATTGAGTGCTTAGACACAAAGGCACCATCTATGAACAGGCCTGCAGCCATAGAGTCGATTAGAGCCTGTATCTCAATGGACGACTCAGACCAAGAAAGGGTAACCAGAACCAGGGGCTTATACTTCAGGATAACTGGGGATGTAACAACGCCACCTATGGTCTGTCCCCTACAGGACCTCAGGTGCAAGCGTTTCCCAGACGGGTAGGACAAGACTTCAAAAAGTGACCTGCCCGGCCACAATAAAGGCACAATCTCTCCCTCCTTCTAAAGGCCCTCTCATCTGCAGAGAGATGTGTGAAGCCCAACTGCATGGGTTCTACTTCACTGGCAGATTTGGTACCAGGAGGTATGGGAGGTGAGGGAGCCAAGGGTGGGACTGCAAAGCAGTGCAAATGTACAGGAGGCTTCCGCAAGCACTCCTTAAAGGAAGGTCTCTCTCAGAGCTTGGAGTCAATGAGAATTGCAAACATGATCAACTTCTCCAGCTCAGTGGGTATGTTTTGGGCTGCTATCTCATCTTTGATGTTATCCGAGAAACCATGAGAAAAAGCAGCCGCGAGGGCCTCATTGTTCCAAGCAACCTCTGCTGCCAGAGTACTGAATTCAATGGTATAATCAGCAACAGTTCTTGTACTCTGATGGACATGAGGCTCTTGGCAGCAGAAGTGGAGCATGCAGGAACGCCAAATACCCTGTTAAAGGAAGCATGGGTAACTCAGGACAATGGGTTTTTGCGTTTGCCATAGAGGGTTTTTCCCAGGCCAAGGCTTTCTCAGAAAGCAAAGAAATCACAAAGCCTACTTTGCTTCTGTCCGTGGGAAACGCTTGGGGCAGCATCTCAAAGTATATCCCAACCTGGTTGAAAAACCCTCTGCATTGAACTGGATCAGCTCCAAATTGCTGGGGAAGCGGAGTGGAACCAGACATACCTCTCATAGAGGTACTGTAATATTCGAGGTGGGTGCCTGCACAGAGACTGGAGCAGCAGCAGGGATGGCCTGCAACACAGGTTGTACCGGAACAGCCACAGTGGGAGGATCCAGGTGAGCAGTGCAAATAAGGAGCATCTGTAATGCTATGGCAAACTGATCCAAGTGGTGATTCTGCTCATCCAATCTGGAAAAAAAATATTACCAGCAAGTGGATTGCATTCATCTTCTGAATTCATGGTCTCTGCTTAATGTCAGGAACAATGAATCAGACTGAGAGAGAAGTGCAGTAAAAATCACACATTTTAATAAAATGTTAAAATAGTGCAAATGTAGTCAAAACATAGCCAGTGTTTGGTAACCAGAGCAGGTAGTCGGTACAAGCCAGTAAAACAGGAATCCAGAGATCAGTGTAGTCAGAGGCAGGAAACAGGATCAGGAACCAGAAGGGAAGTCAGCCAGGCAAAGTCTTTAACAGAAAAACACAGCAGAGGATATCCGGATATGTTGACCAAGGCAAAGGCACAGAAGATATGATCCAGGCAGTTTAAATAGCCAGCAGGGCTGGCTGATTAGCAGGAAATGATCATCAGGTGAGTCACTGTGGAATGATGAGTACTGGCAATTAACCAACAGCTGAGCTCTGAGAAGGGAGGGCTGAGCCCAGCCCTGACACAAACTTGATCATCCATGCCTTTATGGATCTTACTTTGTGTAACGGTGCGCAGTCATGTTGGAATAGGAAGAGGCCATTCCCAAATTGTTCCCACAAATTTGGGAGCGTGAAATTGTCCAAAATGTCTTGGTATGCTGATGCCTTAAGAGTTCCCTTCACTGGAACTAAGGGGCCAAGCTCAACCCCTGAAAAAAAAAACCCCACCATAACCCCCCCCCTTCCAAATGATTTGGACCAGTGAACAAAGCAAGGTCCATAAAAACATGGATGAGCGAGTTTGGGGTGGAGGAACTTGACTGGCCTGCACAGAGTCCTGACCTCAACCCGATAGAACACCTTTGGGATGAGTGGAGACTGCAAGCCAGGCCTTCTCAACTTTATCAGTGCCTGACCTCACAAATGCGCTTCTGGAAGAATGGTCAAACTTTCCCATAGACAGCCTTCCCAGAAGAGTTATAGCTGCAAAGGTTGGGCCAATTCAATATTGAACCCTATGGACCAAGGCAGGGATAAAGTTCATGTGCGTGTAAAGGCAGGTGTCCCAATACTTATAGTGTACCTCAAGAAGCCTGACCTGAAAACTCTCAGGATGTTGCAGCAAGGGCATTATTCAACTCTAGGCTGGGTTCAAACTGGAGAATGCAGCGACTCACAGCAGGAGTCCTGTATTTCTCCATTCACCGTTTCAGGTCAGATTTCAGACCAAATTTTGGGCTGAATTTGAACCTGAAACAAATCAAAAGACGCACAGGGCTCCTGTGCAATTCACACCAGAGCCGCTGCAGAGATGTGTGACCTGGCTCCATAGAGAGCAATAGTGTGAACCCAGCCTTAGTAAAAGCTGCACATTTTGTTTTTATTTATAGATGTCCCTTATCTGCATTGCCAGTTTTTTGGTAACCCTTTAAAGTTCCAGAAATACACAGATGTATTAGGATGAATTTTTTAAAGTTAAAACATCAGGATTATTCTTCTTATTTTAAAACATATATATAAAACATAAAATATATATAAAACATATATATATTTTCAAAGAGATTAGAGAATTAGGGTGACATAGCTTAAAATAAATTATTGATGTGTTAAAGCAAAACTAAACCTCTCATATCCTACTGCTTTTTCCATGTTCCAGTGTGATTTGCAGCCGCCATTCAAATGAATGGGCTGCAAAATCACACCGTGTGAGAACACATGAGAATTGCACAGGAACGCAGCATGCATTCCTGTGTGAGCCCAGTGTGAACTGGGCTTTTTAACCACTTCAGCCCCGGAAGGATTTCCCCTTTATGACCAGAGCACTTTTTGCAACTCGGCACTGCGTCTGCTAACTCCTTTTTTACATTGACAAACATGTTAAGATTTTGCTGAGGTTTTGTGCTTGAGGGTAAGCTGGGAGAAGTCTAATGCATTTTCGCCTTTTCTATCGGCCCCCTAAACCCTACTTATTTCTTGTGAATTCCAAAATTCAAGCTACAGATAGTTCTAAATGATGAGTTATATGTTCTAAGTGATGGCTCATAATGATGCAACTCCTCTCAGCATCCTCCCCAGATGTAATCTAAGTTGCAAATATGAGGGCTCTTTCCAATGATTCTTTTGGCAGGATCAATTTTATCAAAATGAGCTACTTGGCCAAATACCTATACCTGTTTAATATCTCACCGATATACGTACTTTACTAAATTGTGTTTTGTATGTATTGATTCCGCTACTTCTTTCTTTATTTGGAGTGGCTTCCAACACTGCATCTCTTGTATGGCCCTCCAAGCTGCAGTAGCAGAGGGCAAGCTGACAAATACCATTTTCCTGACAGACTCCTATGGCAGCATACGTGTGGGTAAGGCCCCGCCTCCACTACTACCCTATAGGACCCTTCTCCCATAAATCTTTGCTCCATACCAGCTGACTTGTTCCTTTTTTGTCCTCCTCCATATGGACTATGTATCAGTTCAACTACCTGAAGATTCCCACCGCGAGACAGTCGCCCGTGACCAGTTGAATACGCCCCAGCTGAGAGCGGGGTATGGGGTATATGCAGAGTAAGCGCTGAAGACTGGGTAGATAATGTGGGCGCTGGCCGGAAGCCCAGCTGAGAGTGGGTGGCCCTAATCTGCTGGATGCTGGAAAAATCTTGGTTGGCACTGGTGTGGTGGAGGGGTGAGTCAAACTTCCCATGGATTGTGGTAGCAAGTTTTTGTGGTTTACCTGTATTTTTTCCCTGTGGTGTCTGTGCCTTTCCTGCTGACAGTCATGGCGGCGGGAGGTGGTGCTCCGGCCGCCGACTTCCTATTCCTGGGTCCCGCGGCCAGTCTGCACATGCGCGACCGCGGGACAAGATCGAGGCTTGGCTCGCGCATGCACGGCACTGGCCGGCACCGGTCGATGATGTCACCATAGGCTTTTTAAAGCCTCGGGAGTGGCACAAGCCTCGGGAATGACTGCAGGAATATTAGCACCTTCCCCAGGCTGTACTGGTGATCTCCCCAGGTATGTAACATGGCAGGGGGAGGGGGAGTGTGTTGTGTCAGCATGGTTCTCACTCTGCCTCTCCTAGGTGACAGTGATCATGGACTCTCCTCTGCCCCCTGGTGGTCAGCCCTTGCCCAACAGGTACCAGTGGTCCTGCATGATGGGGAGGGCTGGGGGGAGGGGGGTTGGTGATATATGGAGGTATTCTGTGTGAGCAGGCTTTGTTAATGGCACATCCTTGCTTTCTCTCTTTTTATAACCCTTCTAGGGTTCGCACAGGAAAAGTGGTCCGTCCAAGTCTCACCAGCACTCTTTATCTAGATCAGAGCGTCATGAGTCTCACTCAGTCGCAGGACGCCACGAAAGAGACCGCTCATGGCCGCACTCTTCCCGTACATGGGAAAGGGGCGGCAGAACATGCTGGGGTTGCAAAGTGGCAGTATCAGCTGATAAATCCCTCTGTGATCACTGCTACAAGAAAGCAGTTAATGAAAGGGAAAATCCGGTCCAGCATTTGGAAGAAATGATTAAGCGGGTGGTCAGAGACTCTCTACAAGAGAGAGATACCCGTCAGCCTCAAGTCCCTCCCTTGGCTCCCCCGAGATCATCAGAAATAGAGGATCGGTTGGAAGATCCGTGGGATCCATCTCAACCCAGTCGGCAGTCACCAACTTCATCGCATGGGGATTCGGATGTGGAGGCCCTTGAAGTAGGGTTCAGTTATGCCCTAGTCCCATCCTTGGTTGAGGCGGTGAAGGAGGCCTTGGACCTGGAGGATCCAGTGGTATCGCCTCCGAAACAAAAAAGACTGCTCAAACAGCTCAGCAGGCAGCGCACCAATTTTCCCTTCCTAACAGGAATAGGAGGAATTATCTCAGATGAATGGAGCAAGGTGGAGAGGAGGGGCTCGTTGGCATCTAAAATGCAGAAGATGTACCCCTTTTAAGGAGGAAGAGGTGAAACACCTAGAGACAGCTCCATGCAGCCTTAATGAGGCTAGTGAAGTATGTGACACTTCCATTAGAGGATACGGTCACTTTTAAAGACCCTCTGGAGAGGCGAATTGATGCGGACCTTAAACTTATCTATATGACCGCAGGCATGGCATGCAAACCGGCCTTAGGCTTAGCAGCAATTTCTAAGACCATGGAAACATGGTCGAACAAGGTGGAAGTGTCATTGGCAGAGTTTTCCGTTGAAGAGGCACAGAAGTCACCCATTCAAGAGCTCAGGATGGCTTCAGCCTTCCTGGGGGAGGCATCCCTGGACATCATCAGCTGGTGGCTCGGGTTATGATGACTCTTCAGTCATGACCAAGCGGGCTCTGTGGCTTCGCTCATGGTGGGTGGATCCGGCTTTCAAACGGGCTTGGTGCCGGATCCCCTTTGAGGGCAAGTCCCTCTTTGGTAATAAATTGAATGATGCCATAACCCGAGCCACGGGAGGGAAATCGGGGTTTCTTCCTCAGGATTGGCGCCAGCAAGGGCAGAGGCACGCCGCATCAAAGAAGCAGGGCTTTGATTGGGCCAGGGAGGCTGGTAGCTATAAGCCCGGGCGAGAGTTCGGTAGGTCCTGGAGGACCAAGCGCTCAGCTTCGCAGAAAACCGCAAAGGGAGGCTCAGCAGTGGGCCAAGACCCGGCCAAATCCTTTTGATATTGGGCCCGCCCAGACATGCCCGGTGGGGGCTCGTTTACGTGTCTGGGCAGCCTCGATCAGGGATTTTTGGACACTCAAAACAGTGTCTGCAGGCCATCCATGGGTTTTCACCGAAGCACCCAGACAAAGATTTCTTCCACGGCCATTCCGTCTGCAAGAGAAAAAAGGGAGATCCTGTCAAGTTACGTAAGTTCCCTTCTGGAGCAGGAGGCAGTCCGGCCCATACCAGACTTAGAACGGGGCCAAGGGATCTACTCTCCTTTATTCCTTGTTCAGAAGAAGAACGGCTCGTGGAGGCCAGTGATCGATTTGACCCACCTCAACCGTTTCATAAAGAAGGGGAAATTCGAAATGGAGTCCCTGCATACCATACAGCAGTCTGTTCAGCCAGGAGATTGGATGGTGTCAATCGACCTCAAGGATGCCTATTTTCACGTCCCGATAGCTGTGGATTTCCAGCGTTATCTCCATTTTGCAGTAGGCCAATTACATTGTCCATTCACTTGTCTCCCATTTGGCCTGACAACGTCTCCTCTGGTCTTTTCCAAGGTTCTACTATCAGTAGTAGCTTTGCTGAGGGTCAAGGGAGTCCATCTGTTCCACTATCTAGACGACCTCCTCCTGCTGTCCCAAGACAAGCTCCAGCTGTTGGAACATCGGGACCTAGCCATCTCCACCCTACTGGAGTTTGGTTGGCTCCTGAATCGGGACAAGAGTCAACTGTTACCTTCACAGTCCCTAGTCTTTCTGGGTGCTCTCTTCAACACGGAAGCAGGCACGATCACACTGCCGGAAGAGAAGATCACAGTAATTCGGGACCGGGTAGACCAAGTTCTTTCCTCTCCATGGCTTTCAGCTCTCCAGTGCATGAAAGTGATCGGCACAATGACAGCTTCCATTCCCATGGTAAAGTGGGCCCAGTGGAGAATGAGGCCTTTTCAGAGAGGTTTCCTCAAGCAGTGGAGGTCACACAGCGAGACACAACGCATTGGGATAATCTCCTCCATGAGGCGGTCCATGAGGCTCCAACGCAAGAACCTCTCCAGTTGTTACTCTCTGTCTCCAACCACCTGGCTAATAGTAACGTCAGACACCAGCAACCGGGGCTGGGGCGCCCACTGTTTTTCAGAGATGGCACAAGGCAAATGGGACTTCCTTGCCCAGGGGATAGTCTCCAACATTCTGGAATTGCGGGCGGCATTCAAGGCTCTGCAAGCATTCCGTCACCTTTCAATGGATGCCTCCGTGATGATCCAGATGGACAATACAGCCGCAGTGGCGTATGTGAGGAGGCAAGGGGGGACCCGCAGCGGTTCCTTGCTACGGGAAGTGGAGCCAATAATGGATTATGCCCAGAAACACCTTCGCAGTTTATCGGCAGTATATATCCCGGGGATCCAGAATTCGCAAGCGGACTTCCTGTCCAGAATAGAGCTCGACAACGAGTGGTCCCTACACAGGGAGGTCTTCAACTGGGTCCTGATGCTGGGAATAGTGCCGGAGGTGGATCTATTTGCATCAGCTTACAATCACAAACTGGAGAAATACTATGCCAGGTTCCGGGACCCTCAGGCATCGGGAATAGATGCTCTTTCAGACCGGTGGAGATTTCGCCGGGCATACGCCTTCCCTCCAGTACCACTAGTGTTTCAGTTTCTTCGGAGGCTCAGGTCAGAGCCAGTGGAAGTCATTGCGGTAATCCCGTTTTTGGCCCAACAGGCCTTGGTTTCCGCTACTAATGCTCCTCAGTTTCAGGACCCAGTTCCCCTTCCCTCCAGACCGGATCTCCTGGCTCAAGGAGCGAACTTGCATCCCTGCCCTGCGTATCTGCACCTCAGGGCCTGGTTCTTGAGAGGGGAAGGCTGAAAGCCCTAGGCTGTCCACGGGAAGTGTTGCCAAATCTCCTAAGTGCAAGAAGGGGAAGCACCAATAGGGTTTATGAGCGCATCTGGTCAAGATTCTCACAGTATATGGTTTCCAGATCTGCCTCAGTTGACAGTCCAGGCGCTGCGGATATCTTGGGTCCCTCGCCGGAGCTCCTAGCACCTCCCTCCTGATGAGCTCTCCCATAACAAGCAGTTTGCATTTACACATGGAGCACGATTGGCCCCACTCTGTCCTCATTAGCTCACTGGTTATGATTGACAGTAGCGGGAGCCAATGGCTCCTGCTGCTGCTGTCTCAGCCAATGAGGTAGAAGAGACTCGGGAGAGCTGCTGCTACCATGCACATTGCTGGATCAAGATTGGGCAAGTATTAGGGGGGCCTGCGGGAGCTGCTGCACACAGAAAGTTTTTAACCTTCATGCATGGAATCCGTGAAGGTAAAAAATCTTGAGCCTTTATAACCACTTTAATTATGCTCCTCTGATTTCATGAATATCTGGACAAAATAAAAAATGGTCAGCTATTATGAGTCACTGGCTTACTCATAATATACCCACTTACAGTCATTGCTCCTTAATAAACCTAAATTGGTGTGATGTTAGAGTAAAGGAATGTCTAGTTCAGGGATGCTCACTGCACAGCTGTAGTCATCATATAACAACACTTCTGAGGCATCCATCCACTACTGCGTCCTAGTCATCCAGCACAGTGTGTATGATGACACACAATTGCATCCCAGTAAACCAGCAAAGTGTGATACACAGGGTATGAATTCTCACATCATTTCTAAAAAAACTTGCACTGCACAATTTTAGACACAGATCCTTTGTTATAAACAATCTAGTGCCTGTAACTGTGAATTTTAGAGCTGATTGTCATAGTACATGAACTGACACACTGTTCTTTTCTTCACTGATAATGTGCAGCTTAGCAATTCCTCACTGAAAAGATAGTCAATGAATCACCTCTGCGGAAGTTAATAAAAATCCTTACAGGCATGCATATTTTAATGAGCATTATTTTATCTGATCAGATGAATACAAATAATTATGCATAAAAGCTCTCATGTGGCACTAACCATATGTCTTTGTGCGTAGCTGACAGATTACATTAGGATTTCGCTTATTGTACTTTTGTATGAATAAAACTTTCATTAGGAGAAGGTCATATATTTCTACAGACATTTGAAAAGTTTACTTTTTTAAAGTTAAATATATGACACCACTGTCAGACTACATGTTACTGGAAAGAGTAAAAGCACAATTTTTAATATGTTGCAACTAATACATCACCACTTTATGACATTTTATTTCTGTCTGTGTATTTCAAGACACAACCCTGTTATCCCGATGCTTAGCTTCTTGAGAATGTACTCAGGCTCCAACTCCTCTTCAACTTCCAGGTATTTTCCGCCCTAAGAGATTTCACGTTTGGCTGGGTAAATTTGGACCCGCTATGCCAACTTCAGCTAGGTGGAGGTGAGTGCAGGTAGAGATCCCTCAGGGCATGGAGTCTAAGGGCCAGCCAGTAATCACCAGAGCTTCTGATAGTGGAGATGGATTTGTTGTGTGCTTCTCCCAGGTCACAACCCTCAGGTTCAGTCTACTGACAATCAGATATTCAGAGACAAGAAGTTATGCACATGTAGGTCTGGAGTAGGAGGGTACACTGCGGTGATGGTCCAGAAGATGGAGCTGGTTATGGACACAGCAGGGAAGGTACAGGTCAGAAGGCAGGTCCAGCAGCAGACTTGGAAAATAAGGAAGGGTCAAGGCAGGTAGCACACTCGGATAGCTAGGAATAAAGCCATGGGTCAGGGCAGGTGGGTGACTCACATAATCAGGCACAAAGCCAAGGGTCAGGGCAGGTAGCAGACTTGAATAACCAGGAAACAAAGGCAGAAGTCTGTAAATGGAAATCAATAGAGGAAATCAGGCTGAATATCAGGCAGGAACAGGGCTTGGCAGCTAGTTTGCAAAAAACATGGGCAACAAGTTGAGAGCTGCAGTTGAAATAGACAAGGCAAAAGGAGGCCCTACTGAGGGGCTGCAGTAGGCTGAAAGACAGATAGCCAGGCTAGGCATGGACTAGTTGTGTAGCTAAGGCCTAAAGCACTCTGTCCTGTGCAGGAACAAGGCAAAGACAAACCATAAGCTTGCTGAATCACAGGTTACTGCTCGGCTCTGCAGATGATCTGTGATGGGAGTGAAGTGAGCTGCGAGTCATCTTGGAGTCTCTCCCTACTACAGGAAGTGGTTGAGAATCTGGAGGTTGCCCTCAAGAAACACTTGGAGGAGGCCAAACAACACAGCAGGTGGATGCTAGGGTCACGGCTATTGAAGCTGCTCCTCTGCAGCCAATACCAATGACTTAAAAATATTATTATGTTTGGACTCAGGCCTGATTACTTTATGCAGGCTTAACCCCTGTATCCAAAGTTTCATACATATTGACCAAGTATGCTTGATCCCTAAAAGAGAAGTTATGGACAATACCACCATGACCCTCAATGTAATTCACTCCATCCTCTAACATTATTATCCACTGATACAGAAAATACGTTTGACAGGATGATTTGTCAATTCCTGTGGTCAACCTTGTCCCACATAGGCCTCTGAAAAAACATTTTCTTTTGGATTGTAGCCCTATATTAATGCCCAGTAGTTGCAGTCAAGATCAACAACACCAGATCAGCTTTTTTTTCCTTAAATCTAGTGATGCATGCCAAGGCTGTCTACTTTCCCCGCTGATCTTTGTCCTCAATTTGGAACTCTTCTGCTCGGCTAAGGCAAACAGATATTTTTGGCTTACAAAAACAATCTTACCAGCATAAGGTAGCTGCCTACGTCAACAATGCACTCTTCTAAATAACCAATTCAGAGACATCTCTCTCAGCCCTTACAGCATTCTTTAGGGCAGACATCCTCAAACTACGACCCTCCAGCTGTTGCGGAACTACACATCCCATGAGGCATTGTAAAACTCTGACATTCACAAACATGACTAGGCTTGATGGGAATTGTAGTTCCTGAACAACTGGAGGGCCATAGTTTGAGGACCCCTGCTTTAGGGAATACGGATCCTTGTTCAACTTCAAAATTAACTATACCAAATCTGAGGCCCGCAATGCCTCTATAAACTTGGGGCATCTTCACCTACTTGAATCCAATTCCCAATTCTGCTGGTCTACAGACTACATAAAATATTTAGGAGCCAAGATCACTGCAAACCTGTCTAAACTATATGACTCAAACTTAATTTCACTTCTCACCAAACTACAGCAAGACCTCAACAGAGAAATTAAATTACCTTGCTCTTTCATGGTTCAATAGATTCAAACTGATAAACATTTCCCCAGCAGAGTGTATATCTGAAAATAGAGATCCAAAATAGACATTTGGAGTTCAATTCTGACACTTTCTGAAATTCACCCCAAGTACCCCTTGCCTCCACTGCCCTCCTACCCCAGTTTGAAGATTTCTGTAACCAGTATTCCAGACCCCACACTCCCTTGTCTGCATTTACAAACTACTTAGCTTCTCACCTGCAGACTATATTCCCCTCCTCTACATTTGCAAATTGGATGCAATCCCACAGACCCATCAAGTTTGATTATTAACCCATACACTGTGCAAATTCCAAGAACAGGTGTCGCCATCGCCAAAAGTTTTGAGAATGACACAAATATTCTTTGTTTCGGTGTTTTTAGATCTTTTTGTCAGATGTTACTATGGCATACTGAAGTATAATTACAAGCATTTCATAAGTGTCAAAGGCTTTAATTGACAATTACATTCAGTTTATGCAAAGAGTCAATATATGCAGTGTTGACCCTTCTTTTTCAAGACCTCTGCAATTTGCCCTGGCATGCTGTCAATCAACTTCTGGGGCACATCCTGACTGATAGCAGCTCATTCTTGCATAATCAATGCTTGGAGTTTGTCAGAATTCGTGGGCCTTTGATACCAGGCCATCCTCCAAAAGTCTTCTCCTCACTGTGTGCGCAGATGCACTCACACCTGCCTGCTGCCATTCCTGAGCAAGCTCTGCACTGGTGGTGCCCTGATTCCGCAGCTGAATCAACTGTAGGAGACGGTCCAAGCGCTTGCTGGACTTTCTTGGGTGCCCTGAATCCTTCTTCACAAATGCAATGGAATTGTTTTTTTATGGGATTAAGTTCATTTTCATGATAAAGAGGGACTTTGCAATTAATTGCAATTCATCTGATCATTCTTCATAACATCATGGAGTATATGCAAATTTCCAATATAAAAACTGAGGCAGCAGACTTTGTGAAAATTAAAATTTTTGTCATTCTCAAAAATATACGGCTGTATAAGGTCTTAATAGTACCAGGCCCTAGTGGTCCTCCACAAGTCCTACTAACAGATTCTATTGGAGACCCAGGGGAGAACCCAACAACATACTACAAACAATGGGACAACCGCCCTATTAAAAAATACAAATCCACTTTCACTGTTGAGCAAAGAGACTATATATAGTTTGTTTTTTTCATCATTCCTCCATTGGCAGAAGATTACAGGAATCTGGCTATAAACTCTTTACCAGATGGCACAAGGTACCATCTGTCCTTTACAAAATACTTCCCAGCTGTGTTGGAGATGCAGGGAAGCTAAAGGGATCTTCCTGCACATCTTCCGGTCTTGTACTTAACTGTGGAGCTACTGGAAAGAGATCAGTGAAATTATAAAACAACTAATTAATGTCAATGTTATGTAGAACCCAGCCTTTTACCTTCTTCACCTCTCAAATTTGCCCAGGAGAGGCAGATATAGGAAGCCTCTCTCAGTTTAATTTCTTAACGCAGCTAAGATTTGCATACCCATCTTTTAAAAACAGGAGATCTTTGGCTCAACAAGCAAAATCATGCACATAGAAGACCTTTTGGCTACCCTTTGCAAAAGAGAAGAAAACTGCACAACCACATGGGTGTCCTGTATACATTTTATTACTCTATTACATTTAAAAACGCCCTGACAGGAACCTGAGACGTTCACCTGGTCTAAACCCTTTATGCACATGTGGCCACATATATGGCCGAATTCAACACCTTTGTTCAGTTAACCTTCACGCTCAACACTTCTGGTTAGAGAAATTTTGGAACTACCCCAGCTATTAGCCATGCCCTCCTTCTTGCTCCTCCTTCTCCCATTTTTTAATTAATTTCCCGCTTTCCTTCTCCTTCCTCTTCTCTCCTGATCACTACCCTTACCTACTTCCTGGCCCCCTCTTCCAAAACCAAAACTCCCACTTCCCCTTCCCATTCCTCGCCCATCCCTACCATACCCCTGTGCCCTTCCCAACATTCTCCATTTCATTATTATTAAAACTAGCACACACCCTTCGCTCCCACCACTTACATCTCTGCTACTGGGTTCCAGCTTCATATTAAGGGAAAACTCACAAGAATAGCTTCTACTTGGCCCTACACCCCAAAAAATGGACAAATACACATCACAAAAATATATATGCTAAACTGCCTATGATTTCTGTTTCATTTATACATCTTTTTTGTATCACTCTTTTTTTGCACCTATATGTCCCATTTTACAGTACTCAGCATAAATGAGTACATCCCTTTTGAAAAGTAAGATTTCAATCAATATCTCAATGAACACAAGAACAATTTCCAAAATTTTGACAAAACTGAGTTTTATAGAACATTTGCTTAGCTCATTACATGAAAGTAAAGTTAATAATATAACTTAGATTACAAAATCTCCAGTTTTATTCAGATTAGCTGATGCAAAAATGAATACACCTAACAACAAAAACTACTACATCTAGTATTTTATATGTTCTCTATGATTTTCTGCCGATTTTCTGATTGTTAGTATGGTGCTTTTGACAGCCGATTCCGAATTTTCGGACGACAAAAACTGTATGTGCAGGCTATAAAATTTTTATTGTATGTGAACACATACAGTATCTCACCAAAGTGAGTATACCCCTCACATTTTTGTAAATATTTTATTATATCTTTTCATGTGACAACACTGAAGAAATGACACTTTGCTACAATGTAAAGTAGCAAATATAGCAAATATAGTAGTAGTATAGTATAGTATAGTATAGTAGTAGTATAATAATGAAGACATTTTTTTTTTTTTTTTATTTACACAAAATTGTCACACAGCATATGCATATTACACCCGAAAATACTTTCTGCTACTCCTCCCCAGCATGGCGATACCACATGTGTGTGACTTTTTCACAGCCTGGCCACATAGAGGAGTCCAACTTGCAGGGAGCACCGTCAGGCATTCTAGGAGCATAAATTACACATCTGATTTCCTAACAACCTATTACAAGTTTGAAAGCCCTGGAGCACCAGGACAATGGAATTACCCACAAAATGACCCCGTTTTGGAAAGCAAACACCCCAACGTATATTCTATGAGGCATCATGAGTCTTTTGAACGGTTAATTTTTTTTGCCACAAGTCTTCGAAAAATGTGGAAAGAAAATGAAAACTTATTTTTTTTTACACAAAGTGGTCAATTTATAAGATATTTTTAACACATAGTATGTACATAGCAAAAATTACCCCCAAAAATACATTCTGCTACTCGTCCCAAGTATGGCGATACCACATGTGTGAGACTTTTACACAGCCTGGCCATATAGAGAGGTCCAACATGCATGGAGCACCATCAGGCATTCTAGGAGCATAAATTACACATCTAATCTCCTAACGACCTATTACACTTTTGTGGAATTACCCACAAAATGACATCACTTTGAAAGCAAACACCCCAACGTATATTTTATGAGTCTTTTGAACAGTTCATTTTTTTCTACAAGTCTTCAGAAAATGTGTAAAGAAAATGAAACTGTATTTTTTTTTACACAAAGTTGTCAATTTATATGATATTTCTAACACATAGCATGTACATACCAAAATACATTCTGCTACTCCTGAGTATGACGATACCACATGTGTGAGACTTTTACACAGCCTGACCACATAGAAAGGTCCAACATTGAAGTAGTATCTAGGAGCATAAATTACACATCTAATTTTATTCCTACCTATCACACTTTTGAAGGTCCTGGAGCACCAGGACAGTGGAATTACCCACAAAATGACCCTATTTTGGAAAGCAAACACCCCAAGGTACATGGGCTGCAGATAGGTACTCAGGTACTCTGATGGGCTGCAGCTAGGTACTTGGGTACTCTAATGGGCTGGTGACAGGTGCTCGGGTACTCTAATGGGCTGGTGACAGGTGCTCGGGTACTCTGATGGGCTGGTGACAGGTATGCAGGTACTCTGATGGGCTGGTGACAGGTACCCGGGTACTCTGTTGGGCTGGTGACACGTATGTAGGTACTCTGATGGGCTGGTGACAGGTACTCGGGTACTCTGTTGGGCAGGTGACAGGTACACAGGTAATCCTAGGGGTTGTAACAGGTACTCGGGTGCTCTGATGGGCTGGTGACAGTGAAATTGTAGAGCATTTTCTAGGACCCACCCAAGCCTGTGATTAGACAATGAAGGAGCAGGAATACACTAATGAGGTCATATAGTGCTGATAAGTGCTCTTCCTCCTAGTCTGAATGCTGCTGTACAGGATTCTCAAAACAGATACAGCCAGTTACTTATGCTAGTTGTATTTTTTTTTATTTAAAAGGAATACATACCTAGATTATAATGTGTTTTTACTATCTGTACAGTTTTGGAGTTCAGCTTTCAAGACTATAGAGATCTCAAAAATAAGAAGCCGCTTCTATCACACAGGATGTGGTATAATCTACCACAGCGGTATGCGACAGAACCACAGAGCCCACTAGTTACATGCAATTGAAAGTATTCAAAACCACCCATCAGACTTTCCGCAGTAGCATGGCGTGTGTTTCTTTGGCCTGATTTGCCCTATTAGAAGATGAAGCTGAATATCGGGTTCATTATTGTCCTACATAATCTGCTACAGATGATTCCTTGTATTTTTGTTGTGTCAGCAGTGTATAGTAAATCCAATGAAGCATGGTGAGTATAATATATGCATTCCTACTGAAAAATTACTGAGGATTATACGCCAACTATAAATCACATAATGTAAAATAGGAAGGAAAAGGAAAAGTGGAGCCAGTTACAAGACTAATTTTGTCTACATGTATAGCTAGTTAATGCGGTCTGCTTCATTTAATTGGATTTGTCTGCACAATTACTTAATACTAGGATGGATGATTATTTTTTAATTAGCTTCACCATTCCTCACTTAATAAACGAATTACTAGATAATTGTCCTATAAGAACATAAATGAAGGAAGCACTGACTTGTCACTCCAGTATTTTAA
The DNA here is from genome assembly GCA_018402905.1 of Glandirana rugosa. Classification (NCBI taxonomy): domain Eukaryota; kingdom Metazoa; phylum Chordata; class Amphibia; order Anura; family Ranidae; genus Glandirana; species Glandirana rugosa. The sequence continues at coordinate 2,011,151 of BLSH010094505.1, forward strand.
ACTAGCCAATGTAAAATATTGAACAGACCACGTTTGTATGCAGATTTTTGTTACGTTACACAGTCACCAGAAAAACTGTTTAGCAGATGTTTCTCATGCAGTCTTCCAGACACAATGCAGTAGGAGCAGGCCACATAAAAAACACACATTTGAATCATTACACGTCATCCAAAATGTCCATAGTGGAAGTTCACATACACAGCAGTATTGACAACCGAAATGGTTTTAGGGCTCGTTTACACCAGATATAGTCAAATAGTCAAACACTTTCTTAAATACAGCACAAATGCATATACAAGAAAGATGAATGTATTCAGTGAGCCTAGTTAACCACCCCTGTGGTGATTTCATGTGCATTTAAAAAAAGTACAGCATGCTGCATTTCTTTACAAGTAAATGCACATGAATGCACCCAGGGCCGGTGCTACCACTAGGCAAACTAGGCAGCCGCCTAGTTGGGCACTGCTGCCTAGGTGTGCCTGGCCACTGGTTTCCCTCCGCGTCTGCATGCTCTGCAGGCTGCAGCATGTAACTAACTCAGTCTCAGGCAGCTGCTCCGTCCGACCGGTAGTGTAATTAGAGGCGCAGCGCAGCACTGGAGCCAGCGCTAGAGGAAGCAGGGCCAATGCTTCCTGTATAGCGCCACTTTCTGTCACATGGGCAGGGTAAAGGGGTGGAGTCAGGGGTGGAGCCAATGGGGGCGGCAAAATGAGGTTTCACCTAGGGTGTCAAAAATACTTGCACCAGCCCTGAATGCACTTCAAACACATATACATGCAACTCTAAAAACAAAAAACATCATAAATAATGCCTAAAAAACAACCCACAAATGCATTACAAATGCATGTAAGTGCATATGCAGAACTGTACACTGCACGCTATTCCATGGCCTTATCAATCAATATTACTATGCCATAATTGCTGTAGTGTGACCTATCTCTGCAGCATGACTTCCTACTGCTCTGCTTGTACTGCCCATCTCTTCAATGGATTTGGGCCTCTCTCATTTTGAGAAAACAATTGAAGTTACTAAAATTGCCCTGAAATCACTTCGCAACTCGTTATTCAATTTTTCTGATCTCATACACAAACCCCCAAATTGTCTCCACTGCTCTAATAATATATTCCTTACTCATAACTTCCCATGCATAGCTCCAAAAGTTGTCTCTGCTACCTGCACTCTCTGTAATTCACATGCTCATCCTATGAAACATACCCCTCACCTTAAGAATGATTAAATTCCCTTAAAAATATTTTTTCAATATTGCCTTCATATCTCCTTCTCTACCCTAATCATTCATCACCAATTTGCCAAATCACGTGCCGTCACCGCCCTTCCCTTTGTCTAGTGTCTAGTGTTACCCCCACCTCTCAAATTGTAAGCTCCTTTGAACAGAGCCCTCTTCTCCACTTGTGTCATATTTTTTTGTTTTCATCTAGAGTTTATAATCACACCTCATTATTTCATGTACTGTACATTGTACAACGCCACATAATATGTTGGAGCTTTATAAATAAAGAACAATGATAATAGGTTTGTAACCTGAGCTGGACTTTGTGGATAGCAGCAGAATTGCTTTAACTTTCAGGTTTAGCCATAGACATCGGTGATAACCTCTGCCTCTTAAATCTAGTCAGCAACAATTAAGGCCATTAAGAGGAGGTCAGTAACCTTTTCCACATTTTACAAGCATTAAGCCTGGTACACACTATTCGTTTTTTCTTTTCATTCAACCTGCTGGAGGAGCCGCTGTACTAACAATCCGATGTTAGTACAGCAATCTCCCCGCTGAGCTAATACGTTCTGACAGGGGGGCTTCTGTTGGACCGGGTATTGTACACACGGGCCAAATGTCCAATATTTGGCCCGTGTGTACAGCCCTTTAGACGACCAGCATGCCAGTGAACAATAATGCACCATAGTCAATTTTTGCACTTATAGTTGTATTGCTAATGGCAAGTTAAACTCATGAAATGTTCTAGTAACTGGCACACAGACAAAACATGTTTATATTCACACCTTGGGTCAGACCTAGCGCATGTACCTTCATAGCTCACATTATCCCCAATGATTGCACCTTCAGACCTCAGATCACCCCAATCCATGCACCTTTAGATTGCAGGTCACCCCAATCCATACACCTTGAGACCTCAGATCAGCTCCAATGAAAGCCCCTTTGGACCTAAGATCAGCCCCAAATTCTATAATTATTATCCTAGCTCAGGGTAGATAAATGTAGGAAGCCACCAACATCTACATATCTCCTGTAATCTCTGAGCACCCCCTGCAGCGAACACACTCCTCTCACTTCAAACTTGTGGTACCTGCGCTTTCACGGCCACCTTAGTGATGCCCAACCGATAGCTTGGACAATCTTCGGGAGGCTTAACACTTAGCCTGAGCCACTACAAGAGGGTGGTGCCTTGCCATCTGTTGGGAATGTCAGTACAGGAGAGGTGGCAGCCAACAATTGTAGCAGGTCCTGTTAAAAAGGCATTGTGTGACCACATTGGCGTGTGTGCCAAAGGTTAATTCAAACCTTCCCCAGCTGTATGAGTTTAGGTGTATGTAAACACTAAATCTATTTTACAGTTTGGCATTGTGCATCACTGTCTATTTATGTATTTATTTATTTTGCTAGCTCTATCCCATTGGGAAGATTTCCCTTCCCTTCTTTTCCTATAGCCACATTAGGAAGTGAGAGGAAATCTTTTTACAAATGAGGGAAATCCCTGGTAGTCACCAAAACTACTGTCCCCATTGGAAGATTTCCCCTCTATTCCTGTTCTCGGGACTATGCAAAATTTGTGATTTTCTTTTACTTTTTAATTCTCAGTGAAAATGTTTACAAGCTAAGTAGAGAAGGTAAATCTCCCCAACAGAGACACAGACGGAAATGTAGTGGTTGTTCAATCACTTAATCTTAAATCTATAGGAAAACATTGGCTATACTATAAGAGCTCATTCACACTGCGGCTGATAAACAACTGTTTTTGGTGGTTTGGGCATTTTTTTAACAGCCCAAAAACGCCCCTTCATTGTTATCCTATGTGTACATGCACATGCGTTTTTGGGCTGTTATCTGAATGCCCTAAATAGTGTTCAGAAGTCGTTCCTCTGACCACAAAAAATGCTGGACGCCGATAAACGCTACTAAACGTTCATAAACGCCGGTAAACGGCCGTTTATCGGCATCCAGCATTTTTTGTAGTCAATGGAAGCTAATGAAGTAAAAAATCGAATTCTTAAAAACGCTGATGCCGATAAACGCTGATAAACGCCGATAGACGCTGCTTACAAAATGCTGCAAAAGAACGTTTTCTAAGCAGCGTCTCCTGCCCGATGGTCAGAGAGCCCAGAGAGCGTCCAGTGTGCATGGAGCCTGAGGCTCCATGCACACTAGCTTAAAAAAAATGCTAGTTCTCTTGGCAGAAAAAAACGCAAATTTTGAGCGTTTAGGAGCATTTAGCACTTTTTTCTGCCTCTAAACGCTGAGCTTAAAAAATGGTTTTAGACTACCTAATATGCATGGACACATAGGATAACATTAGTTGCTTCTACAGGCAAAACGCTAAACTCCTCTAGGAGCAGTATTTTTTTAAGCTCAGTATTGAGCTTAAAGATTCTGCCAAGAATAGTGCTTACTTCTGCAGACTGGCAACATAAAGCCACTGCTTTGCAATTAACAGCAGTGTTGTCATTGTGTTTGTCGTTATGTGCCCCTGGATGACGTCTGTTGTGACGAAACACACAAGGCGGAGCTTAGTAGTGACGCCATCACACCGGCCCGGTCAAGCGACAGCATTCTGTCATGTTGATACACTGTTTCTCTTGTTTTAATATGTGAGTGCCTCTCTGTTTTAAAGAAAGGGAATGCCAATTCATGGTACACTATAGAGCTCCTCTGTTGAATCCCCAATGTTGGTTACCATCTGGCCTGACCCCTATGGAGTTTTGAGTAGATAAGATGCTGTGTATATTACTCCTGGGGGGCCTTGGTGTAATTAAGCTTCCTAAGACTTCTTATTACCTGAGGTCTTAGTCTCTGGCAAGCTGCTACTGTATGCTTTTGGTGGTGGAACACTGATGATATTACACTCACCTCTTGATGGACATTCTTTTCTGTGTGTTTTATAATATTTATACACAATTCTTGCAATTTGTGTGTTTATTGCTATTTTCATTGATATTTTTGCTGCTGTTTATTTGCACCAAGATTTCATTATTGTGACACTTTGTATGTAAAGGGACAGCACAACACTTTTTTTTTTCATTTTAAGCATTGTCAGCCTGCCGTCAGTTGGATATTGGCCTGCTCATCTGGCAGTCTCTGTTAAGTTGCCTATTCAGTAAACTACTAGATGCAATGCTAAAACCACACATCTCATTTTATTTTATACAGCTGGCAAATAGAAAGTCACTTATCCTTTGGTTCTGCATGTACAGTATGATTTGGTTGCTGTTTTTTCATTGTGTAAGAGCTCCCTCACCTGGACATATGCATGATGTAAAAAAATAGCCACAGCAGCAACACATTAAAATATTTGTGTAAAACCCTAATGGCCCGTACACAGGATCCGAAAATTGGACGAAAAATACTGCAACCGATGCGATCCTACGATAATCGGATCGTTAGTACACAGCTTATGAGAGCCAATCATGACAGTTCATCCGATATTATTAGATCGGACATGCATGGAAATTTTGATCACATGATAACACATCGTATGATTTTCATTTAATCAATACAGTTGTCGTCCGAAAATACAATACAAATACACTACAACACATGACATCACTTCCGATTTTTTATTCTGTGGTATGAGAATATTTGTGACTTTAGTAAACTCTTCCGATTCGATCTGAGATTAGCATGCAAAAAAAAAAAAAAGTGGACAATCTGTCATCCGACATTCGGATCATGTGTACAGGGCATAAGGCCCCTTTCACACTTGTGCGACCCAATTTTACCGCGATTTTGATGCAATTCGGGATTAGTATGACATCGGTCCGACTTTGTTGCAACTTTGGCTCAATGAAAACTTATTACAAAGTCGTACAGAAGTAGTACAGAAATCGCATCTATATTATTCAGATGAGATTTGCATGAGACTTTGAGGGTTTAGCATTGAAGTCTATGGACCTCAAGTTGCATCAAAGTTGGACCAAAGTAATGCAGATAATGCACTCGGCACGACTTGAAAGTCATACAGATATGAATGGTACTCATTGGAAATAATGGGGAACGACTTGTCATGCGACTTTGCAGTCCCAAATCGCAGGACAACTCACACAAGTGTGAAAGGGGTCTTAGACTAATTATAGGCCTATATTTCTTTTTTCCTTTTCCTCTTGGAAATGTTTTGCTTCAATCAGTTCTCTATATAGCTATGAACACCAAAGACGACTCTTATGTTCAGTGGCTTTGATGATTTTTTATGAGTTTTAGCTAAGCCTTTACCTCCCTACTCCCAGTGCATGAAATACAGACAGGCTGCTGATATATTGTTAGCCAGCTCTCCATTACCCCTCCTCTTATTCCAGCGGCCAAAGTCAGCCCTCACTGTCAGGTTGATTTTAAACTTCAAATGGTGTTCAGTGGATGATAAAGTTTAATATAAAAAGATGGTCATAATATATCATCCTTTTTACAAAATCAATTTAACATTTTATATACTGCTCTGTGTTACTGTTTTAGGCAATTGTGAAAAAAATGCTGTAATGTGGGAATGCTTTAAAAATAATGTTATGAATAGTTATTATTGATCAATAAACAAAACTAGAAAATGTAATAAAAGAAAAAAAATCAAATTAATATTTGGCGTGACCGCCTTTTAACACAGCAACAATTCTTTTAGGTATAATTGCATGAAGTTTATAAAAGTACTGAAGAATCCTGGAGAATTTTCTGCAGTTCCATCAGAGACTTTGGCTCTTATTTCCTTCTATTCCTGGATATAATCCTAGATTTGCTTGATGATGTTGAGATCAGGGCTCTATGGGACCATATCAGCTGTAATAGGATTACTTGTTCTTCCCTTTTTCTGAAGATAGTTCTTTATGATTTTGGCCATGTTTTGAGTTATTGTTATACTTCAGAAACAAGCTGGGACTAATCAGATATCTCCCTGATGATACTGTATGATAGATAAGAATCTGCCTGTATTTATCAGCAGCGAGGTGGTCATCAATTCTGACCAAATCGCCATTGGCAAAATGCCACCCCAAACCTGCAAGGAACCTCTACTATGCTTCACTGCTGCCTGCACACATCTACTGTATGTACTGCTCTTCACCAGACAAACTGCCCTCTGTCATGGTTGCCAAACACGCTTCGATACATGATTGATTTCCAATAGGAATATTCAATCTATAGTCAATAACCCATTCGATCAGTATTCCACACGCGGGGAAATTGATTTTGATCAATAGTTAAGATAGAATCATAATATGCTTGCGAAAATTATTGATCACTTCTCTGCTTCCACCATGTAATCTCATAATCTGATCAATTGAAATACAAGTACAAAGTAAGGCCCCTTTCACACAGGCAATCCAATCAGGTCCGTCTGTCAGTTTTTCAGGTGGACCTGATCCGCCAAAAACCAACGGACGGTGGTCCTATACCCCCATCCATCTGGCGGATCAGATGGAAATGGAAATGGACAGGCGGTCCGTTTCCATCCGATTGCCCCATAGAGGAGAGCGGGCTGTGTCTGTGTCTGCTCTGCATAGCAGAGCAGACATGGACCTGTCATCCGCCTGCTCAGCGGAGAGATCCCCGCTGAGCAAGTGGATTCTGCTTCACGGAGGCCCTGTATGGAAGGGGCCTATCTCAGCACTGTCGGACACTGCAAAATGCTCGATAATTTTATGCCCTGTTTGATCAACTCAGTTTTGTCTAAAGCGTTTGGAAGCAAAGCTATTGCCTTTCGGTTGTTTGTGGAGTCAATAACATATCACCATATAACAATCGGATAAATAAATTCAAAGCGTGTGTGGCCACTATTAGTGGTGAGTCGAATATTTCACATTTAGGCTTATCAGTTCAGAGCGCCCGTTGCCATTTGTTTCTTTACCCCATTCCAGCTTTTGTGTGTAGGTGAGACATTTTTCTTTTTTCAGCTTGAACAGATTACTTTTTTGGTCTGTAGATGGGTATACCGTGCTCTAGGTGCTTTCTGTCAGTACTGAGCTGATAGCAGTGCCCATCATCTTCTGCTTTCCGTGGGGAGTAAGCATCATGTATTTTTCATCTCCTGCATGGTGGTCAATAACTGCATTGCCAGTCCTTGGTATTGTTGGTTTATTGGGAAGAAGAGCTTAAACAGCACAAACTGAATCACCTGTATGCATACTGAGATGGGAAAGAGGGACACCCTTTAGAACAGTGGTTCTCAACTCCGGTCCTCGAGACCCACCAACAGACCACATTTTAAGTATTACCTTGGGAAGATGCAGATTAGAATACTGCAATCACTGAGCAGCAAATGATATCACCTGGGATGTATTTCAGTTATCCTGCAAACCTGGCCTGTTGGGGGGTCCCGAGGACCGGAGTTGAGAACCATTGCTTTAGTACAAAGGACACACTCCCTGCCATACCCCCAGTTATGGTATCTCACAAAAGTAACTACACCCCTCACTTTTTTGTAAATATTTTATTATATCTTTTCATGTGACAACACTGAAGAAATGACACTTTGCTACAATGTAAAACAGTGAGTGTACAGCTTGTATAACAGTGTAAAATTGCTGTCCCCTCAAAATAACTCAACACACAGCCATTAATGTCTAAACCACTGGCAACAAAAGTGAGTACACCCCTAAGTGAAAATGCCCAATTAGCCATTTTCCCTCCCCGGTGTCATGTGACTCATTAGTGTTACAAGGTCTCAGGTGTGAATGAGGAGCAGGTGTGTTAAATTTGGCATTATCGCTCACTCTCTCATACTGGTCACTTGAAGTTCAACATGGTGCCTCATGGCAAAGAAATCTGAGGATCAGAAAAAAAGAATTGTTGCTCTACATAAAGATGGCCTCGGCTATAAGACGATTGCCAAGATCCTGAAACTGAGCTGCAGCACAGTGGCCAAGACCATACAGTGGTTTAACAGGACAGGTTCTACTCAGAACAGGTCTCACCATGGTCGACCAAAGAAGTTGAGTGCACATGCTCAGCATCATACCCAGAGGTTGTCTTTGGGAAATAGACGTATGAGCGCTGCCAGCATTGCTGCAGAGGTTGAAGGGGTGGGGGGTTAGCCTGTCAGTGCTTAGACCATACGCCACACACTGCATCAAATTGGTCTGCATGGCTGTCCTCCCAGAAGGAAGCCTCTTCTAAAGATGATGCACAAGAAAGCCTGCAAACAATTTGCTGAAGACAAGCAGACTAAGGATATGGATTACTGGAACCATGTCCTGTGGTCTGATGAGATCAAGATAAACTTATTTGGCTCAGATGGTGTCAAGCGTGTGTGGTGGCAATCAGATGAGAACAAAGACAAGTGTGTCTTGTCTACATTCAAGCATGGTGGTGGAAGTGTCATGTTCTAGGGCTGCATGAGTACTGCTGGCATTGGGAAGCTATAGTGGATTGAGGGAACCATGAATGCCAACATGTGCTGTGACATACTGAAGCAGAGCATGATCCCCTCCCTTCGGAGACTGTGCCGCAGGGCAGTATTCCAACATGATAACGACCCCAAACACACCTCCAAGATGACCACTGCCTTGCTAAAAAAGCAAAGGGTAAAGATGATGGACTGACCAAGCATGTCACCAGACCTAAACCTTATTGAGCATCTGTGGGGCATCCTCAAATGGAAGGTGGAGAAACGCAAGGTCTCTAACATCCACCAGCTCTGTGATGTCGTCATCGAGGAGTGGAAGAGGATTCCAGTGGCAGCCTCTGAAGCTCTGGTGAACTCCATGCCCAAGAGGGTTAAGGCAGTGCTGGCAAATAATGGTGGCCACACAAAATATTGACACTTTGGGCCCAATTTGAACATTTTCACTTAGGGGTGTACTCACTTTTGTTGCCAGTGGTTTAGACATTAATTGCTGAGTGTTGAGTTATTTTGAGGGGACAACAAATTTACGCTGTTATACAAGCTGTACACTCACTACTTTACATTGTAGCAAAGTGTCATTTCTTCAGTGTTGTCACATGAAAAGATAGAATAAAATATTTACAAAAATGTGAGGGGTGTACTCACTTTTGTGAAATACTGTATATGACCCATAAAGAATTAAGACAAAAATGATTGATTAAACATGAAAGTGCTTTTTCATCACTGTGTTTCCTTTACGTTGGCTTTTTAAAACAAAAATTTGAGATGAAAAAGGCTTGTGTAAAAGGTTTAGCCTGAATTCATACCTGAGCAGAGCATATTATTGGTTTTACAGGTCTTTTTTCTTGTGTATCAAGCTTCAGGAGTTTGGTTCCTGGGATGGACAAAGGGAGGAGAGCAGTTTTATAGGAGGAGAGGCATTCTTCAGATGTAAAAATGCACACAAAAGTGACTTAGGGACCAAAAACACCTGAATACACTCAAAAAAAGCTCATGTACTTTCTTGAGCGTAAGGTTTACCGTAGAGCACAGGGTGACAGAGTGAACAAGTATGTACAGGAACAAACAGAAAGAATGGGATTCTGCATAGTCTGGCATAGGGAAACAAGCAGAAAGACTCTCAAGTGTGATTGTAGTGCAACACTTTTGGTTGCATATATTATGAGGCCTACACATCTGTCCGAAATTAGGGACAACTGAGAGGGAAAGAGGGACAGGAGGATTTGGTTCCAAAAGAGGATGGCCCACTCCAAATGAGAGACAGTTGGGGGGTACGTGTATTTGGCAAGCTTTCTCCTTGAAAGAGACTTTGCTAATGCAGGATGATTACCTTGTATTTGATGGTGATGTTCATTTTTTGCATTTGTGTGAAATTTGAAGATTAAACCACCAACCTCCCCCTTTTGGTATGGTTGGCCCTCTGCCCAGCATTAGCCTCTCTATGCAGTTGTTTCAGTTAATCAATTTGGATGAACCAACACATTTAATCACGTTGCATTGTCGGACAAATATAGTATAAGTTCTGTGAATGGCAGAGGGGAAGAAAGGGGCGGGTGAGTGGCACAAGTCCTTCACCAGCATTGTTGTTGACTCCAGCAGCACCAGATTATCACTGCTCTGGGCAGTATCTGGCAGCATGAATGGAGGATTTTTACATGAAGCAACAACGTGCAGGATATGGGATACCCACCATTACAGTTAACTAATGTGTTTGGCGCTATATTACCCCTTTCACTCTGAAAATATAACTAAATTAAAACTTAAACTTGTGCTTATGTTTACAGACACTGATCATTGCCAAGCCTTACATTAGGATGCACGTCCTGAAATGAATATTTCATGTTCGGTCTGATATCAAGACTTCCGTTTGTTTTTATAACTTTAGATCCTTTTAACATATCAAAGTAACTTTTTTGGCATTTTTCTTTCCAAAGCAACTACAGAAGAGAAATAAGCTCCCTGTGTTCAAAAGCAAGGACAGATTCTCAACATGAGCCACAGCCAGTGCCTGGGCCAAGTCATTTGTTAGATGTGATGAATAATAAGCAGCTTCTTATTTATGGACTGCAAGCAAAGCAACATCAGAAATGGTGTATGCTATTAATGCTATTTCATCTCATATTTTTATGTCTTTCCTCATGGGAGGTCCTTAAGATCGGCATTTAAAGAGGGAATAGATATGAGCATCATGGAGTAACATTCTGTGCCTCAGCACATTGATGTGTGTAACTCTAGAGGTTTGAAAGTCAGGCAACACAAGAAAATACCTCATTCTTTAAAACGACCTATACATAATTCACATCTGTGTCCTGAAAAGTTAAAAAACAAATGATAACCAGCTAGTATGCAATCAACTTATCCAGATGTAAATTGAGTATGGCCTAAGCCACTGGTCTCCAAACTGTGGCCTGAGGACAGGATGCAGCCCTTTGCTTGCCTTTATCCAGCCCTTGGGGCACTATTCCTCCCACTGACATTACCAATGGGACATAATTCCTGCCACTGACAACAATGGGGCTCTATTCCTCCCACTGACATTACCAATGGGACAAAATTCCTGCCACTGACATCAACAATGGGGCTCTATTCCTCCCACTGACATTACCAATCGGACAAAATTCCTGCCACTGACATCAACAATGGGGCTCTGTTCCTCCCATTGCCACCAACAATAGGACATTATTTCTCCCACTGACACCAGTGATGGGACACTATTCTTCCCACTAACATCAATGATGGTGCACTATTCTTCCCAATAACACCAATAATGAGGCACTATTCCTCTCATGGACACCAATGATGGGGTACTATTCCTCTCTCTAATCCCAATGATGGGGTACTATTCCTCTCTCTAAACCCAATGATGGGGTACTATTCCTCTCTCTAAACCCAATGATGGGGTACTATTCCCATCTCTAACACCAACGATGGGGTACTATTCCTCTCTCTAACCCCAATGATGGGGTACTACTTCTCTCTCTGACCCCAATGCTGGTGCACTACTCCTCCTCAGACCCACACCAGCAATACAACAGCAGTTTTTCCCCACTGACGCTGATGCAGCACCCTTGCTCCTCTTAGCTACAAAGCTGACACAGGGACATTCTTTCCTTCCAGTGACACCACAGACACAGGGACATTTTTTTCCCTTTGCTACTGTAAGCCCCTTATTTGTGCACTGATCCTAAACTCTAAAGTTTTCTGCAGGTCACCACTGTGCTGTTATTAGCTCCATCCCCTCCACTTGGGGGGTGCAGTTTGCCATCTACGTCCTGGGTGCTGGAAAATCTTTTCCCGGCACTGATAATGATGATATGTATATTTTGTTTTTTTTAGCTAACCCCAGAATTCTCTTTTTATTGTAGAAGATGAGTGAAGTATTGTATAAGCTGCATTATACGATGTAACAGTAATGAACCACACACATGCTAAAATTGTGGTTGATACATATAATTATGTAGCTTTTATCATAGCCCTATGGGCTTCAAATAGGCTAATAGCTGATCTTTGGACTTCTAAAATTATTAGCAGGTGGTTACTAATAATCACCCATGTAGCTTAAGAGGAAGTAAACCCTGATGGGTTTTTCTTCCTTTTTTCCCCCTGCAAAGTGACACATTATGCAACACTTACCTGCAAACGAAGCCTGCGCTGTCCCCGCTGCAGGCCGCATTCATCTTCGCCCCTCTTTCTTCCGGGACTGCAGACTCTGACTCTGTGACTTGCCGGAGCTGCGTGACGTCGCTCACACAAATGCGTGCGTTTCTTTACAGTACATGCGCCGATTACATCATCAGCGCAGAATACAGTAAATATTTCCTAAACAATGCACGTTTAGGAGGTATTTACTGTACCTATAGGTGAGCCTTATTCTAGGCTTATCTATAGGTACAACTTACACAGAGGGGTTTACAACCTCGTTAAGCAGCTCATAGATGATAACGTTTCTTTCATTGAACTAGCGGGTTGAATGAAAAAAAAACTGACTTGATTCCCTCATCCGCATCGATTGTGTGCGCAATCCTCCCTGCTGAGCTATTGTATTCTGATAATGGGGAGATTTCCCCGCTGTTAGATTACAGTGATCAGCATTGTAAGCTACAGCCTGCAGTGCTGATCAAGGGGGGAAAATCCGACAGGGCCATTGTACAAAAGTCGATCAATAGATCATCTTTTGTACAATCTCCCTGCCCATACATGGATTGAAATTCGGCTGGTTAAGCAGGAATTTTGAATTTTAATCCAAGTATTATGTATTAAATAAAATGTATGTCTAAGCATTACCCAAATTTACCCTAAAACATCCATCTTCCCTTCTAAAGCATGTCCCATCATACATTTATCATTTTGCCTTGTTACTGTAATGAGAAACAGTTTTTATTACACAGTGCGACAATAATAATGTGAGGGCCAGTTCACACCACATGCAGTCCAGTGCGTTTTTTTTCTGCTTCAAAAACGCATGGGAAGTAAGTTGAATGGTTCCCAACGGCATAGTTCACACCAGTGCGTTCAGTTCCAAGGCGTTCCAGTAAAAAAAAGTATTCTCCCTGCACTGGACTGTACTGTTACGTGGTAAAATGCACAAAAACGCACCAGAACCAGTCCTGAATGCGCTGCTCCAGATGCCTGTCACTCATTTTCCACCAACAGCACAATGTACACACATTATTTCTTCTACTACTTTTAAAGACTGAGTCAAATTGTCTACAACACAGGTGAGTGCAAGTAAGAACAAGGCATTCGGGAATTAAATTGTGACATTGTGTGAAATTTCTTAGCTTCAGTGGTGGAAGTACCAGAGTCGCAAAGATCACACATACTACCGGGGCATGGGGTTCTGCCACTGTGGTGGGGCCCAAGTGGGGTTGCTGGATGCAGGGCTCTGAACTGAGAGTGTCTCTCTCATGCAGCCCAAAGCCAGCACTATCAGCTCCCCCCTCCTCCATTACAGGAACAAGAGGGGAAAGAGAGCTGTTCTGCACCTCCTCCCCTCTCCTTCTGTGTCTACCCTGCCCAATATCCGGCAGTGCTGTACCTCGGAAAAGGGGATGTGTGCGTGGGAAGTTTGAACCCCAGCTGATGCGCATAGTGGTAGAGATGAAAGGTGCAGACTGCAATGCCCCACCTGGGTGAGTGAGCTACCATCAATCCACTGTCTGTGAATGAAGTGTCCCCCCTCCCCTTCTCTATCCTGCCTCCCAGTGAGTACACTAATGTAAGGGGCGCTCTGTGGACTCTGGTGTAAGGGGATGCTTTTGGTGAGCAGATACCCCCTTTACTTTAGAGTTCCCCTTTACACCAGAGTCCACAACATACCCCCTAAATCAGGGTTCCCAGAGCATCCCTTACATGAGAGTTCCCCTTTACATTAGAGTCCACAGAGTTCCCCCTTACAGTGTAAGTGGAAATTGTGCAGACTCAGATGTAAGGGGTACTCTGCAGACTCGGATGTAAGGGGGACTTAGCAGACTCTGATGCAAGGGGGGCTCTGCGGAATCTGATGTAGGAGGACTCTGATGCACAGGGAGCTCTGGGAACCCTGATTAAAGGGGAATGCTAGGTACTATGATGTAAGTGGGGACTCTGATGACCAGAGACCCCTTTACACCAGAGTCCATAGCATTCCCCCTTACATCAGTGTTCCCCCTTAAATTAGAGTTCCCTCTGTATATAAGAGTTCCCCCATAAACCAGGGTCCCCAGAGTTCTCTCTTACATCAGAGTCTGCAGATCCCTCCTTACAGTGTAAGGGACCTCTAGGAATACAGATGTAAAGGGGAACTCTGCAGATTCAGATTTAAAGGGAACACTGCAAATTCAGATGTAAAGGGTAACTCTGCGAATTCAAATATAAAGGGGAACTCTACGGGTTCAGATGTAAAGGGGAACTCTGTGGATTCAGATATAAAGGGTAACCCTGTAGATTCAGACATAAAGGGGACAATATAATATATGTATAGTTTACACTACAAAAACATTTTGACATGTGCTGCTAAAGTATTTGGGTTTGGCTTGAAAGGTGGCAACCCTACCTTAGACGGTAGGAAGGGGGCCCACTGCAGAGCCGTAACAAAGGGCCCTGTGATGGGAGTAAAGGGCCCCGGGAACAGTGAGGAGGGCCTTGGATTTGGGGGGAAGAGGGGGTCAGGGGGGCCCTTCATGGTTTCTTGCACCGGGGCCCTGAAGATTCTAGTTATGCCTCTGTTCAGCAGCTGCTTTAGTAAACCAGCTTCAGAGTACTTAGGCAGGCTTTTGGGACTCTAAGCTTGTTCCAACATGTGCATGTGGAGTGGAACAGAGAAGGATGAGGAAGGTGGAGTTTTGTAGTCCAGCAGGGATTGTTGACAGCACTGGTTGGGATCTTAGTGCAGAAAAGACACTTGTGTTATTAGCTCAAAACATACGTTGGGAGCCCACCTCTGGTCATAAAACATGGGGAAATGCGCTTTTATATACTGATTTTCTGCATTCAGAAAGTATTCAGGCCCCCTTCACTTTTTAAAATGTTGTTATGCTACAGCCTGATACTCCAGTTCTTTAAATTATTATTTTTTAAATAATCTACACTCAGTACCATGTAATGACAGCTATGTGGCTGGCTAAGACCCCATACACACTATACAACCTGATTACATATAAATTGACCTCATATTATATGGTCTTGGTAAATCTGAATGAAAGAATGTACAGAAAATTGTATATCCAGCTATAGCAGTGCTTCTCAACTCCAGTCCTCGGGACCCACCAACAGGCCAGATTTTAAGTATTGCCTTGGGGAGATGCAGACTAGAATACTGCTATCACTGAGCAGCAAATTATATCACCTGTGATGCATTTCAGTTATCCTGCAAACCTGGCCTGTTAGTGGGTCCCGAGGACCGGAGTTGAGAACCACTGAGCTATAGGTTGGGGAAGTAAACAGAATGGAAGACCTTGCCTCTACTGATCAAGGTGCTTGTGACAAATTTCTAAAGAAGTGATTTTGCTGGCACGAATGTACTTTTCTGCAGAGTATAGATCTATTTTGGAACCATCTTTTTTACAATGTTTTTTTTCCAGGCATGGATCAGGACCACCCTGATGGGTTGCTCTGCATAGTTGTTCTGTTTTTGCTGGCTAAGGGGAGTTATGGTCCACTAATTGCATGCTCATACCTTGATTATGCTATTCCACTTTTGGATTTCTATCTGTATGGTTCTGATGTCTGTTCCATTGATCATCTTTTGTTGTTTACAAAATACATATTGCATTCTGTGTATTGTGCACCCCTTCTTTATAAATAAAGATTATACAAAAATATGTATACTGTATATATTCTGTTCAAACGTGTTCTTAACTCAAAAGAGTACCTTCTATTGCTTTCAGCCTCCTCCAAATTCCTTTTTTTTTTCTTGCTGCTGTGATCTGACTTCCTGATAGAGGTAGGCTATATTTTTTCTCCATGATCCCACTGCATGTAGGAATATAGCCACATATTTGTTCCTTTGCTCGCCAATATAGGGGCATTTTCCCACTAATCACCAATGTAAGGTAATCCTAGAATTTTCATGGTCTGAGCTTCTGTTCTGGCCAATATTATTATTATCAGGTTCAATTCATTGTTGTTATTAAGAATAATTTTGTTGTGTAGAGCAGCCCGGAGAATCAGAATTGCTAAGTATGTCACACACATTCCTTTTATTTTGTTTTATATCCACAACTTGTTTTTTACCCTAATGTCCCAAGAGCTGTACATATAATAATTATAAGCAGGGGTTCCCCGAGACCTGAAAGTTATTTCAAGGATTCCACCGTTTTGAAAAAGCTAAGAAAGGCTTCTTTAAAGTGGATGTAAACCCTCCATATACCCAGTGAAGTGAACAGCCTCAGATGATACACAGTGATGACACAAACTTCCCTATATAAGTCTTACATGCATGTCTTCTGTCTTCACCTTGATATATTGTTCATAAAGTGCACATTATGTTAGATTTTCCACTTCCTCCTTCCTATGTAGGAGGAGATGATTCCTGGACATTATGAGAGACTGTGAGAAAACTGATTGGAGGAAAGGCGCACACACCCCCTTCCCACACATGCAGAGGTTGCCTGTGAATTGTTTAGCAGTGTGCTAATCTATTTTTAGCAACCTCCTCCAACTCTAATTTCTACGTCCCGTCCCGTTGTAGTTGCTAAGGCGGAAGACACAGCTACCAGACATAGCTATTTGAAGAGAGATAAGAAAGCACTACAGACAGATGTGTCCAGCTCAAATTTCATGAATTGGGTTTACATCCACTTCAGCCCCGGAAGGATTTCACACTTTCGGACCAGAGCACTTTTTGCGATTTGGCACGGCAACGCTTTAACTGACAATTGCACGGTCGTGCGGTATTGTACCCAAACAAAATTTGCGTCCTTTTTTCCCCACAATTAGAGCTTTCTTTTGGTGGTATTTGATCCCCTCTGCGTCACTTCTGATCGCCGCTATAAACACAAAAAGAGCGACAATTTTGCAAAAAAATAAACTAATTTTTTTTACTTTTTGCTAAAATACACTTTCACAAAAAATATAAAAAAAGTTTTTTTTTCATCGGTTTTGGCCAATTTACATTCTTCCTCATATTTTTGGTTAAAAAAAAAATCACAATCAGCGTTTATTGATTGGTTTGCACAAAAGTTGCTGCGTTTACGAATAATGAGAATTACTGGGGTTTTTATTATTTTTTACTAGTAATGGCGGTGATCTGCGATTTTTAGCAGGACTGCGATACTGTGGCAGACATGTTGGACCATTTTGACACTTTTTTGGGACCATTGGCACTTATACAGTGATCAGTGCTATAAAAATGCACTGATTACTGTGTAAATGCCATTGGCAGTGAAGGGGTTAACCTGGAGGGGGCACTGTAAGGGTTAACGTGTTCCCCTTCCATATACAGGAAGCCTGTGATCACAGCCCTTCCCCCTCTGTCAGAACGGAGATCCGTGTTTACATACACGGACCTCCGTTCTCTCACTGCGGGGGGGCGGGGTCCATCGCAGGTAGCCGGCAGAGATCGAGTCCACCCTACCCGCTCCCTGGCCCCCCAGAACACCGTGAGCGCTCGAGTACGCCTCAGACGGCAAACGCTCACACTACTAATTATCGCAGCCGCCGTCAGGTGACGGCAGTTTGCGATAACGAGCCACTTTGCCGCCGTCACGCTGTGGCTGGTGGGCGGTCGGCAAGTGGTTAAGGTAATATAGCTGTCCCAAACAGAACATTAAAGTGGTCTGCAGTAAGTAAAGAGGTTGTAAACCTCCCTTTACACTTTGTACCTACAGGTAAGCCTAGAATAAGTCTTACCTATAGGTACTGTATATATCTCCTAAACCTGCAACGTTTAGGAGATATTTACAGTATACTGCGCCGGTGATGTCATCGATGCATGCGCATGGCCACATGCACACATGGCCAGTCACAGAGTCGGAGTTCAGGGCCCCAGAAGGAAGAGGGGCGAAGATGGATGCGGCCTGTAGCGGGGACAGTGCTGGCTTCATTTGCATTCGAGCGCATTATGTCTTTACTTTGCAGGGGAGGGGAAAAAAAAAATTAAATCAAGGGTTTACTTCCTCTTTGAGTTAAACAAAAAAAAACCTAAAAATATTTTGTAAACATATGCATTGATTAGTACATCTTGCATGCACTTCTACTAAAAAATGCCATTTAGCCAGCTCTTCCTGTGCCAGCCGTTTGGATTTGTTCCCTCTTGGACTGCAGCATTCCTACGGGAATGTTTGGGGCTAGTTATCTCAATTTCTTCCTGCACAGTGCATTGGAGCCGTTTGCTCCAAAATCACTGTAAGTAAATCTCTTACACTGCATAGTAAGGGGCGCTCAGAACTAATTTTTTTTCTGCTATGTAGGTCTGCACAAGGGCGGTAAAGCAAATCAGTCTTTGCTGCCATCTGTAAAGCAAAACCTGCCATAAAATTGTCCACTTGCAATGTAATAAGAAATGTTACAGCCCAAAATCAGCACCAATGTTATTTGTTCTTTTACATGAGCTCATCCTTCAGCAATAGAACAAAAAGTCCACACTAGCCGAATTCCTTTGACTCTGCTGTCCCAAGGTGAACTTTGGCACACGTTTTTTTAGAAAAAAAATACAGGCAACATATTTTAAAAAATGTGTAAAAATCACTAAGATCAGTAAAGCTCTGCTTAGGTCTATGGGTGCCATCACAAAGATGTTGCTACTTGCCTTTGGTTATCAGTATTAGAAAACAGTAATCATGAAGTGTTTGTGCAATGTGTTATTTTACAATGGCCTGGTTCTAGTTTGCGGTTTAAATGATGGGACGCTTCTGGCTTTATTAGAATTTTTAGGAAAGTCCATGTATTCTGGTACACATATGGCCTTTGATGTTCCGACATATTGTAAATGACTTATGGAATGTTATAAAAGGGGGATTTCTCATGCACAATAGATTCAGTATGTGCCTTTGGGCTAGACGACAACCTTGTAGAGAAATCATACATTGTACTACAAAGTGTTACGGCCAAGCTCAGAATTAAGATGTCCTCTGAAGATTAATAAAGTCAATGTGCAATTAGCAGCATGGTGCTTTTGCTTTTTAAATTAACCCTATGTATCCCCTAAAATACCTGTTTGAAAATGCCAAGTCATGACTTCCTCCCTGAGTGCTGACTCCCCTTGTATATTGCTTATCCTGAGAGCCCCGTGGTCTATGCAAGCTATGTCACTCCCAGCTCTCCTATCTCCTGTGTGCCTGTTTTCAACTCCCCCTCCCTCTTCCTCTCTTAGCTTCTCCTCTCTGCTCTCATAATGGACTCTAAAATCTCCTATTTCCTCTGTATTAGAAGATTAAGTTGCCCGTGTCAGTGTTATATCAGAAATATTCTTATCTATATAGATAACACAGCATGGCGCTCTCTCTCTCTCCAGCTGACGTCAGCAGCAGTGCTCAGCCACACCCTCAGGACTTCTGAGCTGAGAGAGAAAAGCACAAATATGACAACTGATCCTAGTAAGAAGGTGTGATATCTATACAGAGAAGTATATATATGTTATAACACACACAGGACAACTTCTTGTTATAATACAGAGCAGGTGGGAACTTTTTATGCAAGTGGCTTAACAAACACACAATTTACATGTCCCTTCCATTTCTGTATGTGGTTGATGGCACTGTAATTATTTAAAAAAAAAAAAAACTAAGTACCCTTTTCCTAATCGATATACAGGCGGTCGTCTAGTTACAAGCATTCGACTTACAAACGACTCCTACTTACAAATGGAGGGAGACAACAGGAAGTGAGAGGAAATCTCCCCCTAGAAAGGGAAATTCACTCCTGTAAGAGTTATTATGGGAAAAAGGTGTCTTCACTGATGCTTTATCACCAAGGTTATGTTTCCACAACAACCCAAAATTTTCAAAATCCAATTATCATTGGGACAGAAAGTGAGGTGAAATCTTCTGAACAGAAACATGGACAGCAAAACAAACATTACAGGGGTGTTACCCTTCCCTATGATATCCAAAAAGCTTAAAAATAGTTTTTTTGGCTGAAGCTACACTTAAAAAATTTACCTGTTCCAACTTACATATTCAACTTAAGAACAATCCTACAGACCCTATCTTGTTTGTAACCTGGGGACTGCCTGTACAGCTGTCACATGATCCAGCTCTTTCCCAGCCTGAATGTAAGCAAACAGTGGCAGGAGGAGCTTCTAATCCTCTGCTGCTGGTCACATGTTCAAAAAAAAAAAAAAAAGAGGCTTTGGAATACAGAGTAAAAATAAATATTATCAATCAAATGTTTTAAATTGTCATACAAATATATATTTGAAATCAAACCTTTATTATTTTTTTGGCCATAGCATGGTGTGGGCAGATTTCTGTCAGTCACAGGTTGTCACGCTCCTCCAGCCTGTGTCTTAGAATAAGAGAGAGTTGAGTTGAAGCCCCCAACAATCAAGATGTAATATCCTGTTCCCATTGTGTTTAGATGGGCACAAAGGAGGTGGGCTGTCATTTACCTCTATAAAACGCTCAGGCTGGATGCCTTGTACGGTTCCAATATGTAAGCAACTACTGTTAGAGCCGTAATGTAGGTAGCTGCTAAAATGTTCAGCCCAGGATATAATTTTGCTTTAGCATATAATACACAAAGTCACTACCTAAGGCCTGGCTCACACTATTGCGGGTGGTTGCAGTAGCAGGATTCGCAGCAATACCCACAGTAAAAATGCCCTGCTGTTTAAAAATTCCTAATGGCACCCCCACGGATCTCAAAACGCAACGTGTTTGCAGGTGCAGGAACCGCCTTTGCACCATGCGATTTCCTGGCCACTGCGTTTCCAGAATGGCACATGAACCTTTTTTCTGTGGGAAACGCAGGCACGGCATGCCCATTCTAATGTATGGGCTGCCATGCCTGCGCGAACGCAAGCCGTAAACCCACAACAGTGTGAAACAGGCCTCAACAGTAGAACAAAAAAAAAACTACCTGTTTGTTTTTTTTTACCATTATTTCATTAGCTTATTCAAAGTAAGTAATCCCATATACTACAGTGGTGTAAAGGCAGAAAAAAAAAAAGACTAGACTGAACTCATACATTATTTTTATATTAGCTGAACATTCAATGGAAGATCAACTTATAATGTTTAAATTGGCCAATATGGTGGGATTGTAGAAGATGCTTTTTCTGCTTGACTCCCATTTGAACTTCCACCGCCCTTTAATGGGGTGGACGTTCATTCTGGTCTAGGAAATAATGGCTTGAATATAGACTACATCTTACTAGGCCTTCTTATTTGTCTAATTTGATTCACTTTTTCCTATGTTAGAGCTATGTTCGTTTGTTTTTTCCATGGACTTCTGCGGGTCATTTTCCCAGGGCTGTACTACTGCATTGTATGTAATAGCAAATATGTTCTTAATGAGTGATCTGTCTCTGTTCACCTATATGGCCAGCCATGTGAACCATTAAGAATGGTAAGCCCAAGAAACACGGACGGGAGGGAAAGAGAGGGGGGGGGGGGGGGGCAACCCCCTCCTGCTGCTTCGGAAATCGACCCAGTGGCTAATTGGCCGCTCGGACCGCTTTCATGAGAAAGAATCACCGGGTTATGGCTGATAGCTTCAGCCATGACCCCGGTAAACCACTTCAAAGCCGCAACGTATATATACACGTATTGCGGTCTTGAAGTGGTTATGTAGAAAAACAAAATGTTTTTAACCACTTGCCAAACACACTATGACGGGGCTGCGATATCCCGCACTGTGAGGCGCGCTCACTGTGTTCGGGGGGGCCAGGGAGCAGGTAGGGCTGACTTGATCACCGCCGGCTACCCACGATGGCCCCCCCGCAGTGAAAGAACGGAGGTCTGTGTAAGTAAACCTGCATCTCCGTTCTGTTAGAGGAGGAAGGGCTGTGATCACAGGCTTCACCCAGCCAGCCCACATACAGTTAGAACACGCCCAGGGAACCCCTGCAGGTTAACCCCTTCACTGCCAATGGCATTTACACAGTAATCAGTGCATTTTTATAGCACTGATTGCTGTATAAATGCCAATGGTCCCTAAAAAAAGTGTCAAAATGGTCCGACATGTCTGCTGCAATATCGCAGTACCGCTAAAAACCGCAGATCGCCGCCATTACTAGTAAAAAAAAAAAACCCCAGAAATGAATTATCATCCGTATAAGCAGCAACTTTTGCGCAAACCTATCAATAAATGCAGATTGCTAATTTTTTTTACCAAAAATATGAGGAAGAATATAAAACAGCCAAAACCGATGGAAAAAAATAATTTTTTATATATATTTTTTTTTTTTTTGGATTTGTATTTTAGCAGAAAGTAAGAAATTCGTTTTTTTCTGCAAAATTGTCACTCTTATTTTGTTAATAGCGGCGATCAGAAATGACGCAGAGGTGATCAAATCCCATCAAAAGAAAGCTCTATTTGTGGAAAAATAAGGACGCAAATTTAGTTTGGGTACAAGGACGCACACCCGCGCAATTGTCAGTTAAAGCGACGCAGTGCCGAATCGCAAAAAGTGCTCTGGTCTTAAAGTGGGAAACCCTTCCGGGGCTGAAGTGGTTAAAATACAGTTTGACTATAACTGACCAAAATATTATAATTTACTGTATGCAATGATATATAGCCTTATATCCTACCACCAAGTAACACTTGGTTTGCATTTGTTTTGCCTTTGTTTAAAGCGAGACAGCACACTTAGGCAATTTCAGGCAAGGAAAAGGTTCACTGGATAGTTTGCCCCTCCACTGTTCCACCAGAGCCCTGTGAAATGCCAGGTGCTTCCTAATACGGGGAAGTAAAGGACCCTCTACCCTTTTTCCCCACATACCATGCTGCGAGCCTTAGTGGCCAATTTCCAAGCTTGAGCGCTGTCACAGAGAAAGTCCTCAACCCCATCTCAGCTTCTACAGAGAACTTGGGAGACACTTGCAGGTTCCTGGGGTGGGGGAGTGAATGAAATTCAAGCATCAGTAGTGCAGAGGTGGGCCATCCACCGAACATTTTGCTTCACCCTCAAAGAGCAAGTAGAAGATTCCTGTAACCACTTCCAGTCACTATGGAACTAATTGGTATTATATTGTGTTTGTGTGCACTGAAATGCATTTAGGTGCATTTTTTTAACTAACTTAATTAACTTTCTAGCAAAAAAAAAAAAAAAAAAAAAAAGGGATTTTATTAAAACTTACCATAAAATCCTCTTCTCTGAGTTCACTGACAGACGCAGCCCTTCATTGACAAGTGGGGTTTATGCTCATCCTACTAGGAGTAAACTAGGCAAAAAGATAGGCTGGCCCCTCCCAGGGGGCCGTCCTCACTTCAGCATACAATCCCCCTGCTGCACATAGCATATCAGTTCGTAACAAGCCGCACAAACTCAACGCAGAGGGGTGGGTGCTGCGTCTGTCAGTGAACTCAGGTAAGTTTTAATAAAATTCCTTTTTTTTCTTACGTTCACTGACAGACGCAGCCCTTCATTGACAAGTGGGGATGTCCCAAAGCTGTGTCAGTAAAGAGGGGTGGGTAAACGACAACAACTGCACCCAACAGAATCCTCTCAGGAGGCGCCAGTCGTCCCTACACTGCACCTGTAAAACTTTACGGCCAAAAGCAGCATCCGAAGATGCTGACACATCAACTTTATAAAACATAGCAAATGTGTGCACCGAGGCCCAAGTAGCCGCCTTTCACACCTGTGACACCGAAGCCTGGTGTCTGAAAGCCCAGTAAGCATTAACAACCCTGGTGGAATGAGCCGTGACTGGAAAAGGGGGTACCTTGCCCCGAACAGTATACGCATGAGTCACGGTCTGTCTGATCCAACAGGAAAAAGTGGCCGACGAGGCCGCCAATCTTTTGCGTGGACCGTCCGTCAGTACAAACAACGCATCAGACTTCCGAAAAGAGTCTGTAGCCGCCAAATACACCCGCAAGGCCCTCACGACATCCAATGAATGTAACTCAAATTCCTTAGGATGTGAAGGATGTGGACACAATGAAGGAAGAACAATATCTTCATTAATGTGAAAAGAGACCACCTTCGGTAGAAAAACAAGGCATCAGCCTTTCCGAAAAGGAGCTGTAGCCGTCAAATACACCCGTAATGCCCTTACGACCTCCAAGGAATGCAAAGCAATCTCCGTGCCGAAGGGTGTGGGCACAATGAAGGCAGAACAATGTCCTCATTATGAGAAAAAGAGGGAACCACTCATTTTGAAGAAAAGGAGGAGAAGGGCGCAGCACCGCCTTATCCTTATAAAGGGAGACCTACACGACAACGCTGCCAACTCAGACACCCGCCCAGCGGATGCAATGGCCACTAAAAGGACCGCCCTTCGTGACAGCAATTGTAAGGAAATAGCCCTGATCTGCCCATATGGCGATTATGCAGTAGGGATAGTACTAACTTTAAATCCCACGGTGCCAACGGCAACCGAACCTGAGCAGCCACATGACGTACACCCTGTACATGTACAGATCAATAAAACGTCGCTAACAGACACCGAAAGGAATCGCCAGAGCCGAAATCTGGCCTTTGAGCGTCTCAAAGCCAACTTGTTATCCAGGCCTTGCTGAAAGAAAACCAGCACCCGAGCCATGGAAAAAAAAGAGAGGGGGTTCCAACCTCCCACCAGGCAATGTAAGCCTTCCAGGTGCGATGACATATTTTGCGCAAAATGCACTTACGCGCTCTAAGCATGATAGGTATCGCGGAGTCAGAGACGCCCCTATCCCTCAACACCTGTGACTCAATAGCCAAGCCGCCAAAGCCAGCGACGGCAAAGCAGGGAGCAGGATGGGTCCCTGAGAGAGCAGATCTTCGTGAAGCGGAAGTCGCCAGGGAACGTCCGTCACCATCCACGCCACGTCGGTGCACCAAGGGCGCCGAGGCCAATCCGAAGCCACCAGGATTGTCGGGATTCCCTCCACTTATATCCTGCGCAGGAGCCAAGGTAGAAACTTGAAAAGGGGAAAAAAAACACAAAAACTTAAAGCAGCCTGTACTGAAAACAAGGCGCTACCAGAACGTCCGTGGCGCCGCCAACGGAATCCTGTCCTGTACACAAAGGTCTACACCTTGTGATTGAACCTGGGCGCCAGCAGGACCACGTCTGGCATGCTCCACCTGTGGCAGATCTGGCAGAACACCTCTGGATGTAGGTACCATTCCCCCTGATCCAGAGTCTGGCGACTGAAAAAGTCAGCTTGCCAGTTTTCTTTGCCCTGAATGTAGATGGCGGAGATTGCCGACACGTGAGATTCTGCCCACCCTAGAGTGTGGGCCGCTTCCGCAGCTGCTGCCCAGCTTCATGTTCCGTCCCTGATCGGACACGTATGCCACTACTGTGGCGATGTCCGACTGAACCCGAACCGGGAGGCCACGCAGCCTTGTCGCCCAGTGGGAGAAACAGAGCCTGATTGCCCTCAGCTCCAACACATTTATAGGAAGGCGATATTCCTGCGCCGACCAACGACCCTGAGCAGACAGCTGTGCCAGGACTCCTACCCAGCCCGATAGGCTGGCGTCCCTCGCGACTATCGATCAAGGCAGGGGGAGAAAGACTTCCCCAATGTCAAGGCCGGGACCCGAAACCACCAGGACAACGACCCCCTGGTCTGGTGTCCAATTTGATCAGTTTGATCCAGGGACAACGGAGACTTGTCCCATCGTCACAAAATTGCTCGCTGCAGGAGCCGAGAGTGACTCTGGGCGTACGGTATCGCCTCGAGGGCCGAGACCATGAGCCCCGCATACAGAAACATAAGGAGGACTACCAACGTGACAGCAGGACTCGCACTGCTGCTTGTAGCGTCAGTAACTTGGCCGGAGGAAGGAACACCTTTGCCTGTTCCGTGTCCATAATTAGACCCAGATATTCCAGTCGACAAGACCGAGTCAATGCCGACTTCTGCAGGCTGATCAGCCAGCCGAAATCTCTCATCGAGGCCATGGTGATAACAACATTGTCCTCCAGAGCTGAAGCTGACTCCGCTTGCAGGAGCAGATCGTTGGGGTATGCCCCCACGGTAATGCCTCGCAGCCTCAACAGAGCCAGCACCGGAGCCAATAGCTTGGCGAAGACCCGAGGCCAGGCCGAAGGGGAGCGCCACAAAGTGATAATGTAGATCCCCTACCGCAAAGCGCAGGAAGCGCTGGTGCCGAAGACCAATGAGACATGCAGATAAGCGCCCCTGATGTCCAGAGACGCCAGGAAGTACCCTAGGTGAAGGACGGCCACGGCCGAGCGTATAGACTCCATCCTGAATTTTCGCGCTTTCACCAAGTGATTGAGCGCCTTCAGGTTCAGAACTAGCCTGACCCCACAACCGCCCCTAAAAAGAACTTCCCGACGCCCCGGAGGGGCCTCAAGTTCGATAGGAAGAACCTGTCTGGGGGTAGAGTGTTGAACTCCAACCTGTACCAGGGGGACACCACTTCTCGACCCCACCGGTCTGAAATGTGATCAGTCCACCAGTCTGCTAAACTCAGCAGTCGGCCCCCCCACCCGAAAGTCAGGCGGGGCAACCCCTATGCGGAGGAGAACTTGTCCTCCATCTGTTCGGGCATGCAGTGCCAGGGCTGCTTACCGACCCCCAAGGCAGCCTTGCCGGGGCCTGAGCCCTTGCCCGTTGTACCGGGCGTACGAAAAACCGCTTCTGGCCCGAAGAGATAGGACAATGCTCGTGGCGATACTCCCGCCGTTGTGCTGCTGGAAGAAAAACGTACTCTTCCCCCCGGTGAAATCCTTACTGATTTCATCCAGTTGCGCCCCAAGAGCCGAACTCCCTAAAAGGGTAGGTCCGTGAGCCCCTTATGGACGCGTGGTCACCAGACCAACAGCATAACCACAGCAACCGTCTCACAATGGCTGCAAAAAACCAGACCTCTTCGACAGCAGGTCTAAGGCTACGCCACACAGGTACCGTAGACCCTGTATCAGGTGTATAACCCGCTGCAAAGCCTCCGGGGAGTAACTGAAGTCCAGTCCAGAGTACAACTCAGTCGCACAATCCGTAAGCGACTGCGCCACCATGGCCGACGCCAAAGCCGATCTCATGGCTGTCCCCGCTAACAAGAACATGTCTTGAGCATCGCCTTCGTCCGCCTATTGGTCGGATCCTTAACGGATGGAGACCCTTCCGAAGAAAAGGCCGTCGCCCTATTTCAGCGAGCCTTGGAGAGTCCACTGCGGGGGACGCCCCTTCTGTAAAAAACTATCCACCAAGGGATAACTGTACAGAACCGCTTGGGCAATGAAAAGGATTTCTGCGGCTACCGCCATTCCTTATACACAAACTGTGTCAAAAAAGTGGACATAAGGATAAACCTTAAGTGTCCGTGCTGGCTTAACGGACCCACACACGTAGGTAGTCTGAAGGCTCCAGCTCACCATCTGAGAGCTCCACGGGAGTCCCTGTGACTACCGGGCCCCTTTCCGGTTCAGATTCCTTCCCAGAAGAGGGAGGGGGAGGGGTGGACACTTTTTAGTCACCCCCTTGGCACGGCTCTGTACCCCCGGCAAAGAATTCCCCCAAAATGAAGTCAATTGGACTAGGGGAACCACCGGTCTCAGCGCAGCCTGCGCTTCCACGGACCACTCCGGGGAAGAACCCACAGGCTCAGTCGCCATTGTGCCACCTGAGTCCTTGCTAGGCCCAAAGGCCATGACACCCCCACAGTGCAGCCTCATCAACACCCCACAGAGTGACCGGGCAATGCCCAGAAGGACTGTGTCCACTGCCACCGACACCCCAGGGAGAATCAGCTATACTTGCTGTTCCCCTTCTGCGTCATGTCCCAGTAGGAGCGCAGCCCGCCACTTATATTGCGCTGTAATGCTGCTGTGCTGTCCAGATTCATGGATCAGCAAGAAAATGTCCACCGAACAAATCGCTGGAGGCCCAAGCCGAAGCAAACCAGGCCGCGACTACGGCAGATGGCCGCCAAAGCGGTCACTAGAGGCCAAACAGCACACCTACGGCTACGGCAACGAACGATCGTGGCTACTGCAACGAACGAACGTGGCTACTGCAACGAACGATCGCTAGAAAACGATCGCTAGCAAAAATGGCGGTGATCCGCCGCAAAATGGCGGCTGCGAGCGCGGGGATGCGGTGTGGGGGACGGTTTAGGGAAGGGGAGCCCGGGCAGGATCCATTAAAAAAAAATGTGGCCCTGAAACCCTCCACCGGACCTGGTACCGCAATTCGCCCCCCCACCCTCCGCACCCCTGGAAGGGGGGGGGGGTCACTCACCAATCAGACGAGCGCAGCGGGTAACCACCCGGTAGCAGACTTTTCTCCCCTCAGAGGGGAGAGATGCTGCAGGCCAAAACGGCGTCTCTGGACGGGAGCGCAGCCCGGTCTCTTAGACGCAAGTGGGGTTTACCCACTGGCCCACCCGCACGGAACGGGTACGATGCGGCAGACCCCGCCTAAGCTAAGGGTTAGCTCGCATCGGTCGGCCACGCTGGGGAAAGTACAGTATTCTAGATATCCTCTATGCCCCAGCCAGCTTCTTGATAGCAGTCTTCATCAGAAGTCTTGAAAAAAAAAATATAAAAAAGCGGTAGCAAAAAAGATGAACCGCAGGTCCCATAAGGGAGCCAGGTCTAACTCCTTGCACTAGGCATTAAAAACTGATATGCTATGTGCAGCAGTGGGATTATATGCTGAAGTGAGGATGGCCCCCTAGGAGGGGCCAACCTATCTTTTTGCTTTTTTGCCTAGTCTACTCCTAGTAGGATGAGCATTAACCCCACTTGTCAATGAAGGGCTGCGTCTGTCAATGAACGTAAGAGAAATGCTGATTTTAGCACGCATGTGAAAAGGTCAGTATTGGCCCAGACTGGAAGTAGTTTCTGCCAGGAGCAGTAATCTGCTGTACCTCATTACAGCTTCCAGGAACAGACATATAGTAGACAACACACTGGACTAGCCTGTATCGCCAAAACCATGGGTAGATAATTTAGGTCACTTTCTTAAAACACATCAAGCCATTTTACAGTGTGAATACCATTAAAATTTACTTTGAACCCCCAAACATTACATATATATTTTTTTTAGAGGCCCTATAGAATAAAATGACGGGTGTTGCAATTTTTTATGTCACACGGTATTTGTGCAGAGGTTTTTCAAATGCAACTTTTTGGAAAAAAATACACTTTGATGAATCTTATTGCATAGGAATACAATATAATACCAAATTTTGTTGTAAAACATAAAAGACGATGTTACGCCGAGTAAATAGATACCTAACATGCCGCGCTTTAAAATCCGCCCGTGGAATGGTGGCAAACTACGGTACTTACAAATTCTCCATAGGTGATGCTTTAAACACCTTTACAGGTTACCAGTTTAGATATACGCAGGAGGTCTAGTGCTAGAATTATTGGTCTCTGACGTTCATGACAATACCTGACAGATGTGTGTGGGAGTAACGTATGTGGTCGCATTTGCACGTAAGCACGAGGGGATGGGGGCACTTCAAAAAAGGGATTTTATTAAAACTTACCAAAAAATCCTTTTCTCCGAGTTCACTGACAGACGCAGCTCTTCATGACTTTGTGGGGTTTTATGTTCGTCCTACCAGGAGTTAACTAGGCAGGGAAAAGAATCAGCTGGCCCCTCCCCTGGGGGCCGTCCTCTTTTCCTACATTAAACCCCCCTCACAGAATAGCTCTCCAGTTTGTACACAAGCCGTACCAAAACAGAGCCCAGAAGGGTGGGTGCTGCGTCTGTCAGTGAACTCGGAGAAAAGGATTTTACGGTAAGTTTTAATAAAATCCCTTTTTCTCCTACGTTCACTGACAGACGCAGCTCTTCATGACTTTGTGGGGACATCCCCAAGCTGTGTCAAAAAAGAGGGGTGGGTAAACGCAAACAACTGTACCCAACTGAACCTCTGAGGAGGCGCCAGACGCCTACACTGCCGCCTGCAGAACTTTGCGGCCAAAAGCAGCATCCGAAGATGCAAACACATCAACTTTGTAAAACTTAGTGAAAGTGTGAACCGAGGCCCAAGTGGCCGCCTTGCACACCTGTGACACCGAGGCCTGGTGTCTGAAGGCCCAGGAAGTACTAACCGCCCGAGTAGAATGAGCCGTGACCAGAAAAGGGGGAACCTTGCCCCGAACAGAAAACAAATGGGTCACGGTTTTTCTAATCCACTGAGAAATCGTAGCCGAAGAGGCCGCCAAACCTTTGCGCGGGCCCTCTGGCAGAACAAACAAGGCGTCAGCTTTACGAAAAGGAGCTGTAGCAGCCAAGTACACCCGTAAGGCCCTAACTACGTCCAAGGCATGCAACTCGAATTCCTTCGGGTGCGATGGAGGAGGGCACAATGAAGGTAGAACAATATCTTCATTGATATGAAAAGAAGAGACTACCTTCGGAAGAAAAGAAGGAAGGGGTCGCAAGACCGCCTTATCCTTATGTATCACCAAATAAGGAGACTTGCACGATAGGGCAGCCAATTCCGACACTCTTCTGGCAGAAGTAATGGCAACCAAAAAGGCCACCTTCTGCGACAGAAGTTGTAAGGGGATCTCCCTGATCTTTTCATAAGGTGGTTTTTGAAGAACAGAAAGCACCAGATTCAGATCCCACGGTAATGAAGACGGTCTTCTCACAGCCTTAACCGACGGGATAGCACGTTCAGAGGAATAAACCACTATGTATTCCTATTCCGCCAGAACGCTGGGGAAGGAAGAAAAGAAGGCTTCCATCAGAGAAGAAAAGTATAGTTACTTCTATAACAAGATGGAAGTAACACGGGAGGAGGTAGCGTGGGCTTCCTTAAGCTCAACGTACGGAACCTGCATCAATCCC
>BLSH010094505.1:2043313-2057095 GCA_018402905.1 Glandirana rugosa
CCACGTCCGAGAAAGTCTAGTCCCTCACTAGCATGGCCAAGGGGTTCCTCTCTCCAAAGCTCCGAAAATGCGCTTAGAAAAACACCATGGGTTTTTTCCCCTGCCTAAAACCGGGTAGGACCTAGACTTCCGGGATTTGTTCAAACAGTCCCGTGCCTTCAAGGCCTACCTCAGACAAGCCAGCCAACACCGGCGGGACGTGGTTCCCCTTAAGGACCGTAGTAACCTGTATTTCCTACGCATGGAAGTACATGGGTAGGTAGGCGCTGTAGTCGCTAAGGACGCCAAGCGACAACCCCTAGCGGTAAAAGTTAAACATCGAGAGGGAAAGCCGGACTGACCGAACAGACTCCATCCGGAACTTCCGTGCCCTGACAAACTTGTTTAGGGCCTTCAGATCCAGGATGGGCCAAAATCCGTCCCCTTTTTTGGGTACCACAAAAAGATTCGCGTAAAAGCCTCGAAACCTCTCTCCTTGGGGAACCGGTACGATCACTCCCTGATCTGAAAGAGCCTGCACCGCCCTGGAAAGGGCCTGTCTGCGCTCCAGCGGAGGGCTTAAATTTGATGGGAAGAACCTGTCTGGGGGTAGAGATGAACTCTATCCTGTACCCGGTGGACACCACCTCGCAGACCCAGCGGTCGGAAATGCGAGACAGCCACCGGTTTGCGAATCCCCGAAGACGTCCCCCCACCCGACAATCGGGTGGGGGCGACCCATCAGGCTGAGGAAGACTTGTCTTCCGTCTTTCCTGGTTTGCGCTGCCACTGCCGGCGTCTGGCCCCTGCAGCAACCTTACTGGGACGGGTTCCCTTGCTTGCTGCGCCTGATGTACGAAAAAGCTTCCTCTGACCAGACGTAGAAGGCTCCTGTCTACGGCGAAATTCACGCCTGCGGGGCTCCGGGAGGAAAGTACTCTTGCCTCCCGTGAAATCCTTAATGATTTCATCAAGACGCGAGCCAAATAGGCGCCCACCCTGGAAGGGAAGATCAGCCAAACCTAGTTTGGAAGCGTGGTCACCCGACCAGGATCGCAGCCAAAGAGTTCTGCAAAGCCTAATGGCCGATATAGAAATTCTGGACAACAAGGGCAGAACATCCACCGCCGCATCACAGAGGTAATTAATCCCCTGGAGTAAAAACTCAGCCTTCTGCGGTGCCTCCATGAGGCGACCTTCAGTCAGGTCCGACTTAAGTTCCGTCATGCACTCCGAAAGGTACTGCGCTGCCATGGCCGCAGCCAAAGCAGGTCGCACCGCGGAGCCCGCGTTCAAAAACAAGGACTTCAGAAGTGCCTCTGTTCTTCTATCAGCAGGATCCTTAAAGGAAGGAGTCCCTTCCATAAGAATGGTAGTCGCCTTAGTAAGGCGTGCAATAGGCGGATCCACCGCAGGAGATTCCCATTTCTTCAGGAAGCTCTCCTCAAAGGGATAGCGTTCAGAAAAGCGTGCAGTCAGTGAGGGGGAACGGCGTGGTTGTTGCCATTCACGATATAGGAAATGGTCAAAAAATTCATTGTAAGGATAGGACTTTGGGGCCTAGAAGACCCGCACACATAGGCAGACCGCGATTCGCCCGCTTGATCCAACTGCAACTTGATGAGAATGCCAGCGATAATGGTGGCTACCAGCACATTGTCCTAGTCAGCCACAGGCTCTTGGTCCTCAGTCCCCATGTCACCACCCGTTTCCTCATCAGACAGGTCCCTAAGACCCCTGAAGCCACCTCCGGCTCAGAATCTTCCCCCGAGGATAAAGGGGGGGGGGAGGGGGCCGCTTCCTGGGGGCCCGCGGAGCGGCGTCCCCACGTGGAAGAAATTCAGCAAGGACATCCCGCAGCTGGGAGAGAAAAGCCCCTTGGTCAGACTGCGTGGCTGCTGAAGCAACCTCAGTAGGTTCAGCAGGGAGATCAGCCATTACAGGGATGGATGGATGGATGGAAGGAAGGGACGCCCCGCACACAGCCACACACCCACAGGATCCAGAGGACAGCACCCCACCGCCACCAGTACCCAGAGGGAGCCCAGCTATACTTGCTGTTTGCTGCCTAATAGCGCCGATCGTTCAGAAGAACTGCCTCTGTCAGCCGCCGTTTTCTGTGAGAAGAAGCTGCAGCCACGTGTAGAATGCAGAGCATGCAGTGAAGATGGCCGCCAGGAAGCACTAGAGGGTGAAACACACCTCTCAGGCAACGTGCAGTACCGAATATGGCCGCTCCGAGCGCTAGAGGGAAAGCCCCATAGACTGGATATGTCCGCGGCTACGGCAAAATGGCGGCGGTCCGCCGCAAAATGGCGGCCGAAAGACCGCATGGCGATGCTGGAAGAGAAGGCTGAACGAAGGTACAGCTACGGGGAGGGGGGCGGGGCAAGGGGTGGCAGGGGGCAAGATGAGAGGCTGATTCCCACCGGTGGCTACCCCGGACAGCTACAGGAGCAGTGAAAAAAAATTGCATTTGCGGACGTCGGGCCCTCTCCACTCCCCGTGCGGGGAGGAAGGCAGGGCGCTCACTTACCAGTCCGACGCCACGGTAGCCACCCAGATGCAGACTTTCCACCCTCGGCGGGGGGTACGCTGCAGGCCCAGAGTCACCCTGCCGAACGAATCGGGAAGGGGACCAAAATGGGGGATCTCGCCCCGGGCCACCCGCACGGAACGGGTAAGATGCGGCGGGTCCCTGTGTTGGGGCCGGCTTCGCATCATGTTGGCCAGGTCGGGGAAAGTACAGAGCACCAAGACTCTCGATGCCCCGACCGGCTTCTTGATAGCAGATCATCTTGATTGCAGCAAAAATAAAAAGAAAAAAGAAAATAAAAAAGAAAATGGTCACAATAGGACCGCAGTTCCCTATAGGGAAGCCAGGTCAACTCCTTGCGAACTAGGCATTGAAACTGGAGAGCTATTCTGTGAGGGGGGTTTAATGTAGGAAGAGAGGACGGCCCCCAGGGGAGGGGCCAGCTGATTCTTTTCCCTGCCTGGTTAACTCCTGGTAGGACGAACATAAAACCCCACAAAGTCATGAAGAGCTGCGTCTGTCAGTGAACGTAGGAGAAAATTTTTTTTATTATTATTTTATCCAAAAAATGTTTATACATGGTCTCTAAATTAAATGAGCCTATTGGAGTGACTCAAGCACATGTGATCCCAGTGACTGCATGTGTAAACACAGCAGTACTGAGCAGCCATCTCTTCCCTCTAGGATTGTGTCAGAGAGGAGAGCTGTGCTGCAGACATTATATCACGACGTTAATTGCCACCAGATGCCAGATTCAAACTCTTCCTTGCCTGCCCAGAGCTTACCAGGAAAGCAGGCAGCCATCACCATTGTTATCTTCCTTGACCAGTCATTATCAGCCCTGTGTGGTAATCATTTATTCACGAAGTCTGCCATTTGGGGCTTTTCTTTGATATGTTTTGCTTTTTTCTCTCATATAGTAAAAAAAATTAACCCATTGCGTATCAAACACCACCAAAAGAAAGCTCTGCCTCAACAAATGATAGTAAGTTAATTTGGGTACATTATCGCATGTCCAAGTAATTGCCAAATATAGCAGCAATGAAAAATGGTCAGGTAATAACAGGATATATATACAAGCTGAAATTCCAGTGGTTAACACACATCAAGCCATTTTACAATACAGAGGTATTTAATAGTTTATTACTATTTACATCTTGATAACTTCCCCAGAGTTATGTAAAAAATGTATAAATAACCACATTTACCTGATCCCAGCTGCAGTCTTAGGTTGATAGTGAGATTAAGAAATGTGTTTGAAGTTTAAAAGCACAGACACAACAGCACTGTAAACTAAACAACACACTGGGTATTTGGTGGCACTTTCTAAGGATTTCGAAATAAACCACTAGAGGGCAGTAGTGCACGTACAATGTCCACTATAAACATAATTCAAAGTCAAATCATCCTTTTGGCGAAATAATCCTTCACGTATCACTATGCAGAAAAGTCTTCTCAAGTGTTTCAATAAACTTTTGTTGCAGTTTTAATTTAAATTGCCTGTACCATTCTAGAATTAGTTTCCTCCTCTGGATTTTCTCTTGTAAAGTCATGTTCTTTTCTTTATTTATAATGCTTGGAAGCTCTTTCCAAGACTTTACGAAAATAAACGGTGCTCCATATAACTTCAGTAACCGCAAAGGAGCATTGTTGTACACAGAAGAGTTTCCACAATTCCCGGGTGTCATCACATCTTCTACAACAGGAACAGAGCCATAAGCGCACGCTTCATAAATTCTATAGCACTCTGTATTTATTCCTACTGGGCTTAAAGTAAGGTCACTTTGTAGCAATGCATCATTGTAACTTTTAAAACTCTCGTTTGTCTCCTGTGGCTGCCACCTGTTATGAAACACAAACACAAATGTTTACTCAAAGAAAAATTTATCTAATTCATCCAATGCCAACAACAGGGAAAAATAACACATATTAGAAAGCAAATTTGCGGTCAACTCATCTTTCCTTTTAAACAATCTTACTCAAAACAGTTTGAGCCAAGTTATACTGTCTACCAGTGTTCAGATGTGATTGTGCATGGAGCAATTACCCGTGGTTAGGGACACTTGATCACCTCTGGGTGCAAACACACTGTTACAGAGATCATCTGTCCTTAACAGCAGGTAATCGCTCCATAGGCGATTACATGGGAACATCCGCTGACAGATGCAGCCATGGTCAGTCTGGCATTGCTGTGTATGGGCTGAGCATCTGCAACTGTCTACAAGTAACCAGCCCAGCCAGTCCAGCCACAGAAACCCACCGGATTCTTACAGCAGCTGGAGTTAAAATTCCATGTGTATGAGGCCTTGGAACTTTATCACTCCTGTATTTTCATTCCTGCAGTCACTGTGTTGAATAAATCAGGGGATGTTAGGGAAATTAGACTGAGGTTGATTGGCAGCTGAAAATTTTGGTAAGCAGTAGGTGGATTTGCTGGTCAGTCCAACTTTTTCTATAAAAAGTGATAGGTCTACAAAAAGTGCTTTTCAGTAAGAGATATAGGTTACACATTTTCATGACCGTTGCCTTAAAACACGTGTCAAACACAAGGTCTGCAGGCCCAATATGGCCCTCCAGACCATTTAATGTGGCCCTCACACCTCTCCTGCAGCTGCGGCACTTCCTTCATTTCTGCCCCCACCTTGTCTCAGCAGTCAGTGGCAGAGGAGGGCAGAACTTCTCCACTAGATCCTGCACTTCTCCGTGTTGCTGCGGAGAGGTTCGTATCTGCCCCCCTTTGCAGAGAGGACGACAGAACTCCTGCTATAGATCCTGCACTTGTCTGTGCAGGCACATCACTCCCTCGTCTCTGCCTCCCCTGGTCTCAGCATTCAGCAGACTTCAGAAGCTGATTCCAGCCCTCCTCTGGTCCTCCTCCAGACCATGCATTGTTTCCCAGGCCTGCCCCAGATTCTTCCCGGCAGTAGCACAAGGTAAGGGGGGGGGGGTGCACTGTGATATAGGGGAGGGTAGGGGACTCTTGACTTCTGAAGGCTGGTGGGGGGGCTCTTGACATCTGATGTAAGGGGGAGTGGTGTGCTCTGAACATTTAGTCTTAGAGATACAACGGGCCCTTTGAGGGCAAACATAATGCTGATGTGGACCATGATGAAATGCAGTTTGACACCACTGCCTTAAAAGGACTTACAATAACTAGACAGTTTAAAGTGATACTAAAGTCTTTTTTTGTTTGTTTAAAAATAACAAACATGTTATACTTACCTGCGCTCTGCAGTGGTTTTGCATCGAGCAGCCCAGATCCTCCTCTTCTCGGGTCCCTTGCTAGCGCTCCTGGCCCCTCCCTTCTGTCAAGTGTCCCCACAGCAAGCAGCTTGCAAGCACTTGCTCATTCTGCACTGTTAGAGAAGCCTTGGATTACACTGGGAGCAGCTGATTGGAGGAAAGCCCCCCCCCCCCCCCCACACACACACACACACACATTGGTAGAAGAATGAAAATGCTTTCATAGCTCTGCTCGGACACGGCA
This sequence comes from Glandirana rugosa, assembly GCA_018402905.1. NCBI lineage: Eukaryota > Metazoa > Chordata > Amphibia > Anura > Ranidae > Glandirana > Glandirana rugosa. The sequence goes on from BLSH010094505.1 coordinate 2,049,316, forward strand.
GACGTAATGCTAATCTATTTATAGCAACCTCCCCATCACACACTTCTATCTCCCGTCTCTGAGAACGTTTGAAAAGTTATCAGGCTGATAACAGAGCTACGGAGCAAGAGACAGCTACGGGACTTAATTCTTTGAAGAGAGATAAGAAAACACTGCAGATATAGAGTATCTCACAAAAGTGAGTACACCCCTCACATTTTTGTAAATATATTCTATATTTTCATGTGACAACAATGAAGAAATGACACTTTGCTACAATGTAAAGTACTGAGTGTACAGCTTGTATAACAGTGTATATTTGTTGTCCCCTCAAAATAACAACACACAGCCATTAATGTCTAAACTGCTGGCAAAAAAAAGTGAGCACACCCCTAAGTGAAAATGTCCACAAATTGGACCCAAAGTGTCAATATATTGTGTGGCCACCATTATATTCCAGCACTGCCTTAACCATCTTGGGCATGGAGTTCAACAAAGCTTCACAGGTTGCCACTGGAGTTCTCTTCCACTCCATGACAACATCACAGAGCTGGTGAATGTTAGAGACCTTGCGCTCCTCCGCCTTCCCTTTGAGGATGCCCCAAAGATGCCCAATAGGGTTTAGGTCTGGAGACATGCTTGGCCAGTCCATCACCTTTACCTTAGCAAAGGCAGTGGTCGTCTTGGAGGTGTGTTTGGGGTTATGTTGGAATACTGCCCATGCCTCACTTTTATTACCAGCAGTCTAGACATTAATGGCTGTGAGTTGAGTTATTTTGAGGGGACAGAAAATTTACACTGTTATACAAGCTGTAAACTCACTACTTTACATTGTAGCAAAGTGTCATTTCTTCAGTGTTGTCACATGAAAAGATATAATAAAATATTTACAAAAATGTGAGGGGTGTACTCATTTTTGAGAGATACTGTATGTGCCCAGCTCAAATTTCATGAATTGGGTTTACATCCACTTTAATTAAATAGAACATTTAACCTTTTCGCTGCCACTGAGGGAATATGGCAGAACAAAATCTTTTGCAGCTGCTCAGGTTAGTATCCGCTATGCCGGCTGCATTCCCCTTTAAATTAAAGTGTAATCCTGGCTCTGCTAATTAAAAAGAATAACTATGATCAGCAAGTGACGAGCCACTGATATATGCATTCAAAATGTGATAGCAAGCCCCCCCACCCAAATGGAAAATTTCCAGTGACAGGTCAGGCACACAAAAGGCCTATTTCTCTCAAATATTGTTCACAAATCTGTTTAAATCTGTGTTAGTGAGCACAGGCACACCTGTGCAATAATCATGCTGTCTAATCAGCAAAGGAGAAGTACTCACTAACCCAGATTTATGAATATTTGAGAGAAATAGGCCTTTTGTGTACATAGAAAAAGTCGTAGATCTTTGCGTTCAGCTCATGATAAATAGTGGCAAACACAAAAGTGTTGCGTTTATAATTTTGCTCAGTGTACATGTCCTTGTTAACGATCCTTTGTCTGTGCTGAATGAACACCAGGGTATTTAGTGCTGATCACCCCTGCTTTCATTCATGCATGTGAAGATATTAAACATGAATGGCTATGTTTGCTACCTGTGCATTTGTGAATGCTCAGTCAGTGCTCTGTACATATAGCAAGTGCAGTTGCAGGTAAATCTCCCTTATGGGAGAGGCGGGAATAGGCAGCAATAACAAACCTGACAGGTGTTTTATTCTCTCTCCATTCCAACACTAAAAAATGTTTTGCCCGTTGCTATAGTTTACCCTTAACCACTTCCACCCCGCGCGCGGTATATTTACTGCGGCAGTGTGGATGCGTCCCACGAATCGCCATAAACAGTGATTTGTGGAGTGGTCTCTAGGGGGCGTGTGCGCCCGCCACTTGGGTGGACCTGATGTCCGCCGGCGAGCCGCAATGAGCGGCCACAGCAAAAGAAAGGGGAACCGTCGATGTAAACACTGCGGTTCCCCGCTCTGTCAGTGGGGACATAGGAGATCTACTGATCCCTGTCACTGGGATCAGTTAGATCTCTTATGCCCCTGGCAGCCCAGCCCACCCACGGTTAGAACACGCCAAAGGGAACACAGTTAACCCATAGATCTCCCCCTGCAGGTTAACCCCTTCACTGCCAATGACATTTATACAATAATCAGTGGACATTTAAAAATTTCTGATTGCTGTATAAATGTCAAGGGTCCCAAAAAAGTGTCAAAATGGTCTGACATGTCCGCTGCAATATCGCAGTACCGCTAAAAATCGCAGATCGCCGCCATTACTAGTAAAAAATAAAGACCCCAGAAATGAATTCTCATCATCCGTAAAAGCGGCCACTTTTGCACAAACCAATCTATAAACGCCAATTGCAATTTTTTTTACCAAAAATATGAGGAAGAATATAAATCGGCCAAAACCGATAAAAAAATGTTTTTTTTTATATATTTTTTTTTATTTGTGTTTTAGCAAAAAGTAAGAAAAATAGTTTTTTTTTTTTGCAAAATTGTCGCTCTTTTTTTGTTTATAGCGGCAATCAGAAATGACGCAGAGGTGATCAAATACATCCAAAAGAAAGCTCTATTTGTGGGAAAAAAGGATGCAAATTTAATTTGGGTACAACGTCGCATGATCGCGCAAGTGTCAGTTAAAGCGATGCAGTGCCGAATCGCAAAAAGTGCTCTGGTCCTAACGTGGGAAATCCTTCCGGGGCTGAAGTTATTAAAGCAGTGAAGGTATATTTTACCTGTATACCAGCAGCAACCGGCACTTTAAAGGGGCCATGACACTCTGAGCCAGGAGGTGTGGCTAACAATTTCACCACAATTTGATTGGCTGTATAGTGTGACTGTGTGCTCTCAGTGACAACTCTGTCATGGTTTTGGAGGCGCTTATAGAATGCACCCAAGAACAAGACAGCAATGCATATATGCAAGGATATGTGAGGTCCCCTGCGCTACCAAAGCGACCAAAATATGTGGGGTAACTGTATCAGTAAATTACCCCCCTTCTTTTCTGTGCCTTATCTTTATCTTAGTAATAGTGATAAACCGACTGCCGCATTACCTGGTATGTTACACAATTAATACATGAGCTGAATGTAGAGCTGGGTATTGCGCAATCAGTAAGATAACCAGTTAATCAAAAAATTGAAACCGTCATATAAAATGTGAAAGATTATTGAAACTATAATAGGTATTGGTGAAAGTGAGTCAGTGCATAAGTAATAAATATTGGTAAAAAAGTGACTTCGTGCATCAGAAATCTTCAAAGGTGTCTCAGTGTCATAAGTTTAACATAAACATACATATATGAATATGTATTATACATAGGCAAAAATCTATATGTGACTCAGTGCTTTATAAAGTGCAAGTGATAAAATATGTATACACAGGCTAAGTAGTATCGCAGTAACTTCCAGCTGTCCAATATTCATTCCAAGGCGCATTTACTGGTATATTAAGGTGAGAGTTCTGTGAGCACGGTAGCGGACAGCACCAGCCTCTCTGGTGGCGTATAGAGAAACCCACCAGATTGGCTCCATACGCACCACTAAAGCACCTTACGGATTTGCTTGAGCACCTTTTGATGCACTAAGTCACCTGCTGGAAATAAATGGGACTGTTCCATGAGATACTTTATTATATCAGTTTAATTAAGCAACATACGGACTTGTAGATGAGATTGTACAAGGAAGTTACTGCGATACTACTTAGCCTGTGTATGCATATTTTATCACTTGCACTTTATAAAGCACTGAGTCACTTTTATAGTTCTTTTTGCCTGTGTATAATACATATTCATATATGTATGTTTATGTTAAACTTATGACACTGAGACACCTTTGAAGATTTCTGATGCACTAAGTCACTTTTTTACCAATATTTATTACTTATGCACTGAATCACTTTCACCAATACCTATTATAGTTTCAATAATCTTTCACATTTTATATGACGGTTTCAATTTTTTGATTAACTGCTTATCTTACTGATTGCGCAATACCCAGCTCTACATTCAATACATATATGCGGCAGCTGGGCTTCAGGGTCCACCCACCCTGCCACTGCATATATGTGAATTGCTGTACTAAAGGGGTAAGTACTTGGATGTCCATAGTCTAAACACAGATGGACTTAAAAAAAGAAAAAAAAAAAAAAAACCTCTCATCATGGCATTACAAGGGATAAACTTATTTTCAATACTATTTGTTAATCATGCCCAAGTTATTTCTGGAAAGCTCTAAACAATACATTAAGTGGTCTAAAAGCTTATCTAAATGCAAGAACAAATGAGTATTATATTGTAGCTCACCAGTTCTTAGAAATCATTATGCCTGTGGCCATCAAATTATATAATTCTTCTCTGTGAGTGCTGGATTTTGAGGATGTAATCTTGTTTATGATCTGAATTTTTATGTAGTTTTTATTGTATGTTTGTATTATGTTATTTATTATTTTGGGTAATGCTAGAGAAGATGGTGTACGATTTGCATTTTAGTAGTTTGATTTTCTGTTATTTTTCAATTATTTATTCTATGTTGTATTTATAGATGCATTATTAGAGTAGTTTTAATTTAGTTTACTTGGTACTAATTGCTGTTAATGGTAAATTTTATTGTGCCATTGTGTCTTGTTCCGTTCATTATCGTGATCTTGTGTTGTCTTTGTTGAATGTAACTGTATTTTAAAAATTTCCCTTTGGCATTATTACAGTATTCTAAATCTGAATCTTAGCCTAGGTTCACAATGATGCGATTTGGCATGCGACTTGACATGTCGAATCGCATGCCAAATCGGCGGCTATTGCCCGCAATGGCACCGTCAGAATCTGTGCGACGCCGACTTTGCGGCGCTGCACCGATTCTTAAAAGTAGTCTCTGTACTACTTTTGGCGATTTCCATAGACATCTGTGCAAGAAACCGCATAGATGTCTATGAAATCATCAGACTGACATACAGGAATGAAATCATGCAAGTTCAGCTGAACTCGCACAATTTAATTTAATTCCTGCAGCAGCGTTAACCCATGCTTAGATGTGATGGCTGCATTACTTTTCTTTGTCAGACTTTTCCCCCTTTTTTTCCTGCCAGTAACACACTTCCTTCTAGGGTGAAACCACTTGCCATGTATGTCACTCTAGGCCGGGTTACAGAACACAGAAACTTCTCAGCCCTATATATTTAACAGACCAAAAAAGAAGTTCACTGCTAAGGTTTATATGCACTTTAAATATGTGTAACCTCTACAAGTAGCATGACAACAGTTGTGAGATAATTAATGTAAATTAGTAAAGCATAATTTGACAGCTTACTGATTTCTGGGCGAGATCCAACAAAGCTGATCAAGTCCCTCTTTCTTTATAACCTCCATAAGAACCTCCCTAGATGAGTTGTTGTATACAGTTCCCAGAAAGTTGCATAAGTATGGCCTGGAATCATGAACCAATGACCAAGCTGGATCAACAACTGGAAAATTTCGATACCTGTAAAAATTTTGACAATATGATATAAAGAAGGCAAAACATACAACAAATCAATAAGCATTCTCAGTGCCAAGTTATTCATACGTTTTTAGGATGTGTTGGGTTTAGAAACAGTTATGCACTCCATACTTGAAGCAAGGGTGGATAAAAATCAGTGATTAAAAATTTTTTTTTATTTAAATCAGATTTTTATCAAATTTATTTTAAATACAATGCTTTTGGAGTAAAAATCTATGTAAAGATAGTTTTAGATTTAAGATACATTAATAATGTAGTTTATTCAGCATGAAATGGAGCTTAGTTATGTAACATGAGGCTGTATTTTCTAGAATTTTTACATTTTTGATAAACTCATTCAAAGAATCCAAGCTCTGCAAGCTGAGATAACATGCTCTGTATTGATGCATTTACACAATTTCACAGTAACCATGAGATAAAACAAAGTTCAGGAATATTCCTTTATCCCATTGTTTTGCAAATCTATGTACACTGCAATCTGTATGATTGAATCTGTTCTGATATCTCTGTTTTTTTAACCTGACAGCTAATTATTCTAAATTGGAAGCCCTCGTTTTGTTTGCAAATATTAAAGATTCTAACTACCTTGCAGCAAGCATGAGTCCTTACATTTAAAGGGCAACTGTCATTTCAGATCCATCATGGCTGTGCCTGTTAGCGGGCATCCACTCACCTGCTGCCACCATGTCCTTCATCTTGTTGTGTCACTGCCGCATCACCAGCCGTCCCATTAAAGTGAATGGGACTGTCAGTGAGTCAACAGCGGGTCAGAGGAGGAGCTGCTGTGGGACAAAGATGACTGTTAATTTAAATCAAGCCTTTGTACTAGTGATTTAAACCAAATCCACCCTGTTTGTAGCTTGCTTCTATATTAGAATCATCAAGGCAATAAGGCAGATGTGTGTATCCTTTTCACCATAAAGGAGAATGGAAACTGCTATGAGACTTCAACTTGCTTTATAATACATAAAGGGATATATATTTGGCCTAGAGTATGAGCTATGAAATGGGGATAACCTCATCACAATAGCCTACCTTTTTCTTGATGTTGTGTGCCTATAAATGGCTGGTGTGTGCGCATTACCATACGGTATTCTCTCCGGCAATAACTATTTATTTTTTATTTTTTTAGTTTATAGTGAACCTATTGCACTTGTCTCACTGTCTCATCATTATGCATTTGAGCGAATTTGTCAAATAGCATTGACATACTTACGTAGCAACTCCTAGTGGCCACTGAAAAATACGCTCTTCATTAATCCAAGTGCTGTCATAGACAAGAAATAGAATTTCCACAAATCCTCCATTCTTCTTCAAATATGGAAGGATCCAGTCATTATTGCACTGTTCATTTCCTAGCATTAGTACAGCAACATGGTGGAGCTTGTGGTTTTCAACTAATGTCTGTGCGTACTGCAGCCACTGAGTAGCGAAAGAAATCTTCACTTCCTCTCTGCCATTCAGAACAAGAACAACATTCAATGTTTCCACTGAGAAATATCCAGGAGCAACTGCAGACCCAGTGATAAAGCTATGCAAAAAATATAAAAAAAAAAAGGAAAAAAAGAAGTTGTTACAAAATTAATGTTCCACATTCTTAATTTATCTATAGGAGAATGTGATGACATTAACTCAAAACAAAAGGGGCTTCTAAGTTCATAAGACAAGAAAACCTTTATTACTTTATCTGGTAAAACTGGATACATGGGTACAGTGCGCCTTAAAATATATGAGAGCCCTGGGAGCTATAATATGCAAAATTCTGACAATTCCTGGCAAGGTCAAGAGCTGGCCCACCCAATCCCTGTCCCATTTTGGGCCAGTAGAAAGGTGCATGAGTTGGGGAGACAGCTCTCCATCCCACCATGAACTGCCATAACTTTTATATTCAAGAGTTCTAGATGCTTGAAGGTATGTACAAATACCTCTAGGTGTCTGCATGTTTTTCATCATGAAGCTTTTCTTTTCCAATGGTTTTTTATTAGTTTTTTTAAACAAAGTCAGTCGTACAGGTAGACATGAATACATATCCATATGCCGATGGGAAGACAAAAAGCAACATAGTGCATATTGCAAGTAACAGTAGGTGTGAAACCAAAACATATCACACAAATGAATGCAACCAGTCGAAAATTATAATGGTAATAGACAAAGTCTTATCCCCCACGTATGGAAACGGGTGTTCCTTAACACTCAAAATTACGAAATTAACAATCATTCAATAACTAGAAGAAGAATAGAGGACGAATCGCATAAGAGCAAAGGTAAAAATAAAAAAGAAAAAAGTGTGGGGGGGGGGGGGGGGG
>BLSH010094505.1:2057105-2067192 GCA_018402905.1 Glandirana rugosa
GTAGACGATTGGAAGTCGAAGGTCAGAGGAGCACTACTACAAAAGAGAAGCATACAAGAGCTTCAAAACACAACCATAAAGTATGACATATCAATGTGAAATGTAGTGATACAGACTGAACAGAAAGAAAAAAATCAAGTAATAAAGAATGGTACCATTACTTACAAAAACAGAATGGTAGTCCAAGCACTCATTTACCCATCGTACATAATGGTAAAAAATAGAGAGTGTTAACAGATCATTAATCTACCCTGGGGACTGTTCTTGCCCTAAAGTTTGTTAAGGATTAAAGCAGATGATCCTAGGTTGGGGGTCAGTAAGCCATACACACCAAATCTGCTCAAACTTGTGTTAACTATCCCTGAGTGAAGCTGTCCAAGTGCAAGATGGAACTCAGCTTTTCTATCAAAGGGCATGTTGTGGGAGGCAGCAAATGTTGTGTTTTCCTGGTCCTGCCTATTGCTGATAAGGTTTGTCACAGGAAAGCTACAAAGTTCCCAGTAGATCGATTTTTGACTCAGGAGAGCAATGTAATTGGAATGCTCGAATGATCAAACACATCTTGACCATTTTTTGGCATCTCCAGAACATGTGATTGAGCCCTCCTGGTCTCAGTGTGCACCTAGGGCACAATGGGTAGTCTCTGCTAACAATGTGGTACATTCTTAGAGAAGTCAAATAAAAACTCCATGTAATAAAAATAACTGTGCAACTCTCAGGCAGTGCTTCATACCACTGCTCTTTAATCGGACCTCGGTTCTTTACTCATTTTTCTCACACTGTAATGACAATGGGTTATATAAGAAAAATTAAAATTGGAATTTTTTTTTTTTTGTTGTGGAGAAATAAACATCAAAAGTTTATATGCGTATATGACCAGGGTGAGGGAGTGAAGCCCTAGCGTTCTTCGATCCTCCCACCCCAGGCATATACAACCAACGTGAACTTGCAAATATGTGAACCAAGTGAAAGTGAAAAATATGTGTTGTCTCAATAACAAGAAAATAGATCAATGGATATCTGTGTGTTTATGAGGGGAGGCCCACCTCTAGACTATACAAGCAGTCCTGATATAAAGAATGGTTGTAAAAATTAGATTATGTATGACGACTTATGAGGTGTCACTCTAAACCACTCAGAACCATACAAAATTCATAATAAGAGTTCATATAAATCTTCCAAAATTTGGGGAATCCTTAGTGCGAGTCTGCTAAGTGCCTTTGCACCCACCCAAAGGGTGTCCTGGCCCTAACACTCTCTCCCCAGTTCTTTAAGAGAAAATAGATCTCTTTAGTTCTGCATCATCAAAGTGTCTGGCGCCCAACTTAATTCTTCTATCTGCACCCACTATGCCTAGTAACCCACACTGTGAAGATGGATGTCAGCTGTCCCTGGCTCAGGAGGTCCCCATCAGGCCTCTAGGGGTCGGGGCCATGGCTACATATGAACTGGCAAGCAGAGTAGTAGATTTTAGATATTAGTCCTTCCTTGCACACTTTATAAAGGGTTAGATCTGTAAGGCTTTGCTGATTATTTAGGGCATGACAGAGCTACAAGAATCCAAAACGGATCTAGATAGAGAGAACTCTGCCTACAATGTTTTTAAAGGAGTTAAGCGTATTAGCAAGGTATAACTGAGAGAAAGGTGATGCATGCTTTGTTCCATAACTCAGAGCCTTCTGGGTCAATTAGCCATGTGAGGTATTTGTTGTGCCACAGAGGAGTACACATTAGCCCTGGTAGCTGAGGATTACTTTCATATGGGACTAGGTCATATATTATGGAGTGGGGGAGGGGATTGCATATGGGTTTGAAAGGCACCAGGCTTCAGAGCAGAGTTGGTTCTTAAGGAGTGATGTCAACATCTGGATAAGATCATCCTGTAGAATCCTGTGCTGCTAGATAATTCAGCTGAGGGTTAGGGACTGACAAACCCTCTCTTTCCAGGACAGGTATAATGTTTCACACCTAATTCTAGCCGGTTTGATTTTTAAAATTTGTTCACTAAATAGTATACCTATTTTGCGGAGGCATTTTTTACGCATACAATAGGGGTATTGTAAATCATATAAAAAATGTTGGGGTAGCTGTATCATTTTAGAAGGTTCAACCTTCCAACTATAATTAGGGGCAAAAAAGGTCTTAAACTTAGCTAACAATGAAAGTAGATTAAGTGGCATATATTCTACAGAAATTATTACACCTAGAGAGTTAACCAAAAATCCTAATTTGCTGTGCAAAAAGAGGCAGCAAAGTGGATTTATCCCAGTTTACAGTTAAGCCTGAAAATCTGTCCGATCGGGTCCGCCTGTCCGTTTTTCAGGTGGACCCGATCGGACCATCCATTGCTCTCTATGGATCGGTGGATCTGTTGACACCCGCCAACATTTGACCCGATCCTGTCTGCTTAAAAACAGACTGATGGGGATCGTTTCCCATCCGTCTGGTGGATCAGATTGGATAAGTCAGATGGAAACGGACAGGCGGTCTGTTTCCATCTGACAACCCATAGAGGACAGGATCAGCAGAGCGGACACAGACCTGTCGTCCACTTACTCAGCGGTGACCAGCAGAGAGATCCCCTGCTGAGAAGGCAGATCTGTTGGCGAACTCCGCCAGTGTGAAAGGGGCCTTATACTGTGACTATGACATGTTCAGGGAGGTTGTTGTATCTTCTAGAAATAAAAGATCATCATTATTTTATCCTCCTCATCGTGTCTAATAAATCAAGTTATATGAATATGAAGTCTAACTTCGGTTGCTAGAAGTTTAATAGTAAAGATGAGTGAGGGCAGCCCTGCCTAGTGCCTCCTCCCAATGGAAAGAGAGTTAAAAGGTAGTTGGTTACTAGATACTCTATGGCCTTTGGAGAGGAATAGATTTTAAAAAAAAAATAGGTCTACCCTCATCACAGGTAGCACCTCCCATATGTAGTCACATTCAATGCTATATAAAGCTTTGGCAGTGTCAGAAAGAGTATGGTCTTGTTGCCCACGTTGTACAAATTAGATTGCATATTAAAGTGGATGTAAACCCACCACTAACCTTGTAATGGCACAGTATTAATGATATATACACACACACGCAAGCCTCCTGCATGTATCCCTACCTTGCAAATGTCACCCCCTTCAGCAGTGGCAGCCCCACAAAACTCTGGAATCAGTGAGGAGGTCTCTTTGCTGGAGCTCGGTGGGTGGAGTCGTGATGTAACCAGTCTCCCCACCCACCTCAACATTCTCATACTCTCCTATTCCTGAGTTTTGAGAAACATCCTGTCAAAATTCATGAAAATCACCACATGACTTCAGCATGCCCAATCATGCTGAGGTGTGGAGCAGCCAATCCTGGGAGAGCTGGAGAAGAAAGGGGAAGAAACAGTCACATTTCTCTGTGTCTGTTTTTTTCCTACTGAAAAAAGATAAGAGGATTGCTCAGAGCTGGATTAACTCTTCGTGGCAAGACTGGGCACAGATGACATGACATCCTATACTCTACTAGGCATAAGTTTACATCCACTTTAAAGGAAATGTCCTATAAATTTATTACAGTCAACCTTTGATGGATGAATCTAAGCTGATAATCAGATTTAAAATATTTAAGGGCCGTACATCGGGTGGCATCAGCCGGTTCAATAGAAACCGGCTGACATTCGTCTCATGTCTACGGCAGGCGGTCCTTAGGCCGGCTTCTGTTGAAGGGGCAGGACTGAAAATGTTCCGCTGACTGGCACCTGATCAGTGCTCTCAGCCAATGGCTGAGAGCGCTGACCGGTGTCTTCTGGTGGAGGGGCCGTCCTCTTTTCAGAACAGAATAGCTCAGCAGGGGAGATTTCTGTACTAACATTGGATTGTTAGTACAGCGGCTCCTTCTCAGCGATTCAGTTTTTTTTTGCTTAGCCTCCAACAAAAAAAAAAACAAAAAAAAGAAAAACACACACACTACTATTGTGTACCAGGCTTTAGCCAAAAGTTTGATACTTGTACTGGGTTGCAGGATGGGTTGTTAAGAGTCTGGCTTGCAAAGATTCTCATTAGACATAATGGTAGCTACAAAAATAGTTTCAAATGGGTGGGGAGGTAAAGCCAGACAGAGATGGATCGAATCTCGGAGGGTTCAGCAGGGACTGACTGAGATTCAATCCATCTAAGGGCAGGCTGATTGTACCCAAGTCGATCCATCAAACGGCCTTGGGTACAACCAGCCTGTCGGATTTTTAGCATGCCATTATTGCCACCGGCTATAGCCACTAGCAGTAATCACTGTTTTCTCCTGACCGTGATGGCTCCCTGCACACTCCCCCCACCACCCCCCCCCCCCACCCCCACCCCCACCAGAAGAACACAATAGCTCTGTGAGCAATTACAGGAAAGGGAATTGCATAATCAATGGCTTGCTTAACCAGTGTAGATACTTTACTGTGTGCAAGAATTGTGCGGGTAGAAAATATTTTAACAGACCTCCGCAGGTAGGCCATCTACAGTCCAAGAGGTCTCTGTCTTCAGGGGTTAGTTTAGGGAACAAGAGTATCGAACAAAAATGAAAGGAATGCTGCAAGGATTCAGTAGTAATAATCACATTCCTAAAAATCCAGGTTGCTGGTTGCACTCAAGTCGATCGATGGATTGACTTGGATACAATCAGCATGCCCATACATGGGTCAAACTATCTATGGTCAACTTAACATCAACTTCATCTCCCATGGTTGCTCCCATTTTTTGTCAATAGTCGTTTTGTATGTACTTTGTCCTTTTAGCGGATGGATATTCATTTGTTTTTTGATACTCGTGAATAAAAGTAAACACAATTTTTAACATGTGGTTTGGTGTACCTAACAAGGGGGTCAATTCCTTTCTGTACCAGTTTCTGGACGCTCTGCTCTATGGGCGTTTGGGAGTAAAACGGACTCCGTTGTCCCTTTACACCCGGCTACCTCCTATCTGCTCCACCTAAACAGGCAAACATTGAGTCCTCTCCCAATTTATTTAGTGGGCCTGACTGAATAGGCTGGTGTAAATGGACACAAGTCAGTGGCCTCAATGGTATGGCTATGACTAATCGGGGTGTGTATGTATATATATTTTTTATATATACACACACATATACACACACACACACACACACACACACACTTTATTTTTGAAAACGTGTTTCTTATAAAATCATATGTAAAATTAGTTGTATGACGTCATGTACCTGAATTCTGTTGTTCCTGTCCTCAGTTTGCCTTCCCTCCACTGAGCATTGACATCAGTGGGTTCAAGTGGTCCTTCAAAAACATGCTGCCACAAGTAATTTCCTACAGAGAACAGAATACATGATAACTGATTATTTTTTTAACACTGTATTTTCTGCCATACTATTATATACTAGTATATTGTGTACCCAAACCAAAATTCATACAGTAAGACCCCTATCTACGAATGAGTTCCATTCTGGGAGCTTGTTGGCAAGTCCAAAAAAGATAATGCTTGCAGACAAAGGCAGCAAACGCTCAGTGTGTTCTGGCGCGGGGGGGTTCCCTCTCAGAACACATTAGCACAGCAAGGGAGATTGCTGCACCCACATTGCTTATGTTGGTATAGAGATCTGTCAGTTTTTTATCATTCGGCCCGCTGGGTTGAACAAAAAAAAATAACAAACTGTGCAAACATCTATGAAAGTTTGCAAATTGAATGTTCGTATGTAGGGGACTTACTGTACTGGCAATCCACAAGATAAACTAGTAGTAGAATGATAGGTGCCATAATAATCAGCATTGTCATATGGGGGTGCATAGCCTTGTGAAAGATACAACCCTGGCAACTTCTAACTTAAACAGGACTTTCCTTCACTCTCAGCGGCTGAACTGAGTAGCAGGGGAAAGAAAGAAAGGTGGGATTATGCTGCTGGGAAGGGATGAAAATTAAAGTGAACTTGTTGCTTTGCATTGGTAAAGCACAGGATCACTTTAAGCTTATGCAAATAAAAACTTTCAACTACAGCTTCTTGTGACTCCACTTTGAAACATATTTTAATGTAGATCTCACCCACCAATAGCAGCCTTATTCCATATCTGTACTTGGAGCTTAGCAGGTTCTTGTTGGGATTCACGATTTAATAAGCTTTTCCATTTCTCTTTTGCTTTCTTCACATGGAGAGCTTTGATGCTCTTTTCACTTTCTTCCCAAGGATTCCACTGTTCTTTATTCAAGTAGAGGGAGCCTAAAAAATATAGAGAAAATTCATAGTTAGGCTTATCGGTAATGTTTTTTCTAGGAGTCTTCCAAGACAGCAACCTGAAGCAGATTGGTTCCTCCCTCTACACAGGAAACACAACAGAACAGTGAAAAGACTCTTCTCACCCCCTTGTCCCTTAGGGGAGATAACGAAGACTGCCTCCAGCAATGTACAAGGGAAACATTACAAAACAATCACCTGACAAGAGGGTGGAAATTAGGCTTATTGTCCTGGAAGACTCCATTAGCAGTAAGTCTGCCTGGGAATTTCCCCAACTGACTTCCAGGACAGCAACAAGTAAACAACAATGCTATCATAGGGCAGAGCCATTGTCTGCTGAACCTTCCTGCCAACGCCAAATCTTGTTACGAGAGTACCTCTACCCTATAGCACAAGGAAGGGATCTCAATTAGACCAAAACAGATGCTTTGCAGATTATTCCACCAAAGCTCCTACTTTTTCTGACCAAAATGTTGCCAAAGATCTGGTTGAATGTAGTTTTAATGAAGGAGGTACTTGTGAACCTTCTGTTTGATAAACACATGAAATAGATTGTTTAATTCATCCAGCAACTGTCGCCTTGGAAGTCTGCTACCCCTTTTTTTGGTCTGCTAAACAGAAGAAGAGGACTAGATCTCCCAAAATCTCAGGTAACCCCACAGGTTGCAGAGAAGACGACATCTTCTAACATCCAAAGAGCAGAAGCTTTCTTCTCATTAATAGCTGTAGCGATAGCTAGGAGAAAGGTTATCTTAAGCGTCAACAATTAAATTGAAGCACCTTGTAATAGTTCAGGTCAATTAGTAAATCTATTGAGGACATTGGACAGAATCCATGGTGAATAAATGTTGCTTTGTCTGCTTCAAGTCAAGAAGGGTACATAAAGCAAGTCTATCAAATCTTGAGGAAAGTCCAAGATAATCAGAACAGAGGGAGAGGAAATCTCACTTCTATTACACAATGTGGGAAAAAAAACGTTCCCAAACTTGGCATAAATCTTTCTGGTGATAACCTTCCTACAGCACAAGATTGTCAATAAGTCTTTCGGAACATCCATTTCAGGATTTTCCTTTTAAGATTCGGGCCCTTAAATGGAAAAAAATCTGGCCTGGGGTGCCAAACTGGTCTTTGGAGAAGAAGATTGGTCTAGTTGGTAGAGGTCAAAGAAGTTTACACACTCTAAAGGTTTGAAAAACAACATTCTCTGGGCCACCAGTGGGCAATCAGAACCAGTCTGCGTACTAACTGACTCGGTTTCTGTGGAACTCGAGGGATAAAAAGAGAGGGGAATGAATGCATACCACAGTTTGAAATTCCCATTAAGACAGGGCATTGGATCCCCAATTATCCATTTCTCCTATGCGAGTAAAAAAAGAATGGTTTTACATTCCTGTTGGCTTAGTTTGCAAAGAGGTCCACTGTTGGCATACCCTATCAGTGGGCGATCATTAGAAAAACACACCAATTTATTTCCCATTCGCTGTGGCGAATCAACCATAAATTTAGGAAGTCTTCAACCAGATTTAAATAGCACTTAATGTGGACTGTAAAGATAAAGGTGATATTTATTTCTGTCCAACCCAGAATCCCCTGGGCTACTGGCATCAGACTGAGTGGCCTGGTACCACCTTGGTGATTTAGGTATTGATTGGATTTCTAGCAAGGACTTATTTTACCACAGTGCAAGGAGGAAGGCCCACAGGGATTTGACGCAGCACAGAGTTCCCACAATTTATTAGATCAAAGTTAAAATTGTCACATGACAAATGAACCAATTGCCATATACAACCATACAAATAAAACCAAGTGGATACAAAGATAGCAGTGTGGAAGCTAGCAAACCCTCAATAGGAAAATATCCTGGTAATGAAGATTTGGCTTCCTCTCCAACATGTTTCGAAGTTCTTTTGGTTATGTAACAAACTTCTTCCTCAGGGAGAAAAAAAATTCACTGTATAACTTTTATTCTGAAACATAATATAAAACATAAATAGAACACAGTATGATACAAAAGTTAATGCCAATAGGCACAAAATGGTTGTTGGGGCACATATATATACATATACAGCTTGATGACCATAGACTATGCATGCGGATCAATGGAGTCCACCGGTTATTACTTACCCCAATGATTTGGACAAAACGTACACCAGCCAAGGTAAGGCTGTAAGTCTGGTATGTACCAAACAAAACCCAGCAAGAAAAATGGCCCGAAAATACTATATCAGCGTTGGGTAAAAAAGCCCTCCATACATGATGGGGGAAGGCAAAAAGCCGAGCGTGGCCTGCCCTGCCGCGTCCTCCCAGGGCGTCCGCACAAGTCTCCCACAAGAATCAATGGCAGGACACAAAGTCAACCCGAGAGCAAGGCGAATGGCCTAGGGTGAGAGAGTACAGGTATCAGTTGTTAAAACTAGAAGCAATAGGAAAGCGCTGTGGTAAGGATCCAAGTCAACTTACTATATTATGAAGTACTATGCTAGTGCAAAGCAAATATGGATGGATATGGCTGAGGGCCTATAAAATAAAGATGTACTCAAATTAGTATATCGAGGCAAAGTGTGAAATAGATAGAGAGGACAGAGCCTAAAGAGTATAGACCAAAAACTCATATAAACATACCACAGCAATACTGGCGTCCCGTGCAGTCACGGCCGAGGGTTTGTATATCAAGCAGTATCAATGTTGTTATATGCTGGCCAGGATTTAAATGCAGAGTCTAACACCAATGCCCCTCCTATGTTGTGGGAGGAGCCCACATTAAAAGATCTCATAGGTACAGAAAGCATGGCGCAGCATAAAATATGCAGCGCCAAAAAGGGATATCATAGCGTACTGACGCACCACAAAGGTCCAGGGTCAATCAATGTCCCCCGCCGATTCCCCGCCATGACGGCGTCCCATGGATTGTCACACTGAATGCCACTGCACCCCCAGGCTTAAATGGGGTGCTAAACTTCAAACCTTACCTCCCAGGTTTCTCCTCGGGGGGATTTGATCCAACGTTAATTGAGTGCTGATGGGCTCCCCTTGTTGCCTCTATACCTACATCCTCTATATCCCTTGTCTCTTCCCCTATCCATACAATTGTCGTCCCTATGGGCTATCCTCCTATACTTGTCAATATGTCATGGTGTTCTCATGTGTGCCGATGTTCAATTGTTTACAGTATATAAAAATTTGGTATATAAAATTATACTATTTGCATAATTTTTGTAAATGCATGCGGATCGGTGGTTTATGGTTGACCCTACGGTTATTCCACCCCGTTTATCAAATGTCCCTTTCATTTGACGTGATGGAAAACATCTGTAATGTTTTGTACAATGACCCATGTGTGGCTTGGCTTCTGGCGTGACCTGTCTTCCTGCCCCTTCCTTCCTGTGCGGGCTGTCCTTTGTCTCCCCCCGGCACGCCCGGCCCCCTGGGCGTTGTTTGAGGTCCGGGGGTTGCATTTTGTTGACCATGCCCTTGGATCCGCCCTCCCTTTCTATGGGTGGTCGGCCTTGGAGCGGGGACAAGTAGGCGCGTCGGCGGCGTGATGACGTCGGACGCGGCTGCGCACTTGGAATCCTTTCCTCGTGTGCGCGGCCGCGTGGGACGCAGTCATGGCGGGGAATTGGCGGGGGACATTGATTGACCCTGGACCTTTGTGGTGCGTCAGTACGCTATGATATCCCTTTTTGGCGCTGCATATTTTATGCTGCGCCATGCTTTCTGAACCTATGAGATCTTTTAATGTGGGCTCCTCCCACAACATAGGAGGGGCATTGGTGTTAGACTCTGCATTTAAATCCTGGCCAGCATATAACAACATTGATACTGCTTGATAATACAACACCCTCCTCGGGTGTAATTTTCTAGAGTATCC
>BLSH010094505.1:2098111-2108991 GCA_018402905.1 Glandirana rugosa
AGGATTCATATTACTGGGTTTTAGTAATACTTTAAAGTTGTAAAGGCAGAAGGTTTTTTTTATATTAGTGCATTCTGTGCATTAATGTGGTTGTAAACTCTTGACAACCACTTTAAACTACAGGTAAGCCTGTGTTCAGGCTTACCTGTAGGTTCCCTGTATATCTCCTATACCTGTACAGTTTAGGAGATATACGCTATACTGCCATGTGCCGATGTCATGTGGCACATGTGCACTGAAGAAACGGCCTCCGTGCCTTTTCTTCGCCGACAGTGTGCCGCGATTGGCGGCTCCTGCGCGCATGCGTGGGAGTGATGTCTTGCAACTCCGGCCAGTCACGGCACTGGAGTTCACAGCCCAGGAAGGGAGAGGAGCGAAGATGGACGCTTCCTACTGCTGGGACAATGCGGGCGGTGATGGCAGGTAAGTGGCACATAATGGGCTAGTATGCGATGCATACTAGCCTATTGTGCTTCTACATTGCAGGTGAATAAGAGGAAATAAACAAATCAGGGGTCAATCAAAGTCTGTTAGCCAATCAGGGGAGAGAGGGAACGGAGCTCCGTGTCTGAATGGATACACAGAGCTCTGACTCTGCTCGGGTGCCCCCATAGAAAGCTGCTGGCTGAGGGGGCAGTTGATAGGAGGGAGGGGCCAGGAGAGCAGAAGAGGGTCCCGAGAAGAGGAGGAACCAGGCTGCTCTGTGCAAAACTGCACAAAAAAGGAGGTAAGTATAACAAGTTTGTTATTTATTTTTTTTTTTTTTAAAAACAAGACTTTACAATCACTTTAAGGGTTTATGTACACAGCTGCAAAAAATGTGGTAAGCTTTTTTTTCCCCCACATCTGAACACATGCCCCACAGCTGCATAAAGATAAGTAAACTTGCGCAGTTTTCATACCCATTAAAATAAAATAAAAAAAACTGAATCCGAGGTCATGCACAATTTACGCTGTACATATGCAAACATTAAAGCCTCGTACACACAGGACGACGATCGTGTTCAACACGTCGTACTCACGACCGTTGTATGCAGAATCGATCGTCTGTGGCCGTGCTTTCAACAGTTGAACATACGACGGTCGTTCGTGGGAGTTGTATGTGCAGACTAGAAAACTCGGTCATGTCAACAAGCTCGCATACGACCGTTGTATCGTGTGTAGAGCAGCTGTGTTCAACAAAGTTGTATTGTACTAAACACGCATGCGCCAAGTCCACTTCAACTAACATGAAATTAGATGAAGGAGCCCAAAAGGTGACGCTACTTCCTCATTATACGCTCGTTCGCGTCATCACGTTCGGCCGGCCGCAAGTTGTATGTACGACCGTCGTGTGCATGTCAGTAGGCTACATACGACCGTCAACGTACGATTCAACACGGTCGTACGCACGATCGTCGTCCCGTGTGTACGAGCCATTACTCTAACGCAAGCTTACAACGCAATTGATTGTACTCTACTGGAGTACAAGATCCGCCTACATCCTAGCAACGGAGGATGCTTGGTGGAAATAGCTACATCCACCAGGCCCCCTAGGTTGCTGTTTAGGCTACTTGTCTGGTTTCTGACACAAAAATGCAGCAAAATACAAAATTGAACTAATGAGGTCCTCAGCTATGAGGAAAATGCATTAAAATGAATTTATTCTATTCTAAAGAACTAATATGTAAAGCAAATGTTAATGTTCTATAAAAAAACACAAATATTGGAGCAAAAAAAAAAATACAAGGGCACTGGAGGACCTGGTTAAGATGCCACATATGTAAAAGGTGTTTTACAGGAAACGCTGTAAAATGTAGATAGTCTTCCTTAGGAACTAGAAATAGCTTAGTAGATTGCTTCAAACAGGTGTGAACAGCTTATTCATCTGAGGTCTCTGGTCACTAGACGCTGATTTGGTATGATGTTTGACATGTCGCTGCAATGCGAACCAGGGCTAAGGCTCGATTCACATCTATGCATGTTGCTATTGAGTGTTTCTGCAGTGCTTTCTTTACCAGGATTTGCAGAGGTTTTTTTGGAAAATTTGTTGCTGGGCAGGTTTAAAAAAAAACGCAAAATCGCATTACATGCTTTTCTGCAGCTTCTCCATTGAAGTGTATTGAACCAATCAAAATGCAAAAAAGCACAGGTTTTGCATTTAAAAAAGTACCTGACCCTTTCCAAAAACTAAGAGGCACAAAAATGCATTGATGCAAACATGTTCAGTAGGAACCCATGTTAAAAAAAAAAATATCCCTGCACTTCTGCAACAAGCATGAAAAAACACATTAATGTGAATAGAGCCTTAAAGCGGAGGTCCGAGGGCTAAAAAAAAAAATTTACAAGCCAGCAGCTACACATACAGTAGCTGCTGACTTTTAATATTAGGACACTTACCTGTCCTGGAGTCCAGCGATGTCGGCACCCGCCACCGATCTTCGGATTGGGGGACGGGTGCAGCCGCCTCCATCGTGGGTAAGGGAACCCGGACGTGTAAGCAGTACAGCTTCACGCCGGGCACCTTACTGCGCATGCGCGAGCTCTGCCGTGCTCTGCTACTGGCCAGGCGGCCAGAAGCAGAGCGAGCAGGGAGGAGGGAGCCGGGCTGCTGACGTCAGCGGCCGCGTCCACCGGCCAGAGCTCCCGGATGTGTGGAAAAGGACACCTGTCTAAAGACAGGTGTCCTCTTCCCCCTCCCCCCCGAAAGGTGCCAAATGTGACACCTGAGGGGGGGGGGGAGGAATCCAACCAGCGGAAGTTCCACTTTATTGTGGAACTCCGCTTTAAGGCCCATTCACACGATTAGAAAATCGTACAAAAAAAATGGACTGCTTTTGACGCGATCGTGGGATAATCTGATCGTTCGTACACAGCTTTCCTCCAAAACTATCCAAAAAGGGACAAACACGACCTTTTTTCTCATATGATACCAGATTTCATTCAATCGGTACACTTTTCTTCCGAAAATACAAGACAACACATTACATCACTTCCGAATTTTTATTCTCTCGTACGCAAACTTTAGTTACCTCTTCATTTTCGATATGGAGACTAGCATGCAAAGAAAAAAAAAAAAAAATGGACGATCATTCCCATTAATCTCATCGTGTGTACCAGGCTTAAGCCTGGACATAAAGCAGTCTTTTTTTTTTTCCATTCAACTTGAATGAAAGAAAATGACTTGATTCCCCCATCTATACACTGGATGTAGATGGAGGATTCCCTTCCACTGCACTATTTTATTTTGACAACTGACTTCTAGGACAGGCTGTACGCCCCACCTGCTGCTCCCCAGCCGCAGGAAAATGTGTAGATTTAATGCAGTAAATGCCTGGGAGCCTTACCATCTCTATCTGTCCTGGCGACATATGGCGATGAAAAATCCAACATTCCTATTACCATATATAGAGAAAACCAGTGATCTCCCCCTCCTATTTGCAATTGTTTACACAGATTTGTTATATTAAGGTACAACAGTAACCTGTAGTCATTAAAGATATGATCTTCTCTTACTATGAGTGACCCCTGCCATCCAATCACAAAGATACAAAGTCACCACTCAAGCATGGAACTGTATAAGCAAGGTCCTCTTCCAGCTCTGTGCTCCTGTCTGCTCCTGTCTATCCTCTCAGTCTCCTCCCAACTCTTTCCGGGTTGTTTCTCCGCACACACACGTACACCCTTTCCTCTCCACATATCTGTACCAGGACCCTGATGCTCCTGAACCAGTCCTTACTGAGTGGTAACTTTGTATCCTTGTGACTGGATGACAGGAGCCAATCATAGAACAGATGACTACATACTGTATATCAAGACAGCAGAAAGAAAGTGGTTACTTTAGCATCTAAGGCTCCATGCACACTGTAGCTGCTAAACAGTTGTTTTGTGGCTTTTGGGCATTTTTTTAACAGCCCATAAACTCCCCTCTATGTTATCCTAGGTTTCCATACACATAGACTTTTATTGTCGTTTATCAGCAATGGAGTTTATGGGCTGTTGTCAGAATGCCCTAAAATCATGCTCAAGAATCGTTCTTATGACTACAAAACGTTGAAAGCCTAAAAACGCTCATAAACGCCCAAAAATGCGGCACACCAGCATTTTTGGATGTTTTTGATTAATTGAAAAAAAAAAACGCTCAAAAACGCTAGTGCATTAACGCTAATAAACTCACTACAAAGCTACTGGCGTTTTTAGATCGTTATTTTAACGTCTTGTGTGCATGGAGCCTAAGGATAAAATAATCTGAGCTAAACCTGGTGTGTTGAGAATAGAAGGAGTGATTTAGCCACCATTCACGCCGATGTGACAGTTCAAAATCGCATAAGTCACTCCCGATATTTGTGCCTATGAAACCGTTCAAATCGGTGCAACTATTTTGCACCGAATTGAAAAAGGTTGCTGCACTATTTTTGGCAATTTTATATACATGAAGATTTTGGCAAGCCGCACATGAAATTGCACTAACCGGCAGTTTTGAAATCAGTGTGAATGGGGGCTTACAGTCATTTAATTGTGTATACAGTATCTCGCAAAAGTGAGTATACCCCTCACATTTTTGTAAATATTTTGTTATGTGACAACACTGAAGAAATTACACTTTGCTACAATGTAAAGTAGTGAGTGCACCGCTTGTATAACAGTGTAAATTTGTTGTCCCCTCAAAATAACACAACACACAGACATTAATGTCTAAACCACTGGCAACAAAAGTGAGTGAACCCCCAAGTGAAAATGTCCAAATTGGGACAAATAAGCCATTTTCTCTCCCCCGATGTCATGCGACGCGTTAGTGTTGCAAGTTCTCAGGTGTGAATGGGGAGTAGGTGTGCTAAATTTGGTGTTATCGCTCTCACCTCTCTCATACTGGTCACTGGAAGTTCAACATGGCACCTCATGGCAAAGAACTCTCTGAGGATCTGAAAAAGAGAAAATTGTTGCTCTACATAAAGATGTCCTACGCTATGAGAAGATTGCCAAGACCCTGAAACTGAGCTGCAGCATGGAGGCCAAGACCATACAGCCGTTTAACGGGACAGGTTCCACTCAGGACAGCCACAGCCATGGTCGATAAAAGAAGTTAAGTGCACATGCTCAGCATCATATCTAGAGGTTGTCTTTGGGAAATAGACGTATAAGCGCTGCCGGCATTGCTGCAGAGGTTGAAGGAGTGGGGGGGGGGGGTCAGCCTGTCAGTGCTCAGACCATACGCCGCACACTGCATCAAATTGGTCTGCATGGCTGTTGTCCCATAAGGAATCCTCTTCTAAAGCTGATGCACAAGGAAGCCCCCAGTTTGCTGAAGACAAGCAGACAAAGGACATGGATTACTGGAACCATGTCCTGTGGTCGGATGAGACCAAGATAAACTTATTTGTCTCAGATGGTGTCAAGCGTGTGTGGCGGCAACCAGTTGAGGAGTACAAAGACAAGTGTGTCTTGCCTACAGTCTAGCATAGTGGTGGAAGTGTCATGGTCTGGGGCTGCATGAGTGCTGCCGGCAATGGGAGCTACAGTTCATTGAGGAAACCATGAATGCCAACATGTACTTTGATATACTGCATGATTTCCTCCCTTCGGAGACTGGGCCAAAGGGCAGTATTCCAACATAACGACCCCAAATACACCTCCAAGACGACCACTGCCTTGCTAAAGGAGCTGAGGGTAAAGGTGATGGGACTGGAAAAGCATGCCTCCAGTCCTAAACACTATCTATGGGGCATCCTCAAATGGAAGGTGGAGGAACGCAAGGTCTCTAACTTCCACCAGCTCCGTGATGTCATCCAGTGACAACCTGTGAAGCATAACCCCAAACACACCTCCAAGACGACCACTGCCTTTGCCAAGGCAAAGGTGATGGACTGGCCAAGCATGTCTCCAGACCTAAACCCTATTGATCATCTGTGGGGAGGAGTGGAAGAGGACTCCAGTGGCAACCTGTGAAGATCTGGTGAACTCCATGCCCAAGAGGGTTAAGGCAGTGCTGGAAAATAATGGTGGCCACACAAAATATTGACACTTTGGGTCCAATTTGGACATTTTCACTTAGGGGGTGTACTCACTTTTTTTGCCAGCGGTTTAGACATTAATTGGCCCACATTTTCCAAAAACTTATGGAAAAAAATGACACTTTCAAAAGACTCATTATGCCTCCTAGAATATAGGTTGGGGTATTTACTTTCCAAAATGAGGTCATTTTTTTGGGCGTTTCCATTGTCCTGGTGCTCCAGGACCTTCAAAAGTGCAAGAGGTAGTCAGGAAATTATGTGTGCAATTTATGTCCCTAAAACGCCTGATGGTGCTCCCTGCATGTTGGGCCTCTGTATGTGGCCAGGCTGTGTAAAAGTCTCACACATGTGGTATCGCCGTATTAGTAGAATGTATTTTGGGGTGTAATTTTGTGGTATGCATATGCTGGGTGTGAGAACCTATTAATATGACAATTTTGTGAAAAAAAAAAATAGTCATTTTGCAAAGAATTGTGGGAAAAAATGACAACTTCAAAAAACTCACCATGCCTCCTACTAAATGCTTTGGAATGTCTATTCAGTCAACCATGGCGAGGCCTGTTCTGAGTGTAACCTGTCCTGTTAAACCACTGTACGGTCTTGGCCACGTGCTGCAACTCAGTTTGAGGGTCTTGGCAATCTCCTTTTAGCCTAGACCATCTTTATGCAGAGCAACAATTATTTTTTCCAGATCCTCAGAGAGTTCTTTGCCATGAGGTGCCATGTTGAACTTCCAGTGACCAGTATGAGAGTGAGAGTGAGTGTGATACCACCACATTTAACACACTTGCTCCCCATTCACACCTGAGACCTTGTAACACTAAGGAGTCACATAACACTGGGGAGAGAAACTGGCGAATTGGGCCCAATTTGGACATTTTCACTTAGGGGTGTGCTCACTTTTGTTGCCACCAGTTTAGACATTAATGGTGTGTTGAGTTATTTTGAGAGGACAGCAAATTTACACTGTTCCACACGCTTTACACTCATTACTTTACATTGTAGCACAGTGTCATTTCTTTAGTGTTGTCACATGAAAAGATACAATAAAATATTAACAAAAATGTGAGGGGTGTACTCACTTTTGTGAGATACTGTATGTGTCGAATCTGTTTTATAGGGGCCCAGTAGAGCCCCTGCTCAGTAGTAGCCCCCACTCAGCAGATTGCCAGCTCCTTAGTACCCCTGTTCAGCACTGGTACCCTTGTACAGCAAATCCCCAGCTTATTAGTACCCTTGTTCAGCAGATCCCCTTCTCAGTAGTACCCCCAGCTCTGTGGATGTCCCAGTCAGTAGTAACCTCCAGCTCTGCTGATCTCCCGCTAAGTAGTAAGCCCTAGCTTAGCTGATCCCCCCCACTCAGTAGTAAACCCTAGCTCCGCCAAAACCCCCCACTCCGTAGTAAACCCCAGCTCCGCTGACCCCCCCCATCTCAGTAGTAAACCCCAGCTCCGCTGACCCCCCCCCCCCCATCTCAGTAGTAAACCCCAGCTCCGCTGATCCCCCCCACTCGGTAGTAAACCAGCTCTGCTGATCCCTCCCCCCACTCGGTAGTAAACCCCAGCCAAGTTTTTAGCAGGTACCTACTCCCAC
Source organism: Glandirana rugosa (assembly GCA_018402905.1). NCBI lineage: Eukaryota > Metazoa > Chordata > Amphibia > Anura > Ranidae > Glandirana > Glandirana rugosa. Next base: position 2,105,695 of record BLSH010094505.1, read on the forward strand.
TTTCTTCCACTTAGGGCTTAGGCGATCAGAGTGGAAGTTCTCCCTCACCCCAATCCCTGCCTACAACCTTCTAGCAGGGTTGGTGCAAGGATTTTTGACACTCTAGGCAAAACCTCATTTTGCTACCCCATTGGCTCCACCCCCTTTTGCCTGCCCATGTGACAGGAGGCGGCGCTATACAGGAAGCATCAGCTCCGCTTCCTCTAGCGCTGGCTCCAGTGCTGTGCCTCTAATTACACTACCGGTCGGACGGAGCAGCTGACTGAGACTGATTTAGTTACATGCTGCAGCCTGCAGACGTGGAAGGAAACCAGCAGCTGGCGCCCCTAGGCAGCATTGGGTCCTGCCTAGTATGCCTAGTGGTAGCACCGGCCCTGCCTGCTAGGACACATCATAGGTCCCAGAAGGCTGCGGGACCATACACACAGCGTGGCTCACGCATGCACAGTAGGAAGCCGGATGTGAAGCCACAAGAAATCACATTTTTATGCTTTTGTGCATAACGTTGAATGAAAGGTAACTTTTGTTATATTTCAGTAACATAAAAAAAAAAAAAAAAAAAAAAAAAAAAAAAAAAAAAGGTGGGGGGGGGGGACAAATAGTGTAACGCATTGTAACACATAATCCTACCCCATCAGGAGAAATGCCATGCAGCCATTACCTGTAGGCAGGAAGTGGCTGCAAACAGATCGCAGAAGATCAACAGTACAGAGATGCAACAAAGGGTGTTAAAAAAAATAAAGTAAATGTGGGAGCTGTCCTCAGCAGAATGTTAGTGTATGAGGGGGAGGGGTGACATCCAGGGGCCCCCCAGAGGGCACTGCACCGCTCTCTCCTCCCCTACACGACTAGTCCCGGGCGGTGACTGAGCGGCCTCCACCTGCCCCCGGACAAGGAATGTGTCCAGCAGTTCTCTGTCTCTCTCCCCGGCTCTGCCTTTCTTCCTCACCCCTCACTGGTCGCAGTACAGCAATGTGCAGCGAGGAGGGAGAGGGAGGAGCCACAGCCTGACACCACCGCCCACATAACCCCGGCACAGCCCGAGCCTGACTGCCGCTAATAGACAGCACACGCCGGCCAATCAGCGCCCGAGGATGCTCGCTTCGCCCTGGCCGTGCAGCAATGAGAGGCTGGGGGCGGGCGATTGCCATGGTGACTGTGACAAGTGGAGAGGCTCGATGTGCAAAAATGATTTTCAGTAATGAAGTGGTGTTTTCAGTGGGAGGGGCACTAGCGGTAGTAAACCCGCTGATAAAAAAAAAAATAAAAAAAAATCCTGCAAGACAATAGCATAATATGTTAGTATGCATCACATACTAACATATTATGAAATACTTACCTTAGAACGAGGCCCCCGATGCCCGAGTCGGTCAGCGCTAAGGACGCTGACATGTTTGTCCTCTTCCGGGAACGCGGCTCCGGCGCTCTGAGTGGCCGGAGCCGCGTGACGTCACTCTTCGCTCCGGCAGCCAGCTCTGAGTTGCCGGCCGCCTCGGCCGGATCGTCAGAGCGCATGCGCCGCTAATGTCAGCGGCTGCATGCAGGGCGAATATCTCCTGAACCATGCAGGTTTAGGAGATATTCTTTTTACCTACAGGTAAGCCTTATTATAGGCTTACCTGTAGGTAAAAATAGCTTTTAGGGTTTACTACCGCTTTAACCACTTGCCTACTGGGCCCTTTCACCCCCTTTCTGCCCAGGCCAATTTTCAGCTTGTAGTGCTGTCGCACTTTGAATCACAATTGAGTGGTCATGCAACACTGTTCTCATATGATTTTTTTTTTTTCAAATAGAGCTTTCTTTTGGCGGTATGTAATCACCACTGAGTTTTTTTAAAATTTTTGCTAAACAAAGGAAAAAAAGACCAAAGATTTTGAAAAAAAAAGTTTTTGTAAGTTTCTGTTATAAAATTATTCTTCACGGATGTGCACTAATGACACTGCACCGATGGACACTGATAGGTTGCACCGATGGGCACTAACGAGGAGGCATTGATGGCCACTGATGAGGCTGCACTGATGAGACTAGAGTTGCCCCCTTATCCCTTTAAAACCAAACACACATGAATTACACAGGTTCTCTGGCTGATTAAGGTGGTAATTAAACTTATCTGCATTAAATTAGCCTCAGAACCTGTGTAATTCATATGTGTTCGGGTTTAAAGGGATGAGGTGGCAACCCTAGATGAGACGCCACGATAGGCAGCACTGATTGGTAGCACTGATGGACACTGTTGGGTCAGCAGTGATAATCAGGACACTGAAGATCAGAGCCCAGATGATCAATGTAGATGTTCCCTGTCACACTTGCCAGTTACTGGCTCTCCTGTTTACAATGTGATCAGCTGTGATTGGACACAGCTGATCACATGGTAAAGGGCCGCTGTAATCGTCCCTTTACCCCGATCTGTGATCAGCTGTGCCTGAAGGACACAGCAATCACAGAGCGCGATGGATGCAAGCTGCAGGGGGCGTGGTTCTGAGAGGACGTCAATAGATGCCCTCCCAGAACTGTAGCCATCATTCAGCTATAGCGCCATCAAGAAGTGGTAAAATACAAAAACCTGAGCCTACTCTCTCTATACACAGCATACATACTTTATAGGCATTTACATTTTACCTAAAAATATGCTTTAGTTACTATGCCAGAAGCAAGAATCCAGGGGCTCATTCACACAGGTGGCTAGGTGGCAGGAAAAACATGCCGCTGAGCCATCGTTAGTATCCCCACCACTCAGAAATGCAGCTGCTGAGGGCTGTGGCTGTGATTCTTTGCTTTGTGGCAAAAATTCAATGGCATATTGCATTCAGCATATGCTACTGCAGCAGAATGTGACACATTCAAGTGAATAGAGCAGCAATACAAGTACCTTGCAAGCAGTTGTACCACAGTCGGTTGGCATTTTGAGGGTTAAAACAGGCAGTGAGACATATCACTTTTTCATGGCTTGTCAAATGCCCTCTGAAAAGCTCTCCATCACAGACCACTTCAGGAGTGTATAATGTACATTGTAAAGTGCAGGGGTCAGGAGTATGTCATATTAGGTGTACAGAGTTCAATGGTCAGGAGTATAAAATGTCCAACATAGTGTCTATAGTGCAGGAGTCAGGGGTGTGTAATGCATAGAGTGCAGGGCTCATCCCCTCGGTATAGACCCCCCTCACTACAGACTCCACATACAAATCCACCCCTTCAGTATAGACCTCCCCTCACTACAGACACCACATCCAAGTCCCACGATTCTGGTCGGCCGACAATCTCGGTAAAAACACCCGACCAGAATCGCGGGACGCCCGT
>BLSH010094621.1:18864-45062 GCA_018402905.1 Glandirana rugosa
AGGTTAGACTCCAAGGACATGGACGACAGGTCAGACTGCAGAACGTCAGACTGGACAGCAGGTACAGGAACCTCAGATTGGACAGTGGATACCCGAACATTGGCCTGGACAGCGGGTACCGGATCATCAGACTGGATAGCGGGCAAAGAATAATTGGGCTGGACAGCAGGTACTGGAACATCAGACTGGACAGCAGGCACTGGCACATTAGACTGGACAGTGGGCACTGGAACATCAGACTGGACAGTGGGCACTGGAACATCAGACTGGACAGCGGGCACTGGAACGTCAGACTGGACAGCGGGCACTGGAACGTCAGACTGGACAGCGGGCACTGGAACGTCAGACTGGACAGCGGGCACTGGAACGTCAGACTGGACAGCAGGTACAGGAACGTCAGATTGGACAGTGGATACCCGAACATTGGCCTGGACAGCGGGTACCGGATCATCAGACTGGATAGCGGGCACAGAATCATCGGGCTGGACAGCAGGTACTGGAACATCAGACTGGGCAGCGGGCACTGGAACATCAGACTGGTACAAATTGGTGGGTGTAGAGGCAGACTGGGACAGAGCATTTGGTGTAGAGGCAGTATTGGATATAGGCTGGATAGTGCTGGTTGGGAAAAACTTCCGTTTCTTCTTAGATTTTACCATTGGAGTTCTGTAAGAGACTGCAGGGCTGAGAGTAGTGGGTGCAGCTGATGGAAGAGTATGGCTGGAGTATGGTAAGGAGGGAGTAGTCAGCAAAGAGGATCTTTGTGGAATTGTTGCAGGCAGCAGAGAAGAGGTTGGTGGGTTAAAGGCTGGGTAGGTGCAGCAGGTGGAGATGGGGTACAGGTATTTGGTAGGTAGCGAAGTATATTGGGCTGTAGTTGAAAGAGGAAAAGAACTTTGGGCAGGTAGGTCTCCGGTGGCAGAAATGGGTTGGTGCAAGCTGAATGGGGCTGAATACAATATATCTGACCATGCCTGTAGTAAAGGTTGAACAAAAGTTGGTGTACATACAGCCTGTCTGACAAGAGCCTGCACTGCGTTGATGCACTCCATTAACACCGGTCGAGGGCGTCCTGAATAATGCTCAAAAAAATATGCAGAGTCATCCTCGAGTAAAAATGTCAGTGATTCTACCTGAGCTTTGGTGAAAGGAGGGGAAAAATCATCACTGCCCTTAGGAATGCTGGACAAAGCCACCTCTGCACACACCTGAATCAAGGGCTGAACATCACTGAACAACATACTGCCCTGATCAATAAGGACATGGGCCAGACGCATGCACTCCAAAAGCTGTTCACTAGACCATTCCTTCAACATTTGGCGGCAATAATCAGAATCCTCTGTCACCAGCAGAGAAAAATAAACAACCTCCTCCGGATGCATGTTGTTACCAAAACCAAGATGGCTTCCCTGTGCAGTCACTTCTGGTCAGGACTGGCCTTGGTGTTATGTCAGCAACTGGTGTGACCAGAAATGTGTGAACTGCACAGAGAATACCAGACACAACGTAAAGTGAATAAAGTGATTTATTAAAAGAAAGGTAAATGGTAATCAAAACGCACATCCAATATAACAAACCATGAAATGTAACTAAATAACAAAAAGTAGTGAAACTGCCTAAATAGGTAAAGGGGAATGTCCAAACCGTAAACGAAGCCAGGCCAGGGTCATACACGGGAGATCAGCAGAGGGGGCAGGGAGCAGGACAGGACAGGCACAGGGAGCAGATGCTGGAGAACACGGGGGGAAGATCAGGCTGCAGACAGGGGTCCCAGAGCGGATACAGGATACAGGATTGCAGGATACAGGATTCAGAGGCACATGGAGACAAAACACCAAGGCATCATGCATATGGCAGTCAGGGTTTAAATATCCTTCCTGTAACGAGCATCAGGTGGTGGCTCATGGGCCTCTGATTGCTGGGAGACACTCGCTGGTGGACACTGGAGCTGCAGCTCATGGATACAGGAGCCACAGTGCCATCACCAGATGAGCCCCTTACTGACACCCGCTGGTGGACACCGGAAATGCAGCCAATGAATCCCCGAGCCACAGCGCCCCCCCAGGAGGGACTATTCCTGACACCAGCAGTAGCATTCAGCCGACTGTTTGTACTGTTTTAATGGACTCCATTTTTTTTTTTTTTTTTTTACAGTAAAAGTAATGGACTCCATCTTAAAGATCTCTAAGAGGGCCAACAAGGTTTAACCTCTTTCGATCTACAACTGGACACTAGCTAGTCTAAAGTGTCTGTAAGTATTGTAGCAGCCCACCCGCTTTTGCGGTGGATTTGGCAGAGAAATGGTCAGGAGGAGGAGCAGTGAGGAATCCCTGAAGTGACCAGGAGTACCTAATACCTTCCTCCAAGGATCTGTACAACATGCTGTCCAGAAACCCATAAAGCGTGCCCTCTGGCTCCTACCTCAAGAGTCTGGGCATGCGCTCATCAAAAGGGCTTAGTGGGCACTTGTGGTATACCCAAGGATTTTCACTTATGGGCCTTGTGAAAGGTTGCCTGAGTTCCCTTACATCCTCTACCTGGGACCCTGGCCTAACAGCTGGCCCTAGGCTCCCTGGACCTAGAGAAGCAGAACCTGCTGGGAGAAACATTTTCTTTTCCTTTTGCTTCCGGTCTTATGGGAGCAGATCGGACTTACCTCCTGTCACTTATGATATGGCTGTCTCCAGTTCTCTACCAAACAGAGATCTTCTGCCATAAAGTGACTCACACCAATGTTGTTTTTAGGAAGCAAGACACCGCCCAGGGTCTCAACCATAGGGCCCCCCTAGCCGTGACCGAGTATAGCATTGCTACGGCCAGGCACCTGGTTGAAATTATTGCTGCAATAAAGTTCACAGACACATTCATCTTGGCTAGGGTTTGAATGATATCAGCGTTATGGATTTCCTCTCCAACGACTGTCTCTATCTCCTGGACCCAAAAAGCACTAGTCACCCAGCCCATGTAATGGCCTGCATGACCATCTGGGTCCACTGTTCCATGAAGGAAAACAAAACTGAAACCAAGCAGCTCCAGGTCTTCCTCTGATGAAGAGGAGCTATTATCTGCAGGCTGCCCACTCACCAGGGTAGCCCAAGCCTCAGCCCACAGACACTTACATAATGGCAGATTTCGTTCCTAAAGAGAAAACACTGCAGGGCCCCCATCAAGACCCACAGAAGGGGCACCCAGGCTTTTTAGCGCATTTAGCGGCCCGAGCACTGGGTCTTCGCACTGGGAGTCCAAAATAGCATCTTACATCATAATTAATAAAGATATCTGGTGTTACTTTACTCACCAGCCTATTGGCTACAGGAGCTGTGCCACAGGCCCTGCAGGATTCTTGCTGGGGCATTGGTGTTGCTCTGGGGAAGAGGCGATAAGACGTCTTCTTTGGAACCTTTTCCCTTGAGTGGGTGCGGCATCTGCAGTTACACTCCTATGAAGACCGTCCGCCTTTCCCTGGCTCTTGATTTTTGAGAGCATGAGCATGCGGGGCTGAACACACTCAAAGCAATCCGCATAAGGAGGCACTCTTTTCCTGCAAACTTACCAACACGGTGGTCCCGTACCTTTGAATTTGAGGGTCTTTTTTTTATAAGCGGTGACTGACTCATGGCTTTAGGACAGATAGGACGGCCAGCTGAAATGAGGATAGCCAGAAAGGAAAATAGCACTACAGAGAGAAGGTCTTTGACATTAAAAAAGAGGAGAAAAAAAAATATATGCCTCCATAACAAACAGAAAATAAAAGTTTTTTTTTTTTTTTTACCAAAATAAATAAATACATACACATATATATACACACATGTATACATACACACACATATATAAACATATACACACACACACACATACATACACTTCTTTCCTTTTTTTTTTTTTTTTTTTTTAAGTAAAAGAAACAAATGAATGTAGTATGTATATATATATATATATATATATATATATATATATATATATATATATACATACATACGCACACACACACATAACTTTTTTTTTGTTTACCAAAATAAATAAATACACACACACACACATACATGCACACATATACATACACACACACATTTTTTTTTCTCTTTGGTGTACTACCTGCTAAAAATCAGCAGGGGGCGCTCCCCCAGGATTGCATCCTTCATTTCTAGCAATAGTGGGCTTTTGCCCATAAGCAAGATGGCCAGAGCAGCCCAATGATGTCATCAAAATGCCCCAGGCAGCATGGTGTAACCACATGGGCAAACAGAACACAAACAAACATGGAGACAAGGGAGGCACTCAAAAGAGAAACAGACGAAGGTAAGGGAGAACACACATGAAACAGCACAGAATAAAAGAGATAGGCAGCCCTGTATGGTGCAAGGAACCAAAAAAGGAAAATGAATGAAATAGCTGGCCCTCCCAAGCCTCAGCCCACAGACACTTACATAATGGCAGATTTCATTCCTAAAGAGAAAACACTGCAGGGCCCCATCAAGACCCACAGAAGGGGCACCCAGGCTTTTTAGCGCATTTAGCGGCCCGAGCACTGGGACTTCGCACTGGGAGAGGCTGAACCCAGACGGTTACTGCGCAGAGGTAGGGACATATAACTGCTTACTCTTCACTGGTGCGTGGAGGTATGAGGACAAAAAGAAGAATGGGGGGCGGCTAACCATGCCTTTTTTATGCTTTTCACTGGTCATGAGGGAGTGGTCAAGAGGCGGAGCTCTATCACTAGTATGCTGCCATGTTGGCATCAGGAAAACGGATTTTTATATATTTTTTTTTGGATTTGTATTTTAGCAAAAAGTAACAAATTTGGGTTTTTTTGCAAAATTGTCGCTCTTCTCTTGTTTATAACGGCGATCAGAAATAACGCAGAGTGGATCAAATACCACCAAAAGAAATCTCTATTTGTGGGAAAAAAAAGGAACGCAAATTTCGTTTGGGTGCAACGTCGCACAACCGTGCAATTGTCAGTTAAAGCGACTCAGTGCCGAATCACAAAAAGGGCTCTGGTCCTAAAGTGTGAAATCCTTCTGGGGCTGAAGTGGTTAAAGGGGTTGTAAACCCTGTTTTTTTTCCCAAAAAAACCCCCAAAAGGTGTGCGCAACAAAAGCGCAAACAAATATGAGTGTGTGTGTGCGTCAGAAGGGCAGAGATCGGTGTCAGTAGTTTATTTTTATTTTATTTTATTTATTTTTTTACAATTTTGTTTTTTTATTATTTTTTTACAATATTATATTTTATTATTTTATTTACATTTTTTTAGGAGCCTTGCTGGGGGGGCTTTGGTGAAATATCAGGGGTCTAAACAGAGAAAGAGACTGAGGACAGATATTCCCCCGTCCCTTTCTCTGCAGCCAAGCAGTAGGGGGAATCTGCACAGTGCAGGGTGATTAGGGTGGGCCCAGGCACACCTGCCACCCTATGTGCGGACACCTATGGTTATACTTACTAGGCTTGTGCAATTCGTTGTGCTCCAAATATCGTTTTTACCGAATTTTGCAGAATTCGGCAATTCAGACGAATTCCAAATTTTCAATTTCCGAAATTTTCCAAATTTTTGTTTTTCCGAATCGCATTAATTCAGCAATTGTGGTAATTCGGAAATTCGTGGTAATTCGGCAATTGCGATAATTGCAGTAATTCGGTAATTTAGAAATCTGAAAATTCAAAAATAACTAAGAACATTTGAAATAATAACTAACTAATAACTATTAAATAATAGGAATTGGAATTTTCTTGAAAGTTTGGCTGTTAGTGAATTTAAATATGAAATTTATCACTAACAGCCATATTTTCAAGGAAATTGCAATACCTATAATTTAATACATATTTATTATTATTTCAAATGTTCTTTCTTATTTCCAAATTTCGGAAATTTGGAAGTAAGGAAGAACATTTGATATGATAAGTTATTAATTTATTATTTTAACTTATTATAGATTATAATAAGCTATTATTATTTCAAATGTTCTTTCTTATTTCCGAATTTCCAAAAAATAAGAAAGAACATTTGAAATAATAATAAACAACTATTATATTATAGGTATTGGAATTTTCTTGAAAATATGGCTATTAGTAATAAATTTCATATTTAAGTTCACTAACAGCCAAACCTTCAAGGAAATTCCAATACCTATAATTTAATTGTTATTAGTTAGTTATTATTTCAAATGTTTAGTTATTTTTGAATTTTCGGATTTCCGGATTTCGGATTTTCGGCTGTTCCGATTGCTGAATTTCCAAATTACCGCAATTGTGGAATTACCACAAATTACCGAATTACCGCAATTGCCGAATTACCCTGAATTTCGGATTTCCGAATTTTTTCATTTCCAAATTTTTTGAATTTCCGAAAAAATAAAAAAAGGAAAAAAAACTAAAATGAAAAAATTGTTTGCACAGACGGGCCCTGATCCTCTTCTTCTGGGGTGCCCTGACAGCACTTCAGGTCTGTCCTCTTCATCGGTGCCCCCATGGGAAGCCGCTTTCCATGGGGCACCCATGCGGGTACGCTCCCGAGTCCCACTGCTGCATCCATTGACAGACAGCAGGAGTCAACCCCGCCCCCTGCTCCCGTTTCACTGGATTTGATTGACAGCAGCGGGAGCCAATGGTTCCTGCTGCTATCAGTCTGTCTAATGAGGAGAGAAACAGCAGCTGGAGCGGCTGCGCTTGTGCACGTCGCTGGATCAAATTAGACTCAGGTAACAAAAAAGGGGGGTCTGATGGGAGCTGCAGCACAGGGGGTTTTTCACCTTAATGCATAGAATGCAAACCTTGAGGCTTTACAAGCACTTTAACCTGTAACATTAATTCTTTCCAATGTTAAAGTGGATTTAAAGGCAGAAGAGGTGCATTCTATGCATTAAGATAAAAAGCCTTCTGTGTGTATCAGCCCCCCCCCCCTCCTCAGCCCCCCTAATACTTACCTGAGCCCAATCTCTATCCAGCGATGTCCATGAGTGCCTCAGCCATCTCTCCCTCCTGATTGGCTGGGACACAGCAGCGGTGCAATTGGCTCACGCTGCTCTCAATCCAACTCAGCCAATCAGGAGAGAGAGGGGGCTAGGCCGAACCACAGCTCCATCTCTAAATGGATACACAGTGCAGCGGCTCGGCTCAGGTGCCCCCATAGCAAACTACTTGCTGTGGGGGCACTCAGCAGGAGAGAGGGGTCAGGAGAGCCAGCGAGGTACCTGAGAAGAGGAGGATCCGGGCAGCTCTGTTCAAATTCCCTGCACAGAGGAGGTAAGTATAGCATATTTGTTATTTTAACCACTGAAGGACCAGAAGGTTTTACCCCCTTGACGAGGCCATTTTTTGCGATATGGCACTGTGCTACTTTAACCACTTCAATACCAGGCACTTCCGCCCAGACCAATTTTCATCTTTCAGTGCTGTCGCATTTTGATTGACAATTGCACGGTCATGTGATGCTGTACCCAAATGAAATGTTTATCATTTTTTCCCACAAAAAGAGCTTTCTTTTGGTGGTATTTGATCACTTCTGCGTTTTTTATTTTTTTGCGCTATAAATAAAAAAAGGCCTAAAATTTAAAAAAAAAAACATTTTTCTCTGTTTCTGTCACAAAACTTTGTAAACAAGTACATTTTTTTCCATCACTGATGAGGCTGCACTGATGGGCACTGATAGGCAGTACTGATTGGCACTGATGAGGCAGCACTGATAAGGTGGCACTGACAGGCACTGATGGTGAGGCACTTATATGCAGCACTGATGGGCCCTGATAAGCGGCACTGATAAGCGGCACTGATGGGCACTGATAAGTGGCACTGATATGCAGCACTATGAAGTGGCACTGATGGGCACTCATAGGCAGCACTGATAGGCACTCATAGGGGGCATTGGGCACTGATAGATGGCACTGATGGGCACTGATAGGTGACACGGGTAGGTGGCACTGGTTTGCACTGATAGGTGGCACTGGTGGGCACTGATAGGTGGCACTGGTGGGCATTGGTGGGTGGCAATGACAGATTGCACCGTCAGGTTGTCATTCCCTGGTGGTCCTGGGTGGCATCTGAAATTGGCACTGAGTGCCATCCATGTTGGGCACTGTGCCCCTTACCTGGTGGTCTAGGGTGGGCTTCTTGGTGTCTAGGATCGGCTCCCTGGTCCTCTCCCTGGTGGTCCCTGGATGGGCATTTCCCTGGTGGTCCTGGTGGGCTCCATGGTGGTCCTGGGTGGCGATCCTAGGCGGGGCTGCACTGATTTGTCACGGCTGATCATGTGGTAAAGAACTTCCTATGAAGCATCGTGGGCGCACATGCTCATTGTGTAGTGGGGGAGCCAGGGATGCAGGTAGGGCGGACTCAATGTTCGCCGGCTACCTGCGATCGCCCCCCCCCCCCCCACAGTGACAGAACAAAGATCCGTGTATGTAAACACATGGATCCCCATTCTGACAGGGGAGAAGGAGAGTGATCTTCTGTTCCCTGTATATGGGAGCCACGATCACTCCCCTCACCCAGTCAGCCCAGCCCCCACACAGTTAGTAACACCTTCCAGGGAACACAGTTAACCCTTTGATCGCCCCCTAGTGTTAACCCCTTCCCTGCCAATGACAGTAATCAGGGCATTTTCATAGCACAGATCGCTGTATAAATGCCAATGGTCCCAAAAAATGTCAAAATTGCCCAACATGTCTGCCGCAATATTGCAGTCCCGCTAAAAATCGCAGATCGCCACCATTACTAATAGCAAATAAAAAAAGAAAAAACCCCATAAATTAATTCTCATCATTAGTAAATGCGGCAACTATTGCGCAAAACAATCAATATACGCTATTTGCGATTTTATTTTACCAAAAATATGAGAAAGAATATAAATCGGCCAAAACTGATGAACAATTTAGTTTTTTTATACATTTTTTTTTGGATAATTATGTTAGCAAAAAGTAAGAAATAGTGGGTTTTTTTGCTCAATTGTCGCTTTTTGTTTGTTTTTAGCGCAAAAAATAAAAACCGCAGAGGTAATCAAATACCACCAAAAGAAAGCTTTATTTGTGGGAAAAAAAGGACGTCAATTTTGTTTGGATGCAATGTCGCATGACCGCGCAAATGTCAGTTAAAATGACGCAGTACCGAATTGCAAAAAGTGCTCTGGTCCTAAAGGGGGAAATCCTTCCAGGGCTGTAGTGGTTAAGGAAATAAAAAAAACCTTAAGGCTTTAGAACCACTTTAATCCTGATTCAGTCCATATCCCCTAAGACCCCATTCGCACTGAGCGATTAGCTCCATGTCTTGTGCAGGTCCGTCTTTTACCAGCAGGGAGCAGCACAAGGTGAATTTGGGGACCTGCACCAGCCTGCATGTCCAATAGGGACACAGTGACTGTGTCCGTGCAAACTGGGATTCCGACCCAGAGATGCACGCAACATCTGTGCATCCTGGTGCCGGTGAAAGAAGGACCTGCATGGGCCGCAAAGCTAATCTCTCTGTATGAAAGTGGCCTAACTCTAATCCCTATTTGAAGCCTTTATACAGTTAAGCTAACACTATTTCTAACCCTAACTATGTCTAAGCCCTAATTCCTACTCTACATTTATCCCCTAACCCTAACTCTTATCAGTAACAATACCTATTACCCAGTTGTTAAAGCTCTATCCTAAACCTGAACTACCTCTAAATCTTACTCTATACTGTAGTGCCGCTGAGTATAAGGCACACAGCAACAGTTCATTCATTCTGATTTAGAAATCAGTCCAGGGAATGTCTTTTTTATACTTTATTGCTGAATAAACTTGGAAAGGGTGTAGCAGTTGTGGCTGCTCCATTAGGGGCACAGAGGCACTGCCCCCCTAATTCATGAGCCCAGCCCCTAATGTTCATGCGAGGTGCGGACACATGAATTACGTTTTTTTGGGGTTTTTTTAAGCACATGATTAGAACCTGAGGCTATAATTGGTTTAAAAAAAGGGTGGGCTCGGGGCGCAGATCACTGCACCCTGCGCCCACCCAGTTGTGTGACAATAGCAAATTAATATTTGCTATTGTCTTCCTGCTTCTCCTCCCGGTCAATTAGTCAGTGTGTTCTGAGACCCAATTGGCCAGGGAGTCTTAGGACTCCCAGCCAATCGAGTCTCAGGACCCACTTCCTGTTCGGCCGGGAGGAGAAGCAATGGCCCCAACTCTTCCCCTGGCAAGCTGGAGCGAGGAGCAGCAGGTGGAGGGGCGGAGGAAAGTGACAGCCTATTTAAGCTTCCAGAGGCCCTACCCAGCATCCAGCACCACCTTGTCATAGGCCTCCTAAAGTAAGGCGACTGATCGCTGCCTTCCCATCCATCCTGCATGTTGGGGGGGGGGAGTACAAGTGAAGGGGCCAGATTTGTTTGCCAGCCCCCCAAATATTGAACACCAGCCACCACTGGGGTGTAGGGTGGTATGGGATATTCCAGGATCACTGCCAGTAACGTAAGGACACACACTTCTCTATGTTACAACCCTCAGAAACAGATGTTCTGCTGAACTTCAGAAGCATAGTACCCCATGAGAGACTAGGGGAGGCCAGAGGTAGGGACCACTCAGGAGGAGAACTACTTGATCCAGCTATCCCGATAGCACACAGTCACCAGGATATTGTGATAAAGTCAGTACTCACAAGGCCAGGGGTGCAGCTGTGCCCGTCCAGCTTTCTCCAGATACCTTCTAGTGAGCTGTTCAGACTGGATCCTTTGAGTGACATCTCAGGGTGTCAGAGATACTTTCAAGTGTAGGCCCTTCAGCTTTACCACAGCCGAGACCTCAATTGTAATGCTACAAACTTCAGCAATCTGCCCAAAGGGGCAAAGCCCCTCAGGCTGGGAACTTCTCCTTCAGGACCAGAAAAGCTGCCCAGGGATTAGCTGAGGCTCCATATATATCCAGATTGCTGATTTGACTTGCTATCCTATGTTCTAGAACCTTCCAGAAGGCAGGGGGGAGCTATCAAACCTGCAGCCTGTTAGACACAGCTCAGCCCGAAGCAATCAACAACAGCTCCACTGATTACAGTGGAGCCAAAAAGAACTCATTTTATGTAACATTCTAGCACCTAATTAGGAGAGTGCTACAATACTCAACTCCCAAGCCTAACTCTAATACCTAATAATAACCATTACCTAGTTACACAAATTCTATCCTTAATCCTAAATATAACCCTAACCCCCAACCCTAACTTTTTTTACAGCAAATCATTTTTTTTGAAAGTTTTATATGGTTTACAAAAAAAGAAACCAACATTTTTATCCCCAAAAAAAGAGTCCCCACACCCCTTACATTCTCCACAACAACAGGGCTACCCATACAAAAAATATGCCCTGAGGACTGTGGCAATGTTCAAGCTTTGGCATACACCTGGCTGTGAATCTGAGAAGACTGGTAAGACCCAAGGTTCTCTCAGGTGGTTTGCTAAAGTGACCTTTGGCGTGAAGCCTTGAATTGGTCGAAGCTCCACTCTGGAAAAAAATAAATGTTTCCTCCCAGTTCCTGAGGCATGGAGCTCAGAAATTCTTCTGCCTGACGTGATTGCCAGCAGAAAGGCTGTTTTTAATGACAAGTTCCAGGTTGAGATTCAATCCAAGGGTACAAAAGGAACTTTGGCAAAGACTTCCAGTATTAGTGAGAGGTCCCATCGCGGGAAGGCACATCTGACCGGTGGCCTGGTTTGGATTGAAGTTTTTTCCTGCAGCAAAGGATAAGAATTTGTCCCAAATCTTGCCATATATAGCGCTAGTTGACGGCTTCTTTGCCCTGGGAAGTGTTGAAATTACCTCAGGGGAGCAACCTAGGGCTTCAATTCACCTCCTTTCAATTTCCATACTCGTAAATCCAAGACTCATGGGTCTGGATGAGTGAACTCACCCTGCAGCAGAAGTTGAGGGAACAGAGGCAACCTCAATGGGGGCACTATACAGAGACTGATGGCTAGAGTGAACCAAGGTCTCTTGGGCCAATATGGCAGGATTGCTAGAATCTGAACTGGTTCCTTCAGGAGCCTAAAGGAGAATTCTCAATATGAGAGGGTGAGGTGGGGAGGCATAAGCCACCTCAAAATTCCAAGGGCATGTCAGAGCATCCACCTCCTCCACATAAGGGTGAGGCTGACGGGAGACAAATCGAGGCAGCTTGGCATTCTCTGGTGAGGCAAATAGGTATATCTGAGGATATTCCCAAATGCTTGCAATCTGATGGAACACATGAGGGGGGAGGGCCCATTCGTTGTTGTTCAAGAAATTCCTGGATAGGCAGTCTGCTTCCTTGTTCAACCTGCCCAGTAGATACGTTGCCCTGGAATCCAGCAGGTTCCTCTCTGCCCATAACATAATTGGTTCCACTTCCATCAGAAGAGACCTGCTGCGAATTCCCCCCTGTCTCTGCAGATAGGAGACAGCTGCTTTGTTGTCTAAACATAGGAGGACTCTGTAGTCCCTGAGAAGTGGTGCCAGAGATGTTAGTGCCAGAAATGTACCCTTTAATTCCAATATGTTCGAAACCAGGCCTGCTGTTTTGAATAACCATCTCCCCTGCACTCTGTGATTCATGCAGTAAGCTCCCCATCCTTCGCCACTGGCATCGCATGTAACTATGGTCCAAGAGGATGGACCTAACTGCCGGGGCTTGGAAAGGTTCTGTGTTCTTGGCCACCAACAAAGACTCCTGTGCATTATTGGTGTTATTGTAATTGCCTGTGAGAGGCGCTGCCTCCTCCACTGGGCTAGAAATCCCATTTGAAAGTACCAAAGATGCCAATACGACCATGGGACCATTGGTATGCATGCTGACATGGTGCCTAATAGGCTCAAATATTGCGTAGCTGTCAGACGTGATTTCTTCATGACCCCCAACATCTTGCAAATAATCAACTTGACCTTTTCTGGGGAAAGAGCCACCATGCCCTGTAGAGTGTTGAACAATGCACCCAGATAGACTATTTGCTATGTTGGTTCCAGCTGGCTCTTCTTGAAATTTATGAGCCACCCTGCCTCCGTAAATAACTGTAGGAGGATGACCTTGTGAGAGATAAGCTGACTCTTGCTGCTTTCTAAGAGAAGGATATTGTCCAAGTAGTGATACACTCTTAGACCCTTCTCCCTCAGAGGGGCCAGAATTGAAATTAACACCTTCATTAACACCCTGGGAGAGGTGCTCAGACCGAAAGGGAGACACTGAAATTGAAGGTGGACCTGGTCTACTGCAAATCTCAGGTATTTCTGAAACGATGGAAGCATCAGGACATGCAAATAGGCGTCTTGTAAATCCACCAAAAGAAGCAAGTCCCTGGGCTGAACTGCTTCAATCACTGTCTGAAGGGATTCCATATTGAAACTCTCTAGGGAAATATGTTGATTTAACTCCTTTAAATCTATGACTGATCTCCATCCCCCCGTCTTCTGTGGTACCAGAAAAAGGGTGGAGTAGAACCCCATGAATCGTTATGAGCAGGGAACTGGAACCGCTGCCCCTTGGAGTTGGAGCAATGTCACAAACTGGAGTAGAGCTAGAGCACGGAATTTCTGTCCTCTGGAAGTGTCTTAATGGTGGCTGGTGTAAGATGTAGAAATTTAGAATGTGTATTATGTATTGTCACAGTGTCTCCCAGTGTCGGTTTAACGATATTCTCTGTGTACAGCGAATATGGCTTTGACCGATATTGAGGAAAGGCCATTTACAATGGAAACCTTCTATTATTTGATAACTACACGCTACCCGCCAGATCATCCCGGCCAGCAGGCGCCCTGAGCGGTTAAACGCTGGAGCAAACGCCGGTCCGGATCTTTGAGGTGCAATGCACGTTCTGTGGCGCGGGTGTATTACCGTCAATCGGGGGGGCCCTATATTATGTACAGATTGATCTGCTTGGCGGCGATGTACTTGCGTTATGGAAGGTATTGCCTTTTATGTAAGGATAATCATCTGTAAGCTTTCTGTCACATCTGATCAATGTGACAGAAATCTACAGCTATATTCCTTTGTGTATAATTTACCCTTTAATGGAACAGTAGTATAATCGCTATGGAGTATAGTTCATAGAGCTGTATTTGATAGTGGTTCATTAGAATGGCAGCACGAGGTTTGCATGTATGGTGTTTTGTTTGGAGGGCGTTTGTGGGACGGTGCTTTGGGTTTCAATGGAAGCCATGTCTCCACATGGCTTCCATTGTCATCTGGAGACAGCTGTTTCTCATACAGGCCGACCAACCCCCCCATGCATGCATGCCTCTCCTATTGTATAGTTTGAATATAAACAAGTGTGTCATTGGTTGGTGTTTTGCATTGAACTGATGTCATGTGACTGTGCCTTGGAGGCTGATTGTGAAGCCATCAAGTCCGATTGTTATCCCTGTTTGATGAGTATAAATTAAGCCTGACAGCTCAGCTCAAGAGGACAACCCCGGTGAGCGGCCATGTGAGAAAAGCTATTTGTGTCTGTCTTACTTGCTTTAACACGAGTGCACTCAAATTCATTATGCAAAAGAGCTGAAAAGTGCGCTTATTCGCGCAGGCAAAATATAATGCATACAAGGTATTATAATTGCCCTTACAAAGAAGGTCCAAAAATGTCCGTACCGGATTGTGGATAGGACCCACAGATCTTGACATTTGATTGCCCAAACTGGTGCAAAATATTTGAGCCTGGCTCCACTGGAAGTGTTTGGGCCAGCCTCATGTCAAAAAGACCTCTCTGGGTCCTGAGGGATGGTCGCGGATCTTGCCCGTGAGGTGAATGGCTCATGGCGGGTACAGTGAGAGGATCAGCTTTAGAAGAAATAGATGATTAGAACGAGCATACTACAATATTATTTTACCTTTTTTTTTTTTTAAAGAAAGTAATTTTCTACTTACAAAGGAATGCTGCTGGGAGACCCAAGGCTGCAGGCAGGTGTCAGCAGACATTCTCTGCAGAGTTGGGCCTTAAATCCCAGAGGAGGGAGGCTTCAAACCCTGAAGCCCTCCTAACTACTGGCAAGGGGTAGGGAAAAGAACACTTTTTTCTCTTAGGCAAAATGGCCACTGCTACCTCCTGCTGCTACTGTGCATGCGTCGGCGTCTGATGACGCGATAGCGCATGCTCACCGGCACCCGTCACACTGGCCAGCACGAGGATGCCGATGGACCCGCCAAACGCTGCCTAGCGAGACGGACAACGCGGGAAAGACGCCCTAGCATTGTAGGGAACCACCACCAACCCCAAGATGGCCCTGGGAGAATGCACAGGGGTAGAGAGAGAGCCCCCCCTCTGGAAACCAAAAAGATGGCCACCGCTACACGAGGGACATCTCCTCCCTCCTACTTAAAGGGGACCTATCTGCCTTTAATAAGGGAAAAACAGAGGAAGAAAAGAGTAAGACTCAAACTAGAGATGGAAGAAAACTGATCCTGAGGCCTTTTCCACCAGCAAACACCAACCTTCAGAGTGAGATGGCAGATTGCGTTCCTGTGAGGAAACACTGCAAAGCCCAAAAGATCCGCAGAAGGGGTTCCCAGACTTATTAGCGCTAATAGCGGCCCAAGTACAGGGACTGCGCTTGGGAGAGGCTGAACCCGGCAGAAACTGCTTGTCAGCAGATTTATGGACATGACGCTGCCTACTTCACTGATCAAAGGTATGAGGAAAAAAAGGAGAATGTTGGGGGAGGGTCTACATCTTTAACCGCTTGCCGACTTTGTCGGCAATTGACGGCGACAGTGTGGCGCTCCTGCACGAATCGCCGTCATATGACGGCGGCTGCGAGATCGCGCCCAGTGAGTGCGAGCGCGCCCGCGCGCTCACTGTGTTCGGGGAGGGCCAGGGAGCGGGTGCGGCGGATTCGATCTCCGCCGGCCACCCGCGATGCCCCCCCCCCGGAGTGAAAGAACGGAGGTCCGTGTAAGTAAACACGGACCTCCATTCTGTGAGAGGGGGAAGGGCTGTGATCACAGCCTTCCTGTACATGGAAGCTGTGATCGCTTCCTTTCCCCAGCTAGGGCAGTCCCCCCACAGTTAGAACACGCCCAGGGAACACAGTTAACCCTTAGAGCGCCCCCTGCAGGTTAACCCCTTCACTGCCAATGGCATTTACACAGTAATCAGTGCATTTTTATAGCACTGATCGCTGTATAAATGCCAATGGTCCCAAAAAAAGTGTCAAAATGGTCCGACATGTCCGCCGCAATATCGCAGTACCGCTAAAAATCACAGATCACCGCCATTACTAGTAAAAAATAAAAAAAAATAAAAACCCCAGAAATGAATTCTCATCATCCGTAAACGCGACCACTTTTGCGCAAACCAATCAATAAACGCCGACTGCGATTTTTTTTATCACAGATATGAGGAAGAATATAAATCGGCCAAAACCGATGAAAAAAAATGTTTTTTTATATTTTTTTTTTGGATTTGTATTTTAGCAAAAAGTAAAGAAATTTGGGATTTTTTTGCAAAATTGTCGCTCTTCTTTTGTTTATAGCGGCGATCAGAAATGACGCAGAGGTGATCAAATACCACCAAAAGAAAGCTCTATTTGTGGGGAAAAAAAGGACGGAAATTTCGTTTGGATACAACGCCGCACGACCGCACAATTGTCAGTTAAAGCGACGCAGCACCAAATCGCAAAAAGGGCTCTGGTCCTAAAGGGGGAAATCCTTCCAGGGCTGAAGGGGTTAATTTATGCTATTCACTGGTCCTAGGGGAGGAGTCGAGGTGGAGCTCTATGATCTGTATGCTGCCATGGAGGTGCCAGGAAAAAGTTTTGCCCATAGTTCTACTTTAAGAACAGGCTAAAATTGAGGCAATTGTCCAAAGGCCTGAACAGCCAAAGTTTGGTCGAAACCTAGGTTCAGACTGAACCGTCAGCACATCGCTAGTAGTTACCAAAAGTTTGAAACTGGATTTGTGTAAATGTACAGTTAATTTTTACACCCCTTTGCCTTTGATCCCTTTAGCTCTCTATTGCCTCTTATAAACCAGAGCAATGTTAACATTTCCATTGCCCTTTTCACACTTGTGCGAGTTGTCCTGCGATTTGGGACTGCAAATTCGCATTACAAGTCGTTCCCCATTATTTCCAATGAGTACCGTTCATATATGTAGGACTTCAAGTTGTGCCGACTTCAAAGTAATCCCTGCATTACTTTGGCCCAACTTTGATGCAACTTGAGGTCCATAGGCTTCAATGTTAAACCCTCAAAACCGCATGCAAATCGCACCTGAATAATATAGATGTGATTTCTGTACGACTTTGTAATACGTTTTCATTGAGCCAAAGTTGCAACAAAGTCGGACCAAAGTCGTACTGATCCCAAATCGTGGTAAAATCACTGCAAAATTGATGCAAAATCGCAGCAAAAGATTGCGGCAAAATGACGTCGCACAAGTGTGAAAAGGGCCTTTATGTTCTTCTAAATTTTAATCTGTTGTTAACAAATGAACTGGTTCGGACCGCCTTCCGCACATTTACTGTGGCCCAGCTGTGCCTAGCAATGTATCTGTACGTCGTTCCGTGCAGTAGCTCTAGGAGTGGGGGTGGGGGTACGCGCTCTAGGGGTGGGGGAGGGGGAACGGGCTTACAGCCAGAGGAGCGATCACACGCTGATTGGCTAGAAGGGGAGCCAATCAGCAGGTCCGGTGGACCCGATGTTGGCCAGCCACCCGCAATCATTCCTGGAAGAGGCAGAATGCAAATCTGCCTATGTAAACAAGGCAGATTGCCATTCTGTCAGAGGGAAAGAGAGAGATCTTGTGTTTCTGATAAGCAGGAACACAGATATCTTTCTTTTCCCAGTCGATCCCCCACACAGTTAGAAAGCACACCCTACGGGCACACTTAACCCTTTGATCACCCCTGGTGTTAACCCCTTCCCTGCCAGTGTCATTAGTACAGTGACAGTGCATATTTTTAGCACCGATCACTTTATTAGTGTCACTGGTCCCCAATAAGTGTCATAGGTGTCAGTTAGGTGTCCGATTTGTCCGACACGATGTCGCAGTCCTGCTAAAAATCACTGATCACCACCATTACTAGAAAAAAGAAAAATAACAGTTCCATAAATCTATCCCATAGTTTATAGACATGATAACTTTTGCGCAAGCCAATCAATATACGCTTATTGGGATTTTTTTTACCAAAAATATGTAGCAGAATACATATCGGCCTAAACTGATGAAGAAATTCGATTTTTTTACATTTTTTTATTGAAAAATGTTTTATAGCAGAAAGTAAAAAATATATATTTTTTTAAAAATTGTCGCTCTTTTTTTTGTCTACAGTGCAAAAAATAAAAACCGTAGAGGCGATCAAATGCCACCATAAGAAAGCTGTATTTGTGAGAAAAACACAACGTCAATTTTATTTGGGTACAACATCGCATGACCGTGCAATTGTTAAAGTAACGCAGTGCCGAATCGCAAAAAATGGCCTGGTCAGGAAGGGTTTAAAACCTTCTGGGGCTGAAGAGGTTAATACATACATTTTATAGGGGAAAACAGCTTCCTTTTGGGAATTCTGTCCTGCAAAACCATATTATTTTCTATGTAATCTAAAGACAAAAGAAATGTAAAAGAACATTTATTTCAAAACTCATCTTAGAAAGTCATATTTTACTGAAAGGGTAGTTGATGCTGGGAATGGACCTCCAGCAGAGGTAGTGATCAGTCAGCAGTAAGTGGCTTCAATCATTCCTGGGACAACCAGAGATCTAAACTCAGACAGGAAAGGTAACAAAAATAAATAAATAAATAAAAGAAAATGGGCAGACTCGATGGACTACTCGTCCACATCCTATAATTCATGCATACAATGCCAAAACTTTAAGATACCATTCACATTTTCTCCTGAAGAAGATCATTTGAAATGCGTTGAGTCCACATGTGGATTGTTGGATGGAAAAATGTGTGAACCCTAGAATGGATATGGTGTTATATGTGGTTTGTACAATACATTCTATGCTGTTATATAATTGTTGATGTGGTGTCATTGACTAATATGCTCTCTAAAAAGTCCATGACTACAATTGTTTTGGTGTCGTCTGTTAAAATGACATTAAAACGTTGTTTCTTGTACAAAGGTATTGGCAAATGAAAAAGAACAATTTTTATTTTTTTTAACCCTGTGCCTTTTATTTATTTATTCAAATATTTTATTCTTTCTTTTCATGTGACAACACTGAAGAAATGACACTTTGCTACAATGTAAAGTAGTGATTGTACAGCTTGTATAACAGTGTAAATTTACTGTCCCCTCAAAATAACTCAACACACAGCCATTAATGTCTAAACCGCTGGCAACAAAAGTGAGTACACCCCTAAGTGAAAAGGTCCAAATTGGGCCCAATTAGCCATTTTCCCTCCCCGGTGTCATGTGACTCGCTAGTGTTACAAGGTCTCAGGTGTGAATGGGCAGCAGGTGTATTAAATTTGGTGTTATCGCTCTCACTCTCTCATACTGGTCACTGAAAGTTCAGCATGGCACCTCATGGCAAAGAACTCTCTGAGGATATGAAAAAAAGAATTGTTGCTCTACATAAAGATGGCCTAGGCTATAAGAAGATTGCCAAGACCCTGAAACTGAGCTGCAGCATGGAGGCCAAGACCATACAGCGGTTTAACAGGAGAGGTTCCACTCAGAACAGCGCCTCGCCATGGTCGACCAAAGAAGTTGAGTGCCGTGCTCAACGTCATATCCAGAGGTTGTCTTTGGGAAATAGACGTATGAGTGCTGCCAGCATTGCTGCAGAGGTTGAAGGGGTGGGGGGACAGTCTGTCAGTGCTCAGACCATACGCCGCACACTGCATCAAATTGGTCTGCATGGCTGTTGTCCCAGAAGGAAGCCTCTTCTAAAAATGATACACAAGAAAGCCTGCAAACAGTTTGCTGAAGACAAGCAGACTAAGGACATGGATTACTGGAACCATGCCATGTGGTCTGATGAGACCAAAATAAACTTATTTGGTTCAGATGGTGCCAAGTGTGTGTGGCGGCAACCAGTGGAGGAGAACAAAGACAAGTGTGTCTTGCCTACAGTCAAGCATGGTGGTGGGAGTGCCATGATCCAGAGCTGCATGAGTGCTGCTGGCACTGGAGAGCTACAGTTCATTGAGGGAACCATGAATGCCAGCATGTACTGTGACATACTGAAGCAGAGCTTCCCCTCCCTTCAGAAACTGGGCCACAGGGCAGTATTCCAAAATGATAACGACCCCAAACACCTCCAAGACAACCACTGCCTTGCTAAAGAAGCTGAGGGTAAAGGTGATGGACTGGCCAAGCATCTCCAGACCTAAACCCTATTGAGCATCTGTGGGGCATCCTCAAATGTTAGGTGGAGGAGCGCAAGGTCTCTAACATCCACCAGCTCCGTAATGTCAGCATGGAGGATTGGAAGAGGACTCCAGTGGCAACCTGTGCAGCTCTGGTGAACTCCATGCCCAAGAAGGTTAAGGCAGTGCTGGAAAAGAATGGTGGCCACACAAACGTTTGACACTTTGGGTCCAATTTGGACATTCTCACTTAGGGGTGTACTCACTTTACATTGTAGCAAAGTGTAATTTCTTCAGTGTTGTCACATGAAAAGATAGAATAAAATATTTACAAAAATGTGAGGGGTGTACTTAGTTTTGTGATATACTGTATACTGGTATGGGCTTGGTAATGTGTTAGGATCTATCCTGGTATGGACTGGGTAATGTGTTGGGATCTATACTGGTATGGACTGGGTAATGTGTTAAGATTAGAGTTGAGCAGACACCTGGATGTTCGGGTTTGTCTGGTTCGGCCGAACTTTGTGGAAAAGTTTGGGTTTTTTACCAAACTTGACCGTGACTGTGGCAGTGTAGGTGGAAGTGGCGGTGGAGGAGGAAGAGGAGGAGGAGGTAGCCAACCTTTTTGTTTGTTTGGTTTTTTTTTTATAATTGGGGTAGCCCCCAAAATATTGAGACATATTAAAAAAAAAAGAAGTATACCAATGGCTGTGTGAGTCCGGTCTAAATGTCTATTCTGCACAAGGTACAGACAAGTCTTGTGGGATCCATGCCTGGTTCTTTTTAATAAAGGTTAGCTTGTCCACATTGGCTGTGCACAGGTGGCTGCGCTTGTTTGTGATAACGCCCCCTGCTGTGCTAAACACACGTTCCGACAATACACTGGCTGCAGGGCAGGCCAGCACCTCCAAGGCATAAAGGGCAAGCTCAGGCCATGTGCCCAATTTGGAGACCCAGAAGTTGAATGGGGCAGACCCATCAGTCAGTACGTGTAGGCATGTGCACACATACTGTTGCACCATGTTGCTGAAATGCTGCCTCAGCTGGTGGTGCTGTTTGTTGTGGCGTGCTGCTGACAAAGCTTTTCCACGTTTTGGCCATGCTAACCCTGCCTTCTGAGGTGCTGGCGGTGCTACAGCTGCGTTGGCGACCTCTTCCTCCTCCTCTGTCTTCACCTTGTGCTTCCACTGAGCCCACTGTGTCATTTGGGAATGCCCTCAGCAGCGCGTCTACCAGCGTGTGCTTGTAGTCGCGCGTCTTTCGATCATGCTCCAGTGAGGGAATTAAGGACGGCACGTTGTCCTTGTAAGGGGGATCCAGCAGGGTGGCCACCCAGTAATCAGCACAAGTTACAATGTGGGCAACTCGGCTGCCATTGAGTAGGCACTGCAGCATGGAGTCGCTCATGTGTGACAGGCAGCCCAGAGGCAATGACAAGCTGTCCTCTGTGGGAGGTATATCATCTGTGTCCTCTGTATCCCCCCAGCCACGCTCCAGTGATGCCCACGAGCTGCGTTGGGTGCCACCCTGCTGTAGACACGGTTCCTCCTCCTCATCATCTTCCTCGTCCTCCAGAACTGTGCCCTGGCTTGAAAATGTTTTACCTGGCCTATGCTGGTGCAGGAACCCACCCTCCGAGCCACTTGTGAATGACTGGCCTGATAACCGTGGAAATGACCCCTCTTCCTCCTCCTCCTGTGCCACATCCTCTTCCATCATCGCCCGAAGTGTTTTTTCAAGGAGACATAGAAGTGGTAATGCTGAGAACAGCATCATCGGCACTGGCCATGTTGGTGGAGTACTCAAAACACTGCAATATGGTACACAGGTCTCGCATGGAGGCCCACTCGTTGGTGGTGAAGTGGTGCTGTTCCGCAGAGTGACAGAGAGCAAACTGACCCATGCGTGCTGTAGCTGAAACTCCACTATTGCCTGCTGATGCTCGCACAGTCTCTCCAGCATGTGCAAGGTGGAGTTCCACCTTGTGGGCATGTCGCATAGGAGGCGGTGAGCGGGAAGGCCGAAGTTCGGCTGCAACGCAGACAGGCCAGCAGCAGCAGGGTGAGAACGCCGAAAGTGTGCACAGACGGACCGCACTTTATGCAGCAGCTCTGACATATCCGGGTAGTTTTTTAGAAATTTCTGCACCACCAAATTCAGCACATGCGCCAGGCAAGGGATGTGCGTCAAACCGGCTCGGCCCAGAGCCGCTACGAGATTTCGGCCATCATCGCACACCACCAGGCCGGGCTTGAGGCTCAGTGGCAACAACCACTCATCGGTCTGTTGTTCAATGCCCGTCCACAGCTCCTGCTCAGTGT
Organism: Glandirana rugosa; assembly: GCA_018402905.1. Taxonomy (NCBI): domain Eukaryota; kingdom Metazoa; phylum Chordata; class Amphibia; order Anura; family Ranidae; genus Glandirana; species Glandirana rugosa. Next base: position 41,413 of record BLSH010094621.1, read on the forward strand.
GGGGTTTATCCCCCAAACATATCAGTTTTAAAACAGCCTGCTGTCGTTTCCCCCTGGATGTGCTGATGTTGGTGGTGAAGGTGTTACGCTGAGCGGATGAGGAGGTGGTAGAGGAGGAGGAAGTGCAGTAGGAGGAGGAGGCAACATGAGGCAAAGAGAAATGCCCTGCAATCCTCGGTGGTGGAAGGATATGTGCCAAATGGCTAGCCGGCTCAGGCCCACCCGCCACTACATTTGCCCAGTGTGCAGTTAGCGAGATATAGCGTCCCTGCCCGTGCTTACTGGTCCATGTGTCAGTGGTTATGTGGACCTTGCCACTGATGGCGTTGCACAGTGCACACTTGATCTTGTCCCCGACTTGTTTGTGCAGGGAAGGGATGGCTCGCCTGGAAAAGTAGTGGGGGCTGGGTACCACGTACTGTGGAACAGACACTGCCATCAGGTTTTTGAAACTGTCCGTGTCCACCAGACGGAATGACAGCATTTCAAAGGCCTGAAATTTTGAAATGCTGGCATTCAGGGCCAAGGATCGCGGGTGGGTAGGGGGTACTTCCTCTTTCTCTCCGGTGTTTGGGAGATGGACAGCTGTAAGCTTCCATTGGACCATGTGGAAATGCTTGGGGACGGTGGTGGACATGGTGGCGTTGCTGTCATATCGTCTGTTTGCTGGGTGGCAGGTGACGCTGTCACTGTAGAGGTGGAGGAAGAGGCCGAGGCAGCAGCAGAAGAGGAAGCAGGAGGAGGCCGAGACCTTTCTTGGATTTTGAGGTAATTATTCCACTGCAGCTCGTGCTTTGCATTTAGATGCCTGGTAATGCAGGTTGTGCTCAGGTTTAGAACATTTATGCCCCCGGCTCAGGCTATCATTGCACAGCGTGCAAACAACTCGTGTCTTGTCGTCAGCACATTGTCTGAAGAACTGCCACACCAGGGAACGCCTTTGAGCTGCCTTTGGTGTGCTAGGTTCCTGGGTGCGGTGGGTAGTAGCAGGCCTACTGTCTAGGGGACGCTCGCTCCGCTTTTGCAACCTGCTTCCTCTTTTGCTGTGCTGGTGCCTCTGTGCGACCACCACCTCTTCCTCCAAACTGCACTCGTCACTCGCATGACCCTCATTCCATGTGGGGTCTAGGACCTCATCATCCTCCACATTATCTTCCACCCACCCTTCACCACTGCCCTCCTTGTCAGTCTGCACACTGAGGCAAGCTGCAGCAGTTGGCCCCTGTGTTTCGTCATCATCAGAAATGTGCTGCGCTGGTGTTTCCATGTCCTCATCCTGAAACAGAAGTGGTTGGGAATCAGTGAACTCAATGTCTTCCACTTCTGTGGCAGGGCTATGTGGATGGCCCACGGAAAGCACACCAGGAGAGTCATCACAAAGCATAAGAGACTGCTGCATGACTTGGGGCTCAAACTGCTTGGCTGATTTACAAGGGGCTGAGGTGAAAGACAGATGGCCATGGGGTTCAGGTGCCAACTCTGAGCTTTCATCAAGGGACCGGGAGGGAGACAATGTGAAGGAACTGGAGGCATTGTCAGCCACCCAATCTACTATCGCCTGTACTTGTTCTGGCCTCACCAATCGTTGAGCGGCATTCGGGCCTACCATATACCGTTGAAGGTTCTGTCGGCTACTCGCACCTGAAGAAGGTGTTTCACTTGTGCGTGTAACTGGCACAAATCAACCACGTCCTCTCCTTGCAACAGGAACTTCACCAACACCACCAACACCAGCAGCACCACGACCACGGCCACGTCTCTTATTTGACCCTCTCCTCATTCTGGCCGCAAATGTACTATGTAGCACTATTTATTAACACACACAAAAAAAAAAAGAATAATAAATTCTTCGTTTTTTTTTTTTTTGGAAAACAGCAACGTAGACGCAATTTTTATGTTTGTGCAAGAAATGCACCGCTCACACCAGCAGCAGGAACCTCTCCCTATACCAGTATGAGATGATTTTATAAGGTTTATCTGTCCCTACTCCAGTATGAGATGATTTTAGAATGCTAATCTGTCCCTCATGGCACCGCCAGGAACCTCTTCCTAATACAGTAGGAGATGGTTTTAGAATGATAATCTCTCCCTCAGAGCACCGACAGGAACCTCTTCCTAATACAGTAGGAGATGATTTTAGAACGCTAATCTCTCCCTCAGAGCACCGACAGGAACCTGTCCCTACTCCAGTATGAGATGATTTTAGAATGCTAATCTTTCCCTCACAGCACCAGGAACCTCTCCCTAATGCAGTATCAGATGATTTTAGAACAATAATCTGTCCCTCACAGGAGCAGCAGGAACCTCTCCCTCTAGCAGTAGGAGATGATTTTAGAACAATAATCTGTCCCTCACAGCACCAGCAGGAACCTCTCCCTATAGCACTAGGAGATGATTTTAGAATAATAATCTGTCCCTTACAGCACCAGCAGGAACCTCTCCCTCTAGCAGTATGTGATGATTTTAGAACAATAATCTGTCCCTCACAGCACTAGGGAACTGTACCTAGTCCAGTATCAGATAGTTTTAGAATGCTAAGCTTTCCCCTCACAGCACCGCCAGGAACCTGTCTGTAATGCAGGATGAGATCATATTAGATCGGTAATCTGTCCCTCACTGTGCCGGCAACATGCTCTCCCTACACTAGCCTGATACGATGTGACACGCGGCATACGTGACTCCAGCTCATATGGAGGCTGGGTCACATGATGCACTAGCCTATCACAGCCATGCCATTAGTAGGCATGGCTGTGATGGCTTCTAAGGGCAAACAAGTGAAAAGCTTGTTGATTGGCTGCCCTGCAGCTATTCAACAGGCGCCAAAAATAGTCTGGGTCACATGATGCACTGGCCAATCACAGCCATGCCATTAGTAGGCATGGATGTGATGGCTTCTAAGGGCAAACAAGTAAAATGCTTGTTGATTGGTGGCCCTGCAGCTATAGAAAAGGCGCGCAAAATACCCGAATACCGAACCCGGACTTTTTTTCAAATGTCCGGGGTTCGAGCACGGACCCGAAATTTACAGTCTGGGTTCGCTCAACTCTAGTTGGGATCCATACTGGTATGGACTGGGTAATGTGTTAGGAGCCATACTGGTATGGACTGGGTAATGTGTTAGGATCTATACTGGTATGGACTGGGTAATGTGTTAGGATCTATACTGGTATGGACTGGGTAATGTGTTAGGATCTATACTGGCATGGACTGGGTAATGTGTTAAGAATAGTGTTGAGCGAACCCGGACTGTAACGTTCGGGTCCGTACCGAACTTTCGGGTGTCCGTGGCACGGACCCGGACCCGGACATTTCAAAAATCGTTCGGGTTCGGTCCGGGGTTCTGCTATTTTATTCCACGTGTTGAGAAGCTGCAGGGCAGCCAATCAACAAGCGTTTCACTGGTTTGCCCTTAGAAGCCATCACAGCCATGCCTACTAATGGCATGGCTGTGATTGGCCAGTGCATCATGTGACCCAGCCTCTTTATAAGCTGGAGTCACAGTGCTGCAGTCACATGCTCCTTGGGTTAGTATAGGGAAAGGTAGCTGACGGCGTGAGGGACAGATTTTAGCCATTTTAAGACCTGATCCTGCATCCTGAGATAGATTACTTTACTACTGCTGTCTGTGCTGTTGCTCTGAGGACAGATAG